>BTHU01000012.1:37430679-37455679 GCA_036184795.1 Tokudaia tokunoshimensis
TCCCCCCGATATAACATCACTTGGGACACGGCCTGTTGGGGCTTCCGTCTGTGCCCGAGGGCGGGTTGGCGCTGTAGTCGTCTGGGCGCCAGATCGGCGGGCCATCGTGACCACAGGGTGAGCGGCGCCACGGAGACTGCCCTCCGCCATCTTTGCTCCAGTGACCAGGTAGTTGGGACCGCCAGGCTCAGAGACAGACAGGCATAATATCGCTTCGGTTTCAGGCAGCTTGGGTGTAACCTGCTCCCAGGTGCTGGGCTGATCTGCAGTAACCAGCGCGCCAGTTCCGCGGTGGGACCTTCTGCCTGGTGGAGGGACCCTGCGCAGGGAGGGAGCCCGCCAGCTTCCCTTCCGCGACCTCTGTTCCCGCGGACTGCGCTGGAGAGACCGGTACCCAGGCTCTCCCCCCGATATAACATCACTTGGGACACGGCCTGTTGGGGCTTCCTTCTGTGCCCGAGGGCGGGTTGGCGCTGTGGTCGTCTGGGTGCCAGATCGGCGGGCCATCGTGACCACAGGGTGAGCAGCGCCACGGAGAGTGCCCTCCGCCATCTTTGCTCCAGTGACCAGGTAGTTGGGACCACCAGGCTCAGAGACAGACAGGCATAATATCGCTTCGGGTTCAGGCAGCTTGTGTGTAACCTGCTCCCAGGTGCTGGGCTGATCTGCAGTGACCAGCGCGCCAGATCTGCTGTGGGACTTCTGCCTGGCAGAGGGACGCCCCCCTCCCCCCCCCAGGAGAGATCACACACCCCTGCACAGGGCAGGAGCCTGCCAGCCTCCCTTTGGCGACCTCTGCTCCAGGAATCCACTAGGCTGAGCCTTTAGATGTGCAAGGCCTCCCCAATATAAGATCACTTGGGGCAAAGCACATTAGGGCTCCAAAGTCACTCAGGAGCAGGCAGGCCCCAGAAATCGGTGCCAGGGGAATCCTGGTAATCCAGGGGGGGGCAGAAATAGCTTTGCAGGCTCACAGGAGGTCCAACCAACAGCCAGTGGCAGCAGGACCAACTAACACCAGAGGTATCCAGATGGCAAAAGGCAAACGTAGGAATGTTACTAACAGTAATCAAAGTAATGTAGGACCATCCGAACCCAACTCTCCAACAGCAGCAAGTCCTGGATACCCCACCACACCCGAAAGACAAGATCTGGATTTAAAATCACTTCTCATGATGCTATTAGAGGATCACAAGAAGGACACAAATAAATCTCATAAAGAGTTACAGGAGACCATGAATCAACGGTTAGAAGCCCTTACAAAGGAAACACAAAAATCGCTTAGAGAAATGCGGGAGAACATGGATCAAAAGATGGAGGCGCACAAGGAGACAACACAAAAATCGCTTAACGAGATGAATCAACGGGTAGATGCACTCACAAAGGAATCACAAAATTTGCATAAAGAAATGCAGAAGAATATGGGTCAACAGACGGATGCCCATAAGGAGGCAACACAAAAATTGCTTAAAGAAATGAATCAACGGTTAGATGCCCTTACAAAGGAAACACGAGAATTGCTTAAAGAAATGCAGGAGACGATGGATCAACAGATGGAATCCCATGAGGAGGAAACACAAAAATCGCTCAGAGAAATGCAGGAGAACGTGGGTCATCAGGAAGAAATCCTGAAAGAGGTAATGCAAAATTACCTTAAAGAAATACAGGAAAATACAAACAAACAAGTGAAGGATCTCAGCAAATCCATCCAGGAACTAAAAAAGGAAGTAGAAACAACTAAGAAATCACAAAGGGAGACAACTTTGGAGATAGAAAACCTTGGGAAGAAATCAGGAGTCATAGATGCAAACATCAACAATAGAATACAAGAGATGGAAGAAAGAATCTCAGGTGCTGAAGATTCCATAGAAAGCATCGACTCAACAGTCAAAGAAAATGCAAAATGCAAAAAACGCGTAACCCAAAACATCCAGGAAATCCAGGACACAATGAGAAGACCAAACCTAAGGATTATAGGTATAGATGAGAGTGAAGATTTGCAACTTAAAGGGCCAGTAAACATCTTCAACAAAATTATGGAGGAAAACTTCCCTAACTTAAAGAGAGAGATGCCGATGAACATACAAGAAGCCTACAGAACTCCAAACAGACTGGACCAGAACAGAAATACCTCCCGTCACATAATAATCAAAACACCGAATGTTCTAAACAAAGAAAGAATACTAAATGCAGTAAGAGAAAAGGGCCAAGTAACATACAAAGGAAGACCTATCCGAATCACATCAGACTTCTCACCAGAGACTATGAAAGCCAGAAGATCCTGGGCAGATCTCATGCAGACACTAAGACAGCACAAATGCCAGCCTAGACTACTATACCCAGCAAAACTCTCAATCACCATAGATGGAGAGACCAAGATATTCCATGATAAAACCAAATTTTCACAATATCTTTCCACAAATCCAGCCCTGCAACGGATAATAGGTGGAAACCTCCAATACAGGGAGAGAAACAACACCCTGGAAAAAATGAGATAATAACCTTCTTGAATCAAACCCAAAAGTAGATAACCACTCAAACATAAAGATAGCGTCAAGAATGGCAGATGGCAATAATCACTATGCCTTAATCTCTCTTAATATCAATGGTCTCAATTCCCCAATTAAAAGACATAGACTAGCAGACTGGATACGTAAACAGGACCCAGCTTTTTGCTGCATGCAGGAAACGCACCTCAGTGTCAAAGACAAACACTACCTCAGAGTAAAAGGCTGGAAAACAATTTTACAAGCAAATGGCCCCAAGAAACGAGGTGGAGTAGCCATCCTAATATCGGATAAAATTGATTTTCAACCCAAAGTCATCAAAAAAGACACAGAAGGACACTACATACTGATCAAGGGAAAAATCCACCATCAAGAACTCTCAATCCTGAATATCTATGCTCCAAATGCAAGGGCACCCTCATTCGTAAAAGAAACTTTACTAAAACTCAAAGCACACATCGCACCGCACACAATAATAGTGGGTGACTTCAACACCCCACTCTCTGAAAGGGATCGTTCAGGAAAGCAGAAACTAAACAGGGACACAGTGAATCTAATTGAAGCCTTGGACCAAATGGAACTAACTGATATATATAGAACATTTCATCCTAGAGCTAAAGAATACACCTTCTTCTCAGCTCCTCATGGTACCTTCTCCAAAATTGACCATATAATTGGTCACAAATCAGACCTCAACAGATACAAGAAGATAGAAATAATCCCATGCCTCCTATCAGATCACTATGGAATAAGGGTGGTCTTCAATGGCAACAAAAACAAAAGAAAACCCACGTACACATGGAGGCTGAACAATGCTCTACTCAATGATAACTTGGTCAAGGTGGAAGTAAAGAAAGAAATCAAAGACTTTTTGAAAGTTAATGAAAATGAAGGCACAACATACCCTAACTTATGGGACACAATGAAAGCAGTGCTAAGAGGAAAATTCATAGCCCTGAGTGCCGCCAAAAAGAAACGGGAGACAGCATACACTAACAGCTTAATGGCACACCTGAAAGCCCTGGAACAAAAAGAAGCAAATACACCAAAGAGGAGTAGAAGGCAGGAAATCATCAAACTCAGGGCTGAAATCAATCAAGTAGAAACAAATAAAACCATACAAAGAATCAACAAAACGAGGAGTTGGTTCTTTGAGAAAATCAACAAGATAGATAAGCCCTTAGCCAGACTAACCAGAGGGCACAGAGATAGTATCCAAATTAATAAAATCAGAAACGAAAAGGGAGAGATAACAACAGAAACTGAGGAAATTCAAAAAATCATCAGATCCTACTACAAAAACCTGTATTCAACACAACTAGAAAATCTTGAGGAAATGGACAATTTCCTTGACAGATACCAAGTACCAAAATTAAATCAGGATCAAATAGACCATCTAAACCGTCCTATAAGCCCTGAAGAAATAGAAGTTGTCATTGGAAGTCTTCCAACCAAAAAAAGCACAGGTCCAGATGGTTTTAGTGCAGAATTCTATCAGACCTTCAAAGAAGACCTAACACCAATACTCTTCAAACTGTTCCACAAAATAGAAACAGAAGGAACACTACCCAACTCGTTCTATGAAGCCACAATTACACTAATACCAAAAGCACACAAAGATCCGACAAAGAAAGAGAATCTCAGGCCAATCTCTCTTATGAATATCGATGCAAAAATACTCAATAAAATTCTTGCCAACCGAATCCAAGAACACATCAAAACGATCATTCACCACGATCAAGTAGGCTTCATCCCAGGGATGCAGGGATGGTTCAATATAAGGAAATCCATCAATGTAATCCACTACATAAACAATCTCAAAGAAAAAAACCACATGGTCATCTCATTAGATGCTGAGAAAGCATTTGACAAAATTCAGCATCCTTTCATGCTAAAGGTCTTGGAAAGATCAGGAATTCAAGGCCCATATCTAAACATAGTAAAAGCAATTTACAGCAAACCAGTAGCCAGCATCAATCTAAACGGAGAGAAACTTGAAGCAATCCCACTAAAATCAGGGACTAGACAAGGCTGCCCTCTCTCTCCATATCTTTTCAATATAGTACTTGAAGTTCTAGCTAGAGCAATTAGACAAGAAAAAGAGGTCAAAGGGATACAAATTGGAAAGGAAGAAGTCAAACTATCACTATTTGCAGACGATATGATAGTATACATAAGCGACCCAAAGAACTCCACCAGAGAACTCCTACAGCTGATAAACGACTTCAGCAAAGTGGCCGGATATAAAATCAACTCAAGCAAGTCAGAAGCCTTCCTATACTCAAAGGATAAGCAGGCTGAGAAAGAAGTAAGAGAAATAATACCCTTTACGATAGCCACAAACCATATTAAGTATCTTGGCGTGACGCTAACCAAACAAGTGAAAGATCTGTATGACAAGAACTTCAAGTCTCTGAAGAAAGAAATTGAAGAAGACCTCGGAAGATGGAAAAATCTGCCATGCTCATGGATTGGCAGGATTAATATAGTAAAAATGAGCATCTTACCAAAAGTAATACACAGATTCAATGCAATCCCCATCAAAATCCCAACTCAATTCTTCATAGAGTTAGAAAGAGCAATTCAAAAATTCATCTGGAATAACAGAAAACCCAGAATAGCTAAAACTATTCTCAAGAGTAAAAGAACCTCTGGGGGAATCAGTATCCCGGACCTCAAGCTGTACTACAGAGCAATAGTGTTAAAAACTGCATGGTATTGGTACAGTAACAGACATGTAGATCAATGGAACAGAATTGAAGACCCAGAAATGAATCCACACTCCTATGGTCACTTGATCTTTGACAAAGGAGCTAAAACCATCCAGTGGAAAAAAGATAGCCTTTTCAACAAATGGTGCTGGCTCAGCTGGAGGTCAACATGCAGAAGAATGCAAATTGACCCATCCTTATCTCCTTGCACTAAGCTCAATTCTAAGTGGATCAAAGATCTCCACATAAAACCAGACACACTGAAACTAATAGAAGGGAAACTAGGGAAGAACCTTGAACATATGGGCACAGGGGAGAATTTCCTGAACAGAACTCCAATAGCTTATACTCTAAGATCAAGAATAGACAAATGGGACCTCATTAAATTACAAAGTTTTTGCAAGGCAAAAGACACCGTCAAAAAGACAAAGCGGCAACCAACTAACTGGGAAATGATCTTTACCAACCTTACATCCGACAGAGGGCTAATATCCAAGATATACAAAGAACTCAAGAAGTTAAACTCCAGAGAGGCAAGTAACCCTATTAAAAAATGGGGTACAGAGCTCCACAAAGAGTTCTCACCTGAAGAATATCTAATGGCTGAGAAGCACCTAAAGAGATGTTCATCATCCTTAGTCATTAGGGAAATGCAAATCAAAACAACCCTGAGATTCCATCTCACACCAGTCAGGATGGCTAAGATCAAAAACACAGGAGACAGCAGTTGTTGGCGAGGATGTGGAGAAAGAGGAACACTCCTCCACTGCTGGTGGAATTGCAGGCTGGTACAACCACTCTGGAAAGCAGTCTGGCGGCTCCTCAGAAAACTGGGCATGACACTTCCGGAGGATCCGGCTATACCACTCCTGGGCATATACCCAGAGACTTTACCTGCATGCAATAAGGACACATGCTCCACTATATTCATAGCAGCCTTATTTATAATAGCCAGAAGCTGGAAAGAACCCAGATGTCCCTCAACGGAGGAATGGATTCAGAAGATGTGGTATATTTACACAATGGAATACTACTCTGCAATTAAAAACAATGAATTCACGAAATTCCTAGGCAAATGGTCAGAACTTGAAAATATCATCCTTAGTGAGGTAACCCAATCACAAAAGATCACACATGGTATGAAGTCACTGATAAGGGGATATTGACCCAGAATCTCAGAATACCCTAGACACAATCAGCATATCAATAGATTTCTAAAAAGATGGAAGGAGAGACCCCTGGTCCTGGAAAGACTGGATGTAGGGGAACGCCAGGACAGAGTAATGAGAGGGGGTTGAACGGAGAAAAGAGGGAGGGAAGGGGGCTTATGGGACTTTCGGGGAGGGAGGAAACGGGAAAGGGGAAGTGATTTGGAATGTAAATTAAAAAAATAAAATAAAATTAAATTAAAAAAAAAAAAAAAAAAAACAGACAGGTTCAAGATCAGTGATTCCAGCTTACATGAGAAGGCAATCAGAACCTTCCCCAAGTGCAGCCTGAGTGTCACACAGGCACAGGAGGAGACAGTAGAGCTTGAGACTCAGAGAAGGAATACATTATTCAGCTACTGTAGAGATTTCTTCACTCGAAGCCAGGGAAGCAGGAAACCCACCAGAGTCAGAGCAACCGCCAAAAGCAAGAGCTAGTTTTTACTACGTGCCAGGCATCGGAAGCAGGAGGAACGGGCCCAGAGGAGTACATACAGGGCAAGAAAGACAACAGGCGTTTTTCTAGAAATTCACAACAGGAGATGCTTCATGGGATGACATCCTAAGTGCTGAACAGAAGTTCCCTCCTTCTGAGTGGTTCTATAAAGACTTATTAATTACCCTGTGCCAGGTGATAGTCTAAACCCTAAGGCTCTCAATGAGTCTAACAAAATCTTTACACTGCTTCTCAGTAAAGTAATTCTGTAGGCATGAAAACATGATGCAGCATTTAAATATGTAAGACTAAGCACACAAAGGAAATCTACATAGTTTGGAAATGTATTTTATCATATACTATTTTAATATATTTATAACATGCAAATTGTATACACGTTATAATATATATTAATATAATAGGTTAAGATACAAAAAGCTAACTCACTTTTATTTATTTGTTGTTTAATTTTTTATTAGATATTTGCTTTATTTACATTTCAAATAGTACCCCCTTTCTGTGTTACCCCTCTGAAAATCTCCTATCCCATCTCCCTCCCCCCCCGCAATTTCCTGACTCGCATTCCCCTATTCTGGGGAATCGAGCCTTCCCAGCACCCATGGTCTCTCCTCTCATTACTGTCTGAAATGGTCATCTTCTGCTACATATGTAGCTGGAGCCGTGGGTCCCTCGATGTGTACTCTTTGGTTGGTGGTTTAGTCCCTGGGAGCTCTAGGAGTACTAGTTGGTTCATATTATTGTTCCTCCTACAGGGCTGCAAACCTCTTCAACTCCTTGGGTTCTTTCTCTAGCTGCAACTAACTCGCTTTTAAAAAGATAGATTTTATCTTTTATTATGTGCATGAGTGTCTGTGTGGGGGTTGTGTGCACCTGAGTGCAGGTGTCAGAGGAAGCTGGAAGAAGGTATCAGACTCCCTGGGGCTGGAGTTAAAGTGAGTTGTGAGCCACTAAGTGTAGATGTTGGGAAATGAATCTGGGCCTGTGCAAGAGTAGTCACTGTTCTTAACGGCTGATCCATTTGCCCAACCCTCTGGCTGCCTTACTTTTTAACTGTATCCTTCAACCTATCTTCCTTCCTTTTTTAAAGGATCTTCCCTCCCTTCAGTAGATCTCCCTTCCTTCTTTCTAAGATAGTCTCTCTGTCTCTATGTATATGGATATCTCTGTTGGTCTCTCTATTTCTGTCTACATATCTCTCTCTGTCTCTGTCTCTGCCTCTCTCTGTCTCTGTCACTGTATCTCTGTCTCTGTCTCTCTGTCTCTCTCTGTCTCTCTGTCTCTCTCTGTCTCTGTCTCTGCCTCTCTCTGTCTCTGTCACTGTCTCTCTGTCTCTGTCTCTCTGTCTCTCTCTGTCTCTCTGTCTCTCTCTGTCTCTGTCTCTCTGTCTCTCTCTCTGTCTCTCTCTGTCTCTCTGTCTCTCTGTCTCTCTGTCTCTCTCTGTCTCTCTGTCTCTCTGTCTCTCTGTCTCTCTGTCTCTCTCTGTCTCTTTCTGTGTTTTTGTCTGTCTCTGTCTCTTCTGCCTCTGTCTCTGCTTCTGTCTGTCTGTCTGTCTGTCTGTCTGTCTGTCTGTCTGTCTCTGTCTCTGTCTCTCTCTGTCTCTCTGTCTCTCTCTCTCTCTCTCTGTGTGTGTATGTGTGTGTGTGTGTGTGTGTGTGTGTGTGTGTGTGAGAGAGAGAGAGAGAGAGAGAGAGAGAGAGAGATGGGGGCTAGAACCCAAGGCCCCACACATACCATGTAAGCATTTTACCACTGAGCCACACTCCCATTCCCATATACCTTATTGCAAATGCTATCCTGGTAGCTTTCTAACAGTCCATGCCTTGCGAACTCTGCTTGACAGAGATGATATTTCCAGGTGTGTATAATTATAATGTAATACCAAAAATAATCTATGATCTCCCTTTCTGACATGCTCTGAGTGACTGCTAACACGGCTGATCTGGAAGGTTCATTGAACCTGAAGCAGCAGGAAATGACAGATGTCAGTTGGTGCAGGTGACACAGGTGGAAAAAGAAATACTTCCCACCCACATTCACAGGTTCCACCCGTCACTCCATCGAGAATCTGTGGACCCTGATCAGGAACTGTCATGCAGGAAGAACCAACCATGATGTACAAATAGAGAGAAACATGCAGGTGCATGGCAGACTTGAAAGGAAGAGAGCACAGTGTGACGCATGCTCAGAGTGAAAACAAGAACAAAACTGGCAGCGGCTGAGGAAGCTGTGTGACTGAACGCTTTGACCTTGTCTTTCGGTTTTTTGACCTGGAAAACCAGAGAGCAACAATATCAGATTTGGGTACTGAAACTTCAGGTTCATACTAAGATAGAAGATATTTCATACGGTTCTTTAGTTCTTCTTCTTTTTCTATGAAACACATTATTTGAGAGCACAGAGCAGAAAAGAGAGTTTTCACTTTAAGTCTCTCAAATGTGTCCCCTTTCTACCAGCAGTAGGGATATCACAACAATGAAAACAAGAGGACATTCTGGAAGGATCCATTTTGGCATAAAATCCATTTAGTTAGAATTCACTTCTAGATCTTAAGCTAATGTAAAACTGCCAACAGCCAGTTTTCATGGAATTTTTAGATTTGACTTCTCTCAGGCTTACCAACCAGGGCATATGAGTGCTTTCAGCCTCTTGTCCATGCCACGGCTGAGAGCTGTCATTTTTCTGTTCACTGTTTTACTGTCATTGCATTCTTTTCGTCTTCCTCACAGCAGGGAAACTGGACTTCAGATATTTGTTCAGTACCACACAGTCATCGAGGAATAGACAGAGACACCACTTCCCTTTCCACTAGGCGAAAGATCTCCCTAGTCTAGTCACTGACCAGGAAATAAAATGGAGATATTGCTGCATCTTGTTACAAAGAAGCCATCTTTGTCCACTGATCTTCAAGTCCCAGAGAAATTTTAAGTGAACAAAGAATGTGACATTGGAAGAAGTCACTGAACACTCTCTAATGAACCAGCTACATCAAATTAGATGTTCCCTATCAGACATTTTTTTCTAGCCTAATTTGTTCACAATCCCAGAGAAATTCATTTGTTCATAGATGTCCTTCTCTTGGAAATAATCTGTGTATTCTCACAACTCAGATGAGTGTGTGTGTGTCTATGCATGTGTTTGTGCATGCATAAGCATGTGATAGGTATACATTATGTCTGAGTGTTCATGTGTGTTTATGTGTGTACATGTTTATGTGTATACATGTATGATGTATGTACATGGGTAAATGTGTATGTGTATTTGCATATACATATATGTGTGTTTGTACATGGTATATTATGTGTGTGCACTTGTGTAAGTGTGTATCTATGTACATGTGTGTGTGTGTGTGTTATGTAGAAGTGTGTTTACATGTGCATGTGCATTTGGGTAAGGGATGTTCTTGACTAAGCAACAATTGCAGTACTTGTTGGTTCTACCCAGTCTTTCCTGAATGGAGAAGTTAGAATTGATCATTTCCTCTCTGTTGCTTCCACAATAGCAAATGTTTGAATCTCTATCACTCAGAGGTACTCAAAGCTGTTAAGAAACCCTTGTGTCTGTTTTCTCACTGTCTTTCCTGGTGAGACAAGCAAAGTGAAAAAGTATATGAATAATTTTCATGTAAATTACAATCCAGTTTATCATTCAGTTCAAATTGTCACCATCTAACTAGTCACATTATTACCAAATATAAATCCAATTCAAATACCAAGATAGGAGAATACCTTCCTGGTATGTGCTTTGTAGTGCACAGAGCAGTTTTTTTTTATCCCCCCTGATGTTGGGGTACCAGTTAAGAGTGTGCCATTTTCCTCCACTCAGTCTTTTCATCATGATGAGTGTTTGTGGGTGGGTGTGACCTGAGACAGAGGTGACCTGTGGGTTCCAGGTACAAGATGCCTTCCAGTCTGTTCCTGTTTTTCTTTGTCAGGGGGTGAGTGCCTGGCTTGTTGTCAGAACAATATTTCTGCAATGGAGATGACGGGGAGCACTGAAGACAGAGATGTAACAGGCAGTTGCTGGTCAGCATCCTTTGTGCCTGATGGGGAACCTCCCATGGAGTCTCCTCCTTCACATTTATATGTCTGCTATGGAGCCTCCTGTGATAGAATCAAGTCCAGATGCTTTACTCTGCCCATTCAGGACACTGTCTTTATGGGCAGAGACACAGAGATTACAGAGGTCCTTCTTTCTTTCTGTGATAGATGATGACTCAATGCTAAGCACTCTTCCCTGCTAGCCTATAGACAGATGCTTTGAAGAACAGTTAGTGATACATGATGTTTTGGTCTCTAACATCTGAGGAGACACGTGAAGAGGAGAATCTTCTGTTTCTGTTGGTGAATACAGTGGTGAAGGCAAGCACCAGAGATCAGGCATGTCAGCCATGGACCAGAACAAAGGGCCTGGTGGAAGACACCCTGCAAAACCTCTGAGTTGATCTTTGAAAGTTGAGAGAGGAAAAAAAAGAATATGTCCTGATGAGAAAGTAAAATGAGGGTGAGATGACAGAAGGCTGACAGAATTAATACTGGGGACAGAGAGTAGGAAAGGCAGCTGTATAATGTGTGTCAATGGAGTGCCAGTTTGCCCTGACGGTCATAAGAAACACCTCATCAACAGCAAAAGTTCATGCTTCTGTCACAGTTGAGAGCAACTGTTTTCAGTCTGTGCTGGCCCAGCAGTCTCACTTGGTTCCATGTGTCTTCCTCATTCTGGGATTAGGAC
The DNA here is from genome assembly GCA_036184795.1 of Tokudaia tokunoshimensis. Classification (NCBI taxonomy): domain Eukaryota; kingdom Metazoa; phylum Chordata; class Mammalia; order Rodentia; family Muridae; genus Tokudaia; species Tokudaia tokunoshimensis. Next base: position 37,442,291 of record BTHU01000012.1, read on the forward strand.
CAAAGCAGGGCCCACATCTGGAACACATTATAGTCACAGTAGAAGTAGGAGAGGCAAGTTAGGAGAGTGCTGTGGCTCTTAAAGCCTTTGATCCCATACAAAGCCAATCATACTTAACCTTCTTCCAATTGATTAGTCATCTCATGTCACCCAACCATGCCTAATATTAAGAGGAAAAATATTCTCTGCCAGCAGGAATCTGTAAAGAGGTTGGAGGTGTAGTTGGCATGAAGAAAAGACATAAGATGCTAAGCATTGATAATATGAGTTTTAGAACCTGAAGACTATGGACAGGTGAAAGGTTTCCCTGTGAGCAAAGGTCTCAATAAAATTATATCATCATTCTCTGGGACCATGTATTAGACAGTGCAGACTGCTATAACAAAAGTAACAAAATATAATAAATAGACATAGATTAATGGGCTTAAACAACCGAAACCTACCTCTTATGATTCTGGACATGTGGATTCCAAAATCACGGTTGGCTTCTAATAAAGTCTCTCTCTAGTTTAAAGAAGGTCTTTAGGTCAGAGCTCCCATATCCACAGTTCTGAACCATGGGTAGTCCTTGGCAGATCATTCAAATACAGGCATTGGCTCATAGCCTTCAAACTCAGTGAAATAACCCACCATCATTTAGCAATCCTTACATTACTACTTTTTGTTTCATAACAAAATGCAATTTGTTTTATAAAACCCAGGCTAGCACGATTCTCTTCTCCTCTCTTTCCTCCCACCCCTATCCTGTTCCTTTTTAACCATAATACTGGGTCTTCAAAGTTGCTCTCATTACTTTAAGAACTATTTAACTCCTCGATTATCTCTCATAAGTATCCAACAAGGTCATTTTGTAATTTGAAATCTAGCCTCGAGTCTGACATGGTGGGGTGGGGGCGGGGGGAACACAATAAAAAAGAGGCAAGATTAAATGATGGGTGACATCATGGAGAATATTTTCTATCCTCCCTCAATAACACTTGAAGGCTTTGTATGCCAGACTTGTCTTTGAATAATTAAAAGCTCTGCCCTGAACATGATCAGAGACATGACTCTGTGTAAAGAAGAAGGGGAAGAAGGGGAAATGGAAGCTCTTTCCAGATTATCTCCAACCCTAGCGGAAGTAAGTCTTTTCACTACCTGTTCAATCTGGCAGGGCTGGTCCTCTGAGCCACTGTACTTTGCTCTATCTTCTGCCCATCAAATCTCTTTACACTGGTGATCTAATTAGCCAGGCTGCAGGACCAGCAGAGGACCAGACAGGCTCACTTGGCTCGTTAAAAATTCTCAGTCTCCTGCTTGGGAAATTGTTCTCTAGTTTTACCAGAGCTGTTTGCCTTTTGCAGATCTCAGGGGAGAGAGGCAGGGCTAGTTGAATTCCTGGTAAGGCCCCTTGGCTCAAGGCCTCCATAAAACCTTGGCACCAGCCTTCCTGACTTGGGGCTTTCCTCGTTAAACTGAGAGACAGGAGGTAGTTGTGTGGCTTTCAGAGGCCTTGCTGAGACAGACTAGTCTCCTCTTCCCTGAGGGCTCAGGGCTGAGACAGGCCTCTTAAAGTGAGGTTAGGGGGAGGAGACATTGGGCTCTGTACAGGAGAGGGAGAGAAGTAGCCAAGACAATGGGTATATGCAAGTCAGAACTCAAGAGTTCCAAAACTAACATGACACGTGCACCTTTGTGACAGATGGAGTTCTCTGTTGGAAAAAATCACACCATTGCTATACACTATCCATCTTATACTTGAACTTGAGTTCAGTCTCCTTACATCTTACTTGATCATTTTGGTCTTTTTTGTCGTTTCATAGGAATAAGAAGGCACAATGCAGAAAGAGTTTTCAGAGAGCAGGGAAAGGATAAAGGAATGAAGCTCCAGTTTCATTTCCGATGTGCTAAAAAGCTGGGCTCAGATCCTCCAAAAGTCACAGGAATGAGTATCCTGAAACAAACATGCCTTTGATACCCAGGTATGCCAGCAGTTGGCAGCTTCCCTCAGGTAAGGCCTGGACTAGACCAAGTAGCTTAGCATGGGGACAGTCTAAAGTCAGGCGACCTATCTCTTTTCCCCTTTCCCCAAGCCACTCACACCATGGAACTTGCTACCTGGGTCTCCTGGATCATCACTTTTAGAGAAGTCAGTGATGTCTCAAAAATGAGTAGCAGTCAGAGAAAGCATGTGCAAGTTCTGATCAGATGTATGCAAAGGAACTTGCAGAGTCAGGGGTGCTGACTGCAGGGTTCAGTGGCTCCAAAAAGAGAAAAGCCTCTAGAAATGGGCAGTCACCTCTATCACATGCTCAAACACTAGCTCTGGTAAGTTCTACTTTGAGGGGAAAATATCTAGAAGGATAAAAAGGGTCCAGTACCCATCTGTGGATACCCTAAGGAGCAGGAGCCACTGTGAGGATCAGTGAGTTGATCATAACTTTTAGATGAATGAAATCACAGCAACAAGGAGCAGCAAGGACTCGATCCCTCTTACCCAAGTCCCAAATAACCTGTGTATGAGGACAGAGTGGGTCCTGTTTATTTTTAAATCACTGAAATGTTCACCTAAGTTACGGTCCTCAAGTGACAGGCTAGAGCAAGGACCTGTGCTGCTGGCCGTCTTCCTTCCTGCTCACAGGGTCACTTGCCTCCTTATTACACTGTGTGTAAGTCATGTGTTAGTTGTACAATGATCTGATATGAGGAGCATCCTAGGATAAAGAGAATGACAGTCTCTGAATGGTGATGTGACAATAGAAACCCCTGGTGACAGGTGGCTGAAGAAGTGGAGGTTAGAGACAGAAACTGGTTAGTGTAACACCTGGCTGATGGTAAGTGCTACAGCTCTGTGCTCTGGGTTATACTTACTGCCTGCATCCATTAATAAGCAAGCTAATGACCAGGCTGTCCCTGAGGTCTCTTTCAGCTCTAGCAGGCTGTGCTCAACATCAGGATACTTGGCTTGCAGCATTTAAAAGTCGATTTCTAGAATGTGTGTGGATGCCCTATGGAACCCAACATCTGGGCAGGGGAAGATAGAAACGGCAGTTCCCTCTTTGTGTTATAGATGGCATGATTGATGGACCTGCAGCTCTCACCCTCCAAGCCTTGGACTGGAACTGTTGCTTTAAACTGGGAAGATATCACCCTGAATTAGCAGTAAATGTAATTAAAAGCTCTGACAGCCAGCTTTCTGAAAGCCCTCCAACTGGAACACAGCTGGGCAAGAGTCCCTGCTCTGCCCCTGAATTAAGGTTTCTCCAGGGCTTCCCTACTTGTGTTTATATGAAAAACAGCTCATTTTAATACCTAACCTAACTATATGCCAGTATAAAAACTATGCAAAGATCCATACATGACATTGTATATTTTCTTCAAAAATAATGACAGGCTTTATCTACTGCGTACCTGGCTATCCCATGATCTTTGATAAATGTATTTCATGCAGAACCTCTTGCCTTCTCCTGAACCTTTGCAGGTAAGTATAATTCAGAGTCAGTTCTGGAATCAGAATTCTAACTTAGTTGATTCTGTCTTCCTACAACTTATACCAGTCCTCAAATACACCAAAGTCATGAATATGTAATCGCATGGTGTCCCCATGGCAAATCCAAGACTGATTTCGTGAATGAATTGACCCACAATATTTGACCCAGTTAGATATTTCCCCATGAAACACAGCCTCAAATATGTCCTCATTAAGCTCCTGTATTTGAACACTTGGTTCCTAGTTGGTGGTTATTTGGGGATGTTATGGAACTTTTAGGATATAGAGTCTTGCTGGAGGAAGTACGTAATTGAAAGCGGGCTTGGAGAGTTTATAGCCTTGCCTCCCTTCCAATTCTCTCTCCCTGCTGTGTTCAGGGTGCAGATGGCTTGTTCAGCTTCCTGCTTCTGCCACAGTGCCTGCTGCCTGCCTGTCTGCTGCCTGCTGCCTGCTGCCTGCTGCCTGCTGCCTGCTGCCTGCCTGTCTGCTGCCTGCCTGTCTGCTGCCTGCTGCCTGCTGCCTGCTGCCTGCCTGTCTGCTGCCTGCTGCCTGCCTATCTGCTGCCTGCTGCCTGCCTGTCTGCTGCCATGCCTTCTCATCATAATGGACTTTTCTCTCTTCAGAAGAGTTCACAAAAAAATAAAGACTTTCATCTCTAAGTTACTTTTGCTCCTACTATTTCATTACAAAAAAAAACAGAACAATAACTAAAACAAAATATTTTATAAGATATTTTATTTGATATTCTCTCATATGTTTTCTGCACGCCCACCACCCATTCCTTCCCTTTGATTCCTCCTCCTTTTCCCTCTTAACCTTATATGCTATTTCTCTTCTGACAATTAAACTTTAATCCTCACCGAGTCCGTTTAGTATGTGTGTGGGAGCATCTACTAGAGCCTAGGGAGAAAATTCATCTCCCTATTTCCTAATTCCTGATGGAAGCAAAGAGCAGTGGTACTTTGCCCGGTCACTCAGAAGGGCACTTACAGAGGACGGGTCACATCAAGGGAATCATGAGGGCTTTGGAATCAACTAGTTCTACTTCAGTTTTCAACAAGTGTTTATTTAGCATATGCTCTATGCCAGACACAGCTCCAGTGCCAGAGGCAGCCCCTCTGCCCAGCTCCTATTTTAGGGGTAGGGCGCCCAGCACCAGTTAGTCTGTAACCTCAAGCAAGTCATGTAAGCTTCCCAAGCTTGTTTTTGTTTTTATTTCCATTTGTAAAATGGCATTTTAATAAGATTGGTTGCTAGAATTAGATCTGGCTGTGCCGAGATTTTCTACCATACACTAATAGCTTAATAAAGTCTGTGTAAGTCAGCACCATATAATATGACTGAACATATTTAAAATTATGTTATTCTGGGTGAACATGTGAATTATTTTTCAATTATTCTCTCTGCATGGTTTTAAAGCTATAGATATAAAAACATTATACTTTAGAATTATTGATTTTTTTCTGAAATTTTATTTTCTTTTAAAACTTATTTGTAAGTTTGTAGATCTTCAGTTTTATCAGAAAATGTTTATAATTCCTCTTTCAATCAACTTAGAAATATTTTTATGCCTACCATTTTACCTGTAATTTTCCATGATAATCTTCAATTTTAACATGCTATTTTATATTTTTCTAGAGTTTTATCAGAAATATTTTCCATGTAAATCTTCAATTCTCTCACAAAATGTTTCTACTTCCTTTTTCAATTAATTTAGCAATGTTTTTTATGTCTAACATTTTATTCTTTAATTTTCCATAAAAATTGTCAATCTTAATTTGTTTTTCTATATATTTCTTTAATTTTGTCAGAAATATTTTCCATGTAAATCTTTAATTTTATCATAAAATGTTATACTTCCTTTTTCTTTTTTAATTTAGCAATGTTTTTATGTCTACCATTTTACTCTTTAATTTTCCATGAAAATTGTCAATTTTAACAAGTTTTTCTATATATTTCTTCAGTTTTGTCAGAAACATTTTCCATGTAAATCTTCAATCTTGTCATAAAATGTTTTTACTTCCTTTTTCAATAAAACAATAAAACAAAATGAGCTAAAAAATAAAAAAAGTTATTTGTAAGTGTGGGCAGGTGTATGTGTGGATATGTGTAGATAGTATATATGCTCTATATGTATGTAGTTTATGTGTGCGGTATACAAGTATATGTGCATATATATGTGTGTCTGTGTGGATATGTGTGGGTGGTACATATGCTCTGTATATGTGCATAACATATTACGTGGTATATATGTGTATGTGTGTATATGTGTGTAGTATTTGAGGTGTATGTGCATGTGCATATGTGTGTGTGGTATATATGCTCTGTATGCGCGTAAAATATATGTGTGTGGTATATGTTTATATGCTTGTGCATGCATAAATACTGTGTGCATGTGTATGAATGAAAGTGTAAGTGCCCACGGAAGAAGAGGATTCCAGTGTCCTTACTTATTACTCTTTGCCTTTTCCCCTTGAGAGAACCTGGGACTAAGCTGGCAGGCATCAAGCCTCTGGGATTCTCCTGTATGGCTACCTCAATATTCTGTCACCTTCCTCAGCAGCATTCCCTGCCTGGATCTAATATCATCCCGTTATTTCTACATCAGCATAGAAGCAAAGTTGGAGAGAAGGGCACTAGGCTATCTGTTCTACCTCCAAGTGCTGTTATTCGTGGCTGTTTATTTTCTTTCTTCATGAGAAGATGCAACATCGACCTAGGTAAGATATAAACTGAATATATTAGACCACAGCTCAAAATTACAACAATTGTCAGTGAGAAATAGCAATGGCTATGCTAAGGGTATACACTCTGAGGGGCACGGAGATATCGGGAAAGGGTAGAGGGAGCAATGAATACCCCAAGTATCAATAAAAGTGGCTATATACATGGACTTAAATTTATGAAGGATGAGAATGAAGTAGAGCTGGGAGAGAAAACCAGAGTGCAATTGCAAGTTCCCTGCAGTTAATGCATCTGAAGCACTTTTGATGGGATCCCAGCCAAGGTTTGCTTTATTTTTACCCATGTCAGGAGACACCCAACCCCCATTTGCATTATGCTACAGTCTTCTGAACACAGATGTTCCTTTTGACACAGATGTTCACTTTACAGGGACTCCTATAAAAAGAGGGACCTAAAATTTGACTGTTAAAGTGATTTTTGCAATGTCTTTTTGTGTAATTTTCAAAAAATAATGGCTGTTTAAAATAGCAGAAAAGATCAAAAATAGACACTAAATATTTCTCTCATATGTAAGGTCTAATTTTAAAATTGCATGTTTGCATACATGTATATTCATGTGTGTATATGAGTGTTTACATGTGTTTCATGTGTATTTACTTGTGTATGAGTGTTTACATGTTTGTACATATGTGTGTTTCCATGTGTGTATAATGAACAGGTTTACATGTATGTGTTTATATTTGCATATGTATGTTTATATGTGTGTGCTTATGTGTGTATGTATTTATAAGTGTGCATCTGTGTGTTTACATGCCTGCGTATGTATGCTTACATGTATATGTTCATATTTGTATATTTGTGTGTGTATGTGATGTGTTTACATGTGTATGTGACTGTGTCTACATGTGTGTACCTGTATGTTCACATGTCTGTGTTTACATATGTGTGTATGTGAGTATGTTTACATGTGCATGTCTATATTTGTATATGTGAGAATTATTACGTGTTTATACATATGTTTTTGTCTTCGTGTGTGTGTGTTTATCAGTGTGTTTAAATGTATGTTCCTCTTTTATATATGTGTGTATGTGAGTGTGTTTACATGTATATATTTATGTATGTGAATGTTTTTATGATATGTTTATATATGTGTATGTGTGTGTATGTGAGTGTGTGTATATGTATATGTTTGTGGGTAAAGAAACATCATGAAGGGGAAGTCTGAAAGGAAATGAGAACTGGAGAGAACATATGAAATAAGAGCGCAGAGAGGAACTTTCTTGGATTAGGAAAGGGAAGCAAAAAGAGAGGGAGAAAACATGACAGGAGGGAGAGGGGAGGAGTGAGAACATATATGACATGTTCATGAAGACTCCACAATGAAATCAATTCCTTTGTATGAGAACTCAAAACCTAATAAAAGTAGGAAAGCAATATTATACTTTGCTTCTTGTAGCTAGAACCATGACTCATCTTGAGTTAGTGTCGCTGAGGTAGAGGTCAATATCTATTTGTCTAGTACATACTTATTGAGTTATGTTAGCATCATTTTAAAAGATGAAATTTTGCTTTGAGGGGGATTCCTGACTAGGAAAATGTTCAATTTGGTCATAGTTAATCCACAGTAGAAATTTATGATTCTACTAAAATTCAGTCTTTCTCAAAGGCCGTTTAATGACAAGGAGTATTGTTTAAACTAATAAGTAATTTAAAAGAAACTAAAAATTGTACACAGAATGCTTCCCACTGTGTTTATAAATATTTGTACACCAATACTATTAGAAGAAAATTCACTAAAACATGAATAGTGGTTGTCTCTAAATGACAGATTATTTTTCCCTCTCCCATTTTCCTGCTTTTCAAAGTTTCCACCAGAAACAGAACTACTATGGTTCAATTGGAGTGAACTTTTTAAGTGAAATTTCTTGAGCTAAAGTTTTCTATGATTACCAACTAGAAGCCTGAAGCACTGAGACTTCATAATAGCATTTTCCATTTGGCAGTTTCTCCAAATGAACTTCTTTGAGAAGACAAGAGGAAAGAAAGGCTCTGCTCAAAACCACATGTTAAATGTAGATCAATGATGAGACTCAGACCGAACTTGGGTCTCCTGAACTGAACCCCAGAACTCCTCCCATCCTTGTCTTTTTCATTAAGAACCTCTCTGACTTGAGTGGGAATGGATGACAGCAAAACTGACAGGCAGGAGCTGAGGGGAGGTTCAAACCTTCAGAGTAAGACTCGACTTAGTGCCCCATGGGACTTCTCTAGACCCTCTATGTGGATGGGGTAAATAACACCTGGGACTCTCACCACATGAAGCAATTTCTTAATATCTCATTGTTAACTCTCTAAACATAGTATGTAATTGGATATCTCTCTCTCTCTTCCTCTCTCTCCCTCTCTCCTACCTCTTTCCCTACTTCCCTCTCTGCTGACCAATGAGATAACTCATAGATCCTGATTTCTCATTTCTCCTTGAACATTTGTGTTACTCAGGAAGTCTTGGTTTGTGCCTTTAAATCCTGATGTTTGGGGAACTTTCTGGAATCGTTGTAAAGCTAGTGAATCTGGAGAAGAGCCAACACTGGCTTCATAACCACATCTTTGTTCTGATCCAATTACCTCGCAGTAACTCATCACTGACAGCTTGCTTTCTCACGTGCTTCCTTCTTCTATTTCTTCTTGTCTTCAGTGCTCTCTTGTTTCCTTCCTTCCTCTCCTTCTTCCTTTGTTCCCTTTCTCCAAATAATTTAGCAAACACTACCGATTTAGTTCTTATTCCTGATTTAATTTATTAATTACTGCTCTAGCAGTGGCTCAAAGCATGGGCTGAGTTGATTAAACCACATATTTCACTTTTTATTCAATATCAACTAAAGCCTAGACTGTGGCAAAATCAACTCATTGCACATTTAATCATCTCATGGACACCCATGTGCTCTGTATCTCTTGAGTATCTTAAGATTTGTTAGAAATTTTAAAAAAAAACTTTATAAGTGAAGAAAAACACTAGTTGCCCATGATCTATTGTCATAATCACTACACAGCTTCTATAGCAATAGGTATGGAGACTGCTTTTAATTTCCAACATGACTGGATTGAGAAAAATGCTGTACAGTTTACACAGCACACCTCTGAGTGTTTCTATATGGTATTTTCCAGAGATAATTAGGTCCCGGGGGTTTTAGCACAGTCAGTGGATTAATTCCTTGCTGCATCTATATGAAGGCATTACTGGGATATGGGTAAAGGTAAGTGGAGAGGCACAGTTGGCTCAGGGAGGACTTTAAGGTTCCAGCTTTTGCTGGTCATTCCCCGCATTTCTTTTTGCTCTGCCTTCCTGTCCACCATAGTGTGAGCTCTTGTTCTCTGCCATAAACTCTCAACTCTCACCTCTGAAACCATGAACAAAACAAACAAATTTTTCTTTTCTTAAAATCCCCACCAGTTATTTTCTCATATTGATGAGAAGAAAAACTAATACGATAGATAATCTATGCCTGCCGTCTTAGAGAATTCTAATCATTTTAGCATCTGTTCTTTTCTTTTGGTACGCTAGATGCCAAACATGAGATTCAGCTTTTGAGAAGACCTTAAGGTTTGGCGAAAGAAACAAGAGTTTCACATAAAATAACAAACAAGATTCTTACTATACCTCTATCCTGGTTATCTTTAACTGTCAGATGAACACAACCTAGAATTATCTGGAGAGGGGATCTCAATATAAGTATTGTCTAGATCATATTGGCCATGTTTTGGCCAGTGGGAATGTTTATGGATGATTGTTGTTGGCAGTGCCATTCCCTGGGCAGGGGTTGTCCTGAACTGTGTAACAGCCAGCTGTGCATAGTTCTGTCCACCAACTAGCAAGCAAAGTTCTCCATGACTTCCACCATTTTTCTTTGGTTGTGATTAAGTTCATCTGTCGGAGATAATTCTGTATAAAATAACAAAATAGCAAACTGACTTGCCTTGAGTTTCTTGCCTTGACTTTTCTCAATGATGGAGCATGGCCAGAAATTGTAAGCTGAATAAACCTTCTTCTCCCTTCTGTTGCTTTCTTATTAAGGTGTTTTTATCTAATAAAAACTTAAAGATATTATAAAGCACAGACCTTTGCATAGATTCTCCATGTTCACACAGATGGTCTTGCTTTGTCTGTTTTCCTCAAACTGCAAGTCCTTGAGGAAATGAGCACTCAGCACATCCCACTCTTGATGTGATATGATCAATAATTCCAGAATAAGCCGATCGAAAAATGGGCCTGAACCTAATATCTAATGTTTGGTTGCTTTTATCCATTTTAGAAATCTATTTTAATGTTCCTGCAAAATTCTGAGAGTTTCATAATGCAAGTATTGAAGTGGGCACTTTGAGCGTAAGGAAGCAAACACAAAGGGGTCTGTAATACGACTCAGGCCACAAGCGAAGTTAAAGTTGAATGCTGTCATAGACATGAGCTATTTCAGGCTAGCTCAGATATGGCTGTATTCTGAAGGTCAGTGTTATGACTTGGAACCTTCACAGGCTTAGGTGTTGAAGCTTGCTCCCAGCTGACAATACCAGTAAGAAATGACTAAGTCCTGAAGGCACTGTTAGTGAGCTAACCTGTTGATAAGCTCCTAGTAGACAAAGGTAGAATCTCACTGGAGCAAATGGATCCCTGGTGGGGAGGGATTTATAAGTGATAACTTTATCCCTGTGCCTTCCTAAGTCAATCTCCTTATTTCTTCTTCTCACCATCCTCCTTCCTCCCTCCCTCCCCCAACTTTGCTTCCTGATTACTGTGAAATGAGTAATTTGTTCTTTATTCTTTCCATCAGGATGTTCTGCCTTACCATCACCAGAAACAATGACACTGCTTGAACTCCCTCAAAAACAAGACAAAATAAACCTTTCTTCTTTTGAACTGCTTCTCTTGGGTGTTTGTTACAGCCATTAACAAGTCCGAGTAACAAGCAGTCCTGGTTCAGTAGATGAGATTCCTTAGTCCACTCTGTTCCCCAAATCAGCAAGCTATAAGAGTAAGGAGAAAGATTGTGTCTGACTATTCTCTGAAGTGATGCTTGTCTCCGGCTGTGCGTTAGATATGACTTCCTAGAACAATCTAGAAAAGGCCAAAGATAAGTGATGGAACTGATATTATTCATGTACTTGTATGGGGGTATGGTGGGTAGGAGAAGGAATTTCAGAAGGTGAAGCCAATGACTACAAAGAAAAGGAATGTGATGATTTGAAAGGAAATAGCTCCCATAGGCTCAGGGAGTGGCACTATTAGGAGCTGTGGCCTTGTTGGAGAAAGTCTATCACTGAGGGCTGGCTTTGGGGTCTCAGAGTCTCAAGAAAGATCCTGTATGGCACTCTTTTCCTGCTATCTGCCAGTCTGGATGTAGAACTCTCAGCTACCTCTCCAGCTCCACGCCAACGGCACCCTGCCAATGATGGACTAAACCTCTGAACTGTAGGCCAGCCCCAGTTTAGTGCTTTCCTTTCTAAGAGTTCATGATGGTCATGGTATCTTTTCACAGCAATTAAACCTAACTAAGACAAGGAATGTTGGAATTCTGTGTCTTGCTCATTGGGATAGTAAGATGAGAAGTTATTGGAGATGACTGCACTGTATTCCTGGGCGACCAGGACAGAATGTAGTACAGTTGCATGGGAGAGCTAGTAGCAAGTTCTCATGAGGATTGAGGAAAATGAGGGCCACAGCTGATCTACTCACATGCACCTAGGTGAAAGGAGGATCTCAACTGTTCATGTACATCTTTTAAATGTTCACATGAACCTACAAATTAACAGTAAATGAATGTCAAGGTATGCAAATTATATAAAGCATTCTGCCCTGGAAAAATGGCTCAGCCTGTGACTGCCATGCATGAAGACCTGAATTTGATCCTCCAGAACTCAAATAAAAAGGCCAGGAGCTGTGGCTCACACCTGTAAGACAGGAGAAGCCATCCTTGCCTAATTAATGATCCCAAGATCAGCACAAGACCCTCTCTAAGAATGTAAGATGGAAGCTGGGCGGTGGTGGCGCACGCCTTTAATCTTAGCACTTGGGAGGCAGAGGCAGAGGCAGGCAGATTTCTTAGTTCGAGGCCAGCCTGGTCTACAGAGCGAGTTCCAGGACAGCCAGGGCTATACAGAGAAACCCTGTTTCGAAAAACCAAAAAAAAAAAAAAAAAGAATGTAAGATGGAGAGCAATAGAAGAAGATTCTCACCATCAACCTCTAGACTACACACACACACACACACACACACACGCACACACACAAATCATTTCAGTGAGTGTACCCATATGGCTAATACTTAGATATGAACATTTTCAGCAGTCAAAAACCCACTCATACCTCCTCCCTGACACCATAATTTTCTAAGTATGATACTCTCATGACTTCTTGGATCATTGGCTTAAAGAAACAAGAGACCAAAAGGGTAAATGCTGGTGCTGTTCTTCCTAGAGAAAGAAGCTATGATTGTTAGATTAAAAGGGTTATTTCTGGGCAGAAAGCAGAACTGTATTTGGGGGACACATCTACCACTCATAACTTGTTTGAGGGATGTGCTTTTCCTCGCCAAACTCTGCTTTCCTCATTAGTGAAGTGGGGTTGCAATGTTGAGTTGTTGAATTACTAGTTCTGTGGTCAGGGCTGAATGGTACAATATCTAAGTATATATACATTCCAGGCCCGGTACTCATTAAGTTTTGGCTGAGTGGAGATACATGAAATAAAAATAAGAATGTATAGGGTGATTTAGAGAGAAAGTTAGAGCCAGCTTCACTGAGGCCCTGGAAGAAGTTCTGTGTCAGGATTTTGGTGGGAAAGCAGGGTTGTGGGGAAGAAAGAGACATGTGTCCTTACGTGTTGAGAAACCTTTGCCCCAGAGTGCCTTCCTTTATGCATTCTCAGTTCCCACCTTATGTAACTGGTAAATTCTATAACACATTTTAGGACTAACAATGTATATCAGAATCATTATGGAGCACAAGATAGTTGAGAACAGCAGAATAAAAATAAACAGTAATTATAATGCCCAGTAATATGTATAAATTGACAATCATTTAAGGACAGACATCTGAATATAGAAAGAACTCAAAACCATCTCCTGTCAGAGCCATATTTTGTGGATTATGAGGCTAATGATGTAAGGCGCAGGTAGACCTGTGAAGGTGCTCACATGGGACAGATGCGTCCTTTTCATGATGTGACACCCTAACACCAAATGT
>BTHU01000012.1:37460679-37783179 GCA_036184795.1 Tokudaia tokunoshimensis
GCTTCTGCTGAAGCTGCCAGTGCAATATTTTGAAAATAGACATCCATTTCGAGGAGAAGAGACATCCAAATAAGACTCTTTTTTAGGTTTTACATTAAAAAATCATGATAATATCTATCTTTACTGTCAGTGGCATGCTTGAAGCTGTGGGATAAGCCTACAGCTTATAATGACCCCCTAGGGCACAGACCCTCAAGTGTGGGCTATATACAACCTAAGAGAGCTCCCATTGCTGCCCAGCAAAACATTGTAAGTTTTCTTAGATCATTAAAAGAAATGGGGGAGGGATTTTTGTATGATGCATCTGTATGTCACTCATACACTTGTGCTCCATGAACAGGGTGTATGTGGAGTTCAGAGGACAACCTCGGGTGACAGTCCTAAGACACCCTCCGCCCTCTGTGACAGAGTCTCTTACTTCCTCTTCCCCACATAGACAGGCCTAGCTGACTCTCAAGCTCCCAAGCATATGCCTGTATCTGCCTCCAGTGTCACCTTCAATAGAGTTATAGGCATGCACAGCCATACAAAGCTTTTTATATCAGTTCTGGAGGCAAGAACATTCTCATGCTTTCACAACAACTGCTGTTTATCAACTGAGCCATCTCCCCACTGGTAAACCCTGATTTGTTTTAACTCAACTGACTGTTTCCAAAGTGTGAATTTTATACATGGAAATTCCATGTTATAATGTCAAATGTTTGGATACCTCTCAGAGGGAGGTGTTTAGGAGAGATACTAGCACTGAGGTTACTCCTAACTGTACAAAGAAGTGTCATGAATACTCTGGAACTGACTGCCCATCCCTACTTTTGCGCCCTTCAGACATTCTAGATGAAATACACACCCTCACTCCCCAGAACATCAGAATGTGAGATTTCTAGAAACCAGTGTCATTGTAGATGTAACTAACTAAATGGTGATGAGGTCATAGTAGAGTCAGGAGGCCATGTACTCCAATAGGACTTAGGTCCTTATGTAAAATGGAATTTAATGACACATACACAAAGAGAGAATACATTTGAAGACATAGGAGAGTCTGTTAGACGTAGAAGGCATGTGAAAACTTAGCACAGTGAATGTAAAGAGGGCTTGACCAGAACTCCAGGTAACTCCCTCTGCACAGTTGTATCGATTACATTTCTTCACCAAACTTTTTTGTCGAGGCATGAATGGAGGGTGGGGGTGTACTGAAGATATTCAACCTGAAGAACCATAATCATAGGACAGGCCATGACTCTAAGATCACTTCTTACTCAGTTCACTAGCTTGTCAACACCCTAGCATGCTCTGAGGATGGAGAAGCCTGACCCTCTGCCTCAGGTTCCCTCGACTCCAATTTTCTCACCAATGGTTTCCCAGTACCTACAATAATTATGCCTGCCATATATCAAGACTTAGATATCATTTTTTTGAAAGAATGCCTAGTGTTTTTTAATATATCCATTTGAGTATTTCCAATGTCACTGTTGAATTTATTAATCTGCTGTTTTGAGAGACTGTATATCATGCCAGAGGTGCAGTGACCTTAGTGTTAAATTTCAAACCTGGGACAAACAGCTGAAGAGCCTATTTAACGTATCAGAGAGGAGTTGGCCTCCTGGTTCTCTCAGCATCTCTCAGTCCCAGTTTGTTACAGAGTATGGCTGACATACTCTGCCTTCTACCCTGAAAGCCCCAGCCTAAGGGCTGGGCTGTCCTTTTCCCAGAAACTCTTCCCTATATAATTCAGACATTTTGGTTACTAGTCCCTTTCCTTTTGTACCTTTGGGTCCGGGGCTACTATATGTGGTTGTCCTCTTTCCCCTTCTCTTCCTTTCCCCCTCTCCCTATGGTTCAGGATCATGATCACCCTGGACTCTCCCAGAGGCGTCTGCCTCCGGCCGTGCTTTTACACATATCTATAGTAAACTTCCTCTGCCACCATACCTAGGAGCAGTCATGTCCTTTCCTTTCCTCTTTATTTCTTTTTTTTCCCCACTCATTTAAATTTTGGACATTCAGCCCAAGTTAGGGTCTAACACTTTATTAGAATGAAAGCCCTCTCATAACAAAAGCCACCTGAAGGGGAAGTACAATTGGAGAAATTAAGCCCTGGTATTATCCTAATGATAGTGTCTCTTGTATTCTTTGTAAATGTACTTAATGGTCATCTCTCTTAAACATATTGTATCTTGGTTATGGTGAGAAAAACATTTAAACAAGTGGTTCTAAGCATCCCCTAGAGCCACACTGGAAATAAGGTAGCCACCAGTCACATGTGACTGTTCAAACTAAAGCTAATTGAAAGTGATGAAGGCTTCAGATTAACTTCTCTGCCACCACATTAGCCTCATTTTAATTGTTCACTGGTCACGTGTGACTGGTGATTGTCAGAGTGAACAGTATGTGCTGAACAGCACCATCGCTGGAGGCAGAAATTCTCTGGCCTGCATTTCTGGGTGTCTAACATCATGAAATAAAGGCCCCATGACTTATGGGATGTTTTCACTCTTCCCACAGACACTCCAAATGCTGTTATTAGGACAAGGTTGACCCTGAAAGGGCATTTACTCCCTTTATTCCAGAACAAATTAGTAGCTTCTGAACAATAGGAGATATCACAGTGTGATGTCATGAGGCTATTATTCAGTGTTGTGTGAGCTCTCAAAGTCATACATAAGAAAAAAAAGTAAACTCAAAGGGAAGGTAGTTCCTAGTGAGTCCAGGGACAAACAGGTAGCTCAGAATAACTGGTATGTGAGCCTCATAGAGCTGGATTTCTAAAGGAAACACTATGTGGGGAGGTGACCCAACTGTGGATCTCTAAAGGTTGGGAGCTTGGGCTGAAGCATGTATCCCACTGCCTGGCATACTACAACCTAGTCAAGATATGCTTGCTGCTGTTAAATCAATCCTACAGCTGAACGAACACCTAGATCATCAATCAACCAAATAACAGGCTCCAGATGAATGAAGATCAGATATATTTTCCAGACAGACCATGCTACTCTTTATGGATAAGAAACCCTAACTTTCAGGATTTCACGATGCATGCTTTCTTTTTCAGTTATATGTACATATCTGAAATATATGGCCATTGAGGGTCCATGAACTGCTGCCACCCATAATCTAGAATATTCTAAACCAGTGTCCAACAGGCTACCAAGCCATTAAAATAGAGATGGAGAAGTAATTTGGTTCCTAACTATGCTGGGCTGTCTTAGGAGTTGCTGTAGTGTGGGTTCTTATAGGCCATTGACAGTGAACTATGAGATAACCCCATCCCCAGCTAAAAAGAAAGAAATACCCAAAGTATTTTATAAACACCAATCATGTACTCCACAGCAAATCACATATGACTAGGGTAGAGAGCAGTTAAGGCTTGCTGGGCATTTGGTCACTTTAGGGACCAAATTTCAGTAGAGACCATATGATGCAGAGCAAGAGCTGCCATGGACAATATAAAAATGAGTAAGCCTGGTTGTATCCCAATAAAACTTTATTTATAAAAACTGTACTTTGTATTCCATGCAAATCTGTTGTGAAATAAAATTCTTCTGTTTTTAATTCAATTGAAAATGTGAACTATAGTAAAGTCACAGACTTTGTACCAGATTTTTACTCCTTTACTTCATACAAGGCCTAGTCTTGATTTCCACAGACTGTGGAGGCCTGCAAAGCCTAATGCAAGTCATTCTTGATTTACTTACGGCTGGAATATGTTCATTTGGTGGCCCCTCTAGGCACCATTTAGAACTAACCCCCACAATTAGAGAAAAGAAATCCAGGCTAGAAGGAGGGGTGGAGAGGTGTTCTGGGACTCCTCTAGTCTATAATAGAAACCCAGGAATAAAGATGTTCTCCCTCAGGCATCAGGCTGCAGAGGCCACTAGCTCACTGTGACAATTCCCAGAGTCCCACACAGAAGGCAAGTTTGTCCTTCTGCAGGCAAAGGAAAGAAAACAACGGTCACATTCCTTTTATTCAGAGTTATCCTATTCCCAACTGAGTAAACAAACCAACAAAAACACCAGATGAAATGACTTGTCCTTAAAGTGATTTCTTCCCAGTGTTTACAATAGCGTGGGGTTATTTCAGATAATTTGGAAAATGACCTAAAGGTGTAATCATGAGAATAAAAGTCACCCCAATCTCAGACCCAGAAATGAATGTTGTAAACTGGAGGCCAGTTCCTTGACAAATGGGTTCATACTAAAATGGTATGCTCAAAGCCAGAATTTTGGACTTTTTTTTGTTGTTGTTGTTTTGACATTATACTCTTTATTTCTCTCTGCCATTAAAAAGCTCTTAAAATTTCTATTTTTCACTGATCATATATTGGGGACATACTTTTCCCTAATTAACTGATACAAGGAAAATAACTTTTATTTGATGATAATGCTTTCAGTCAACAATCTAAAGTTCCTGCTTCTAGGTCATAGCCTAGACGACAGGCAGTGTCTAATTATTTTTGGTCTGAGTTTGGGTCAACTTGCTTAATGTTATACATTCTAAGTCCATCCATTCCATGCAAATATTATGATTTATTTTTTCTTACACTTAGATATTATTCCACTTTGCATCTTTACCCCATTTTCATTATCTATTCATTGGCTGACAGATGTCTAGGTTGGTTACATTTCTTTATTATCATAAATGGAACAGCATTAAGCATAAAGGTAAAAATATTCTCTATGGTAGAATGTGTAGTTCTGGGTATACACCTTGGAAAGAAATAGCTGGGTCACATGGTAGTTCCATTTTTAACTTTTGAGAAGCCTCCAAACTGATTTCCACAATGGCTGTGTTAATTTGCATTCCAACCAGCAGTGAATAAGGGACCAACTCTGTCCACACCCTCACCAACATCTACCTTGATCACAGCCATTCTGACTAGGGTGACATAGTATCCTAAAGTAGATTTAATTTTTTTTTTGTTTGGTTTTTCGAGACAGGGTTTCTCTGTGTAGCCCTGGCTGTCCTGGAACTCACTCTGTAGACCAAGCTGGCCTCAAACTCAGAAATCCTCCTGCCTCTGCCTCCCAAGTGCTGGGATTAGTGACATGCACCACCACTGCCCGGGTCCTAAAGTAGATTTAATTTACATTACCCTGATGACCAAGGATGTTGACCATTTTGTAAAAGGTCATTTGCCTTTATTTTTTTTTTAAAGCTGCCTATTTAAGTCATTTGCCCACTTGAAGATGGTAGCTTCATTTCCTTGGTATTTAACTTCTACAATTCATTGTAAATTCTGGATATTTGCCCCTGGTCTGAAGTACAGGTAGTGAAGATTTCTTTCCATTCTGCAGACTGTTTTCTCTACTGACAGCTTCCTTTGCTTCACAGAAACATTTCAAAGTCATGTCAGCCCATCTGTTGATTTGGGGCCTGTTTTGGTGCCCTTGGCATTCTCTTGAGAAAGTCTGGACTTATCTCACTGTCTTGAGGAATAGTCTGGATGTTTTTCTCAGCAGTTGAAGTATTTCTGGTCTTAGTTTATGGTTTTTGATACATTTTAATTTATTTTATTCAAGGTGAAAGATATGAATCTAATTTCATTCTTCTGCAGGTGGGTGCCCAGTTTTGCCTGCACCATTTGTTGAGTGGGTTATCTTTTCTTTTTCCACTGCATAATTTTTCTCTTTTTGTCAAAATTAGGAGGGTATAACTTTTTTAGCTTATTTCTAGGTCCTCTATTCTGTTCTACAGATCCGTCTATTTTTATGACTATTGCAAGCTGC
The DNA here is from genome assembly GCA_036184795.1 of Tokudaia tokunoshimensis. Taxonomy (NCBI): domain Eukaryota; kingdom Metazoa; phylum Chordata; class Mammalia; order Rodentia; family Muridae; genus Tokudaia; species Tokudaia tokunoshimensis. The sequence continues at coordinate 37,466,406 of BTHU01000012.1, forward strand.
CTTTATCTCATGTAAATTTTACAGTTCCACAGAACCACATTTATCCTTAACCTCATCCTTTGGCCTCTGAACTTGGCTTGTCTCCCTTTATGACTTCCTTTACGCCTTTCCAAAGGGGCATCAAGAATTACTTGAGAGCATACACACACTGACAGTAGAACAATTTCAGTATTTTCTGGCGATTTTCTAGGAGAAAGCTCTCCCTATCTACAGAGGGAGGCAGAATTCAGAATTGACCCCTGGTGAGGTATGGCCTTGTGCAAGGTCTTGCATGTAGGTGGGACTTGTAATTGACTTCTAGTGAGTAGAAGTTAGCAAATATGAAGCAATAGTTACTGTGACTGAATTATATTAAGATCATGTTATAGAATTGTATTGTATTCTGTTGTGCTGTGTAAGACTCCAACTGAGAAACTCGACATGAGTCTTGAAGATGTGATCTTCCATGTTCTGTCTACTTCAACATTCCAACTAAGTATGTTGTGTAATACAATTCATTCCAAAAGCAAAAAACAAAACAAAACAAAACAAAAACCCAAGCACTTCTTATGGGCTACTGATCATAGCATACTATTATAGAGCTTACACTAATACATGGGATAACCATAAAGCTCTCCCACATACAAAAATGAATCCATATGCCCTCATTCCACAAGCAAGCAAAAGTAAAATTAGATAAGTTGGAAACTCAGCACTGCTGATCAATAACTGACAAATCCAAGATCTGAACTTATATCAAAGTTTGGGTTTCTTTTTTCTTTTGACTCACTCCTTCCCCTCTCCATTTCTCCTTCCTCTCTTTTTCTTACAAGGCATACACACTCTAGGAAGGCTTATTTTATTCTGGAATTTCAGCAACACTGAAGAAGCATTCAGACTAAGCATGTATTGTGATGAACTTTCAATGACTTAATCATCAGCTCCACACACTTCCTTCCAAACATTAAAGGTTTAACATAGGCTATCCTACGAAAGTCCAGTTGATTATTAATAGAGTATAGATGAGAACTTTAAGAAGCATTAGGGGAAAAATTATGGGAAATACTGAGAGCATCCATTCTTTATCTAGTCACATGGTTTTCTCTCTAACCACTTCTTGAGTTCAACAGTAGCCCAGCCATTTCCAACATTGTCTTAATAGTGATGGTTTTCTTCTCATGGAATGTATTAGATACAAAGAAACCCTTGTCTTCTCCCCATAAACACTTAAAATATCTATCTTTTGGTCATTCTTTCTTATTTGTAACATTCAGTGTGTAGGAGCAGACCATTACCTACCCGTAGTTATAAGTACCTGCAAAGTGTCTATGACAAAATGCCCCCTATTTAACAATGCTGAAATTATATAGCTCAGAAAAGCTTGGCAACCTGGGAATTACAATCCCTGCAAGATGCCCTGTCCACTTGCTTGTGCCTTTGCAGAATATGACAACTGTGAAGCAATGTACCTAAACTACTCTGCCACAGATCCCCCAATTCCTTACAAGACAGCTTCTCCTATCTCTCTGCTTGCTTCTAACTCTTCACCTAACTCTTCCACAGTGGCTCTTGCCAACATACAATCTACCTCATACTAAGCTGAGGGACAACTGTTCAGACTGCCCCATTTCTCCAGTGTGCAGGAACATAGATCCACCAGCCATCACCCACCTCCAGTTGAGCACTCATTTTGATGCTGATCCTGAGGTTGTGGTGGAGATGAAGTTGTGTTGAAAGCTGTGAGGCAAGTTTGAATGTAGGACAGATTTTCTTAATTGTTTTGTAAAAGGAGCTGATTCCATGTACGTTGATGATTCCAGACTCCTCTCCTCCCTCCCTCTCTCTCTCTCTCTCTCTCTCTCTCTCTCTCTCTCTCTCTCTCTCTCTCTCTCTCTCTGTGTGTGTGTGTGTGTGTGTGTGTGTGTGTAACAGAGGTAATAAGCAGAGGAAGAGGTGTCACAGACAGAGGAGAAGAAAAATAGGATAAGAAGAAATCAAGAAAGAGAAAGGGGAAAGAAGAGAGAACAGGCTGTGGGGCACTGAAACTCAACCACCACTTGCTCAAGTCATTGAAGAAGGAAAAACTGCTGAATGAGGTCATTCATTATCCTCCCTCTGCACTTCAAACAAATGGTAATTGTTGGTTTAGCTAACAAGTTGTGCCTTAATTACAGGCCATTAGGCACCATTAATAAAGAAAACCAATTCCACAAGAATCCGAGTCTCCTCAGAGTCTCATTCCCTGAAAAGGATTGAAATCTACAGGGATTGAAGTCTCATCCTCTGGATCCTGTTAACAACCGAATGATGCTCATTCTTAGAAGCTAGGCTTGGTCATGACCTTCTGACAAGAGCCTCCTATATCTATGCCCTGCTCTGATGCTTCAATTTATTGATTCAAGAAGTGTGTACTTATGGGTACCAACACCAAGTGGCCTGTTTGTTTATCTGTCTCTCCATATAGCATCTAGGGTTCCTGCAGGGAACATATCCTTTCCTCCTTCTCTTTCTCCAAACTCTTTCCTTTTCTTTTTTTTTTTTTTTGTTAGTTGTCCAGAGCTATGCATACCCTTTCCCACTACTGTGTCATCCTTAGGAGCCTCCCTGGTCCTCTCAGACTCCTGGATGATCTGGAGCAGGAGCCAACAGCGGCTGCCCTCTTTATTTTTCCCTCTCTCTACTCTTCATGCTCAAGGACTTCAGTATGCCAGATGCTCAATCACTAGCTGTGCCCCAACCTAAAGACCAATTTCGCAAGTCCATTGAAATGATCACAATAATTATTAAATCTCTCTAAGTTGAATCCCTAAAACATATTCTTCAATTCACTTCTATTATCTAGATTGATATTACCAATATGCTATCAAACATAGTGGCCTGTTTTGATGACAGAGGCCCAGGGAGGCTCACTGACTTGATTGAGGTCTCACATGAAGGTGGAAGTGACTGTCAAGATTGAAATCTGGAACTCATACTCTTTCTAGAAGAAAGGCCAAGTTTGTAGGAAGTGGCGAGTTTTCAATTATGCACTGACACTACAAGTCACTATTTGTCAGGAGTGCTTGATTTGACATTAGTCTTTCTGGGGATGAACAGTGGCTCAGTGACTACTGTTGAGTGATGTGTTGATCGCATTGGCTCAGAATGAAAGGTCTGGCAGTCTTCGGTGTTGATGGGGGCACAGTGCACCTGGAACTCTCATACTTTGCTGGGCAAAGTATAAACTGGCACACCGGCTGTGGAAAAGTGTTTGGCAGCTTTTACAAAGTTAAAAATCCACCCATCATATAAACCAGGAATTCTACTTGTAGGTTTTGCTTAAGAAAAAAAATGAAATCATCTGTTCACACAAAGATTTCTAAGTGAATACACTGTAATAATTAATCAAAACTTGGTGGCAGAGTTCACAAGTGAAATGTCTCCCAGAGACTCACATGTCTAAATACCTCCTACACTGAGGGTGGTGCTGTTTGCGGAGGTTATGTAACCTTCAAGGAGTGGAGTGGACCTTTGCTGGAGGAAGTGGGCCACTATGGCTTGGCCTTGAGACTTTTCATGTCTGCCCTACTTCTTGTTCACCCTCAGATTCCTGAACACTGATACAATTTGATCAGCTGGCCTCTTTGTGTCTGCCCCACTCTGATGGTCTGTATCGCTCTGGAAATGAAGGTCAAAATAAATCTCTTTGTCCTGGGAAGTTGCTTTTGTTGGCTTATTTTATCACAGCAACAAGGAAGGAACTAAAACAACCAGAAGCAATCCAAATGTCTATTAACAGGTGCATAGTGGAAAAGAAAGCTATGGAATGTTCATATGATGCATTTTTAAAAGATTTTATTTGTATGTATGTGTTTGCTTATATGTATCACTATGGGCATGTGTATATGGACACTTGCAGAAGCCAAAAGATGTTATCAAATCCACGGACCTCCAGTTATAGACAGCTGTGATCTACTTTATATATGTACCAGGAACTGAACTCGGGTCCTCTGGAAGAGCAGCACGCATTCTAACAAATACCACTGGGAAGGACACATGCTCCACTATGTTCTTAGCAGCCTTATTTATAATAGCCAGAAGCTGGAAAGAACCCAGATGTCCCTCAATGGAGGAATGGATTCAGAAAATGTGGTATATTTACACAATGGAATACTACTCAGCAATTAAAAACAATGAACTCACGAAATTCCTAGGCAAATGGTCAGAACTTGAAAATATCATCCTTAGTGAGGTAACCCAATCACAAAAGATCACACATGGTAAGCAGTCACTGATAAGGGGATATTAACCCAGAATCTTGGAATACCCTAGACACAATTCGCATATCAATAGATTTCCAAGAAGATGGAAGGAGAGACCCCTGGTCCTGGAAAGACTGGATGTAGGGGAACGCCAGGACAGAGAAGCGAGAAGGGGTTGAATGGGGAAAAGAGGGAGGGAAGGGGTCTTATGGGACTTTCGGGGAGGGAGGAAACGGGAAAGGGGAAATGATTTTGAATGTAAATAAAAAAACCTTAGAAAATAAAATTAAATTAAAACAAAACAAACAAAAAAAAAACCAAATACCACTGGGAATCGCTATAGCTACATACAATGAATTGTCAATATGATATCAGGATTCAATTAGACCTTGTGTAAGTCTCATTGACTTGTCCTTACCAGAAAAAAGGTAGAGACAATGTAAGGGAGAGGGAATATAGGGAAGGTGTTGGAGGGCAGAACAAATCATATCAATACAGATAGAAAAGGGAGAGATAAAGAGAAAGAGAGGGTGGATATGAACACGGCCCATTTACCTTCTCCTTTCCCCCATTTGCTGCATCTGGATCTTCACCCCATGGCATGTCCTACTGCATTCAGATCTGTAAGCACCACAGCAGACACAGAGGTTGCTTTCACTAATTTCCTCTGAATCATTTTATCTCTGTGATTTAATGAGAAACTATGAGAATGTGTAACGATAAAAAGTTCATGCCCAGGATCTGAACTTTATCATTATGGAACACTAGAGATCTTATATGCTACAGTGATTACCATTTTCTGTGGAACTTTGTCCTATGGACCTTCAGACTTGGCTCAGGTTGATGCAGCTTTCACATCTTTTTGAAGATTATGAAGCATGTTATGTTTTACTTTCCCTAACCAAGAAGAATGGTTAGAATCTCACATAAGTGGGATAGTTAATAGAAATGGGAAGTGATGCAAGTGCCCAGAGAATGGGTGTGCAGGGGAAGCACATCTTAATAAAAGTTCAGACCATGATCATTAGTTCAGACTGTGATCATTGGGATGGCCACAGAGAGCTTCCTTTTAGCTTTTCTAGCACCAAGGACTCACATCCTGAAGTATCCAGAGCAATCTTCATTGAGTTCTTAGTGTGGATGAGACATGCATCCGAAATGAAAAGACATGTGAAACAGGACCTTTGCAAACTACAAAAGATTGAAGTTCCTATAGTGTATAACATTCTCTCTCTCTCTCTCTCTCTCTCTCTCTCTCTCTCTCTCTCTCTCTCTCTCTCTCTCTCTCTCTCTCTCTCTCCCTCCCTCCCTCTCTCTTGCTCTCGCTCTCTCCTGGATTTTGTAGAGGGAAGACATCTGGAAAGGGAGAATGATCAGAACATCCACCCATGCTGTAGAGAAAAGAATCTGCATAGCAGATAGAAAAATGAAAAGCACAGCAGGGCTAGCGCATACCCACAGTATAACATCTGGGAGGCCTGAGAGATAATATAAAATTAGAGATTCCGGTCTGACACAGATAGATCATGTGGCTCTGTTACTCAGTACTTGCATGACCTTGGTGATTCAGTGACCTTTCTGGGGATTTGGAAAATAGAGACTGTAGTGACTTCCACAGGAGGTTGTTCAAGTTAAAGATGAGCTAATACCTAACACAATTGGTGCTGTCTCCCTGGTTAAACACAGTTACTTGTGTTGTTGCTGTGACCAAATATATAACAAGAGCAAGCAAGAAAGGAAGGGTTTATTTTGACTCCTGGCTTAAGGGTACAGTCCATCATGGTTGGAAGGCACAGTAGTAGGAAGAAGAGGCAGTTAAGGTAACATTGCATCTGCAGCCAAAAAGCAGAGAGAGATAAAATGGTCCCCAACTCACTCTCTCCTTTATTCCTTTGTACTTAGTCTAGGACCTAAGCCTGTGGGCTCTGTCATGCACATTCAGGCAAGACTTTCCTCTTCAGGTAAACCTCTGTGGAAATCCCTCATCACTAGAGATGCTCAGAGGTGCATCTTTTAGGTCTAAATCTAGACAAATTGGCTGTAAAGATTAAGCATCCCATCTTTCTGTTTTTCCAAGTCTCTTCCTCCCATCTGTATTGATGTATTGGTCGTCTCTATGTCATCTGCTATTCATCTTTGCCAATGATGACCCCAATCACTATGCCCCCAAGTTAAGGAAAGAAGGAAATGAGACTGGTGATCCATGCCACCAACCAGTCCTCCCCGGGGACTGTGGCACTGAAGGTTCCACTCCTTAAAGAAGGAGAGTTACACTTTGGCCTCAGTTCTTGGCAATTAGGACTCTTTCTCACTCAAAGCTCCCTGCTGTACATCTGTAACAGTAAGCTATAGGTGGAAACCTCACTGGCTGAATGATGCAAAATCAGTTCCCTGATTCTTGTGACCTCCATGCTGCAAATAGCCAGACAGTTCCTGCAAACCTCTGAGCCCCACAGCATGGTGGAAAAGAAAAAACATCCCCTTATGCTCCTGTGAACAAACCTATTATCTTCTGCCCTCCTAGGTCTTTTGCATGTTTCTTTCTGATTGCCAATAGGACATTGTTTAGTGTGACACAGCAGGTCTTGAAACTTGGGCAGCTGCTACTTGGCCCCACACCTCTCTGAACTCCAGCATTCACAGTGTCAGGGCCTCTGGTTAGAGACATGTTTCCTGCCCTAAATGAGACTCCGCTTCCCTCACTGGCATTTCCATAATGTGTCCATTTTCCAGTGAAAGTTCAGAGACTGCTCTAGATGCAAAGCAAGCACAGTATAGAGATACTGACATTAGTAAAGAGATGCTCAGATCAAGAGGCTTCCCAAACAGGATCGGGATCCAGAATAACAGGAGAATCTGAAGGCTTGATATTCTTTAGCACAACAGTTTTAAAGCCTCCCCCTAGCTATCCCTCTTATTTCTTCACCAGTTTGCCAGGTTTGCAGTAGAACATGAAGAACGGCATCAGTTCTTAACACTTGCATAGTTTTGAACATTTGTGTCAGTGTGCAAACCCTGAAGCAAAGGCAGACACTGGCCTCATCAGATGAAAGGTGGTGCCGTTATTGACAGTTGTTGCTGATGCAATAGAAATTATTTTCTGATTTTTTTAATTTATGATAAATTTGAATTAAATGGATAAATATATTATTAGATGCCCTAATTAAGCACTATTAACTATTAAGGGGTCACCTGAACATTTTGTATATTTCCAGGTGATTCCAGGGTTTGGAATTCATACCACTGTCAGATTACCTTCCCCTCTTGTCATTGCTGTGTGACCAGGAAACCCGGGATCAGGTGCTCACAACAACTTGATAGATACATGGTACTATTGGCTGTTCACAGGCAAGAAAACTAAGGCTTAGGAGACATAGGTAAAGGTTACAGGGTAGCCAAGCTGGGGCTCTGGCCCAGTCCTTTGTCATAGCAGAGTCTAGTCTTAAATTGCTCCAGACAAGGTGAACTTCAGGGTCACCCAGTGACTTGTCCATGGTCAAGAGTTCAGTGATGGTAAGGATTTAAAGTGAAAAAAAAAAGAATTCAGTGATGGAATAGACATCTTAACATGGAAATGGTGGTAATTCATGGAACCTCCTCCCGTAGACAAAGAACTACAGGCTGCTAAGGAAACCTGAGAAGAGAAGAAATAGTGCTCCCCAGGGAATAGCATAACTGTTGTTTAGCCATTATCAAAGGCTCAGCCCTGAAAAAAAAATATATATATATATATATTTATATATATATTTATTTTATATTTATATATATATTTATATTATATATTATATATATATAAATGCAACACTAAATGGACTGATCAGTTTCTCTATATATTTAGGGGCATAGATATGAAACAATAACAACTAAAGAAAAACAGGCCATGATTTCAGGAGGGAGCAGGGGAACTGTACATGGGAGAAGTCACAGGGAGGGAAGGGAGTGGGTAGGGAGTTTCAGATATAGAACTGGACCCAGAATATGAAAGCTTGTAAGCCTGTAGCAAATACCTGTTCCCATACTTGACTTTCCTTAACAACAGCTCTGGCTGCTGAAGTCTCAGGGAGCACTGATCCCAGCGGGCAAAGAAAAATACCAAATTGTCTTTCTAACAATAGGTGTGGGCCGAAGGCTGGTTAAGTCCATTCCCTTTGATGCCTTGGTAATGGGCTCTGGTTCAATTTCTCTCATAGGACAAAAGTCTTTGAAGCTGCTTTGTGCTGAATTTAATGAGCCTGATTGTCATCTTCCAGAAGAGAGCGTGGAGCTTCTGTGCACTTGCTGGATAGAATCACTCATCGATCTCGGTGTCGCACCAGGCAAGCAGTCGGAGAACCAGAGCAGGATGTGAAATCAATCTGTCTATTTATAGAGCAGGCAGTGCCTTTGTCATGGTGATCTGACCAGAGTAGGGATGGTAACATCTGCAGCATATGACTCCCACAAATTAAAACCCATGTCCCGGAAGCATGGAAAAGGAAACTCATTTTTTTTTCCAAAAATACTGTATAACTGCAGACTTCCCTTCGCCCTGTTAGTCTCATCTCTATAACCTTCAATCTATTGCTTGCCTCTGCCCTCCATTGTGCATGCCCTGCCCTCATTCCTCATCATTTTTTTTATTTACTAAGCATTTATTTGCTCTGTTACAAGTTAGACATTATATAAAATGCCACAAAGAATTTAGAGACAGTGACATGAGGATTCTATTGATCTATTGGATTAATCAGCACATAACTCAACATTAAAACACTCATCATCCGACTATTTCCCCATTTCTTTATTTGCGACTTTTTAGCATTTGCTTGACTCTAGCTCTGAGCCTCCTTGCCTTGCTGGCAAAAGAAGCAATAGTATCTTTAGAGCATCTTAGGCACAAGCTTGAAAACATAAGGAATGCCTAGGTGAATGTTCCAGAACCAGCTTCACAGGGCTCAAGCTCTGTAAAACACTGAGTAACACTGTACGTGCGCTATCGTTTGGTTCTGACATGTTCTCCCCAGAAGGCTCATGTGTTGTGGAGCTTAGTCCTCACCTTGTGGCACTGCCTTCTGAGGTTTGAAGAACCTTATGAGGTGAGGTGACTGGAGGAAGGGTGTCTTGCTCCCGACTGGCCCCTTTCTGCCAGAAGACCGAGTAACTTCTGCTAAACACTTACAAGTGCTGGGGCTATGGGTTCAACCCTCTGAACCTGTGAGGCAAATTCTCACCACTTCCGGCGTGCCATGGATACTCTGGCCACAGCTGGGCAGATGTAACACAAACAGCATGCCATGACATTGAGCCAATAGTTAAATGAACTTGAACATGCATGTAACAACAGGAAGAACCTAGGGTAATAAAGATTCACCTAAGACTTCTATAAAGCTTGGTTAGCAATACAACACATGGTCATTCATTCCATATACACAAAGTGCTGTGTGAAGCCAGCCAGCCTCCTTTCTGCCCTCCCTACTTCCTTCATTCTTGACTCATAAATCCTCACATTGCCATCAGGACACAAGATAAATATGAGGAAGTCATTCTGTCAAAATTGTATAATATACAGAAGGAAATGAAAACCACAATAAATTGTAGCAACAAAGCAAACTAAGGAACTATTCTTCTTTAACTTACATTATTGAAAAAATAACTTCCTGTCTAAAATAGAAATTGCAGTGATATATTATATACAAACAAAGGTAAATTTACATAGCAATGCTGCAAAAAATAGGGGAGGATGAATTAAATACAGTATATTAATATTCCCATGCCAGGAGCTGGAGAGATGGCCCAACTGGGAAGAGCATGGTCTGCTCTTTCAGAGGACCCAAGTTTGGTTGTCAGCACCTACATCAGGGGGTCCACAACTGCCTGTAGCTACAATTCCAAAGGACTCTAATGTCAGTCATCCTCTTCTGGACTCCATGGGGAATGTATTCATGTGAATATACCCACCTGTCACTATATGTACATACACATAATTTAAAGTTGATCTAAACTCTTTAAAAATAAAAATCATTATATCATGAAGGGAGTGATACTATACCATTTAAAATCATATGGTAATGAGTTTAAGAGGAGATATATCTCAACATATCATTCATTTAAAAACTAAAAATGAGATGTAAGAGTCAAGGCAAGGATGGAAATAAAACAGAATTTTCAAAAATTTCAAAGGTGCACAGAAAAAAGAGAGATAAAGGAACAATAGAAAGAAACTAGTAACAAGTAGCAGGGTGATAGATTTCCATTCACATTGAATGGAAATTACAATCACATTGAAGGGAAATGGTCTAAATATCCAATTATAAAGCCATACTAGATTGCTATATTAATCTTGACCACACCCACCAGCACATACCCATTCAATGATACACAATAAACAACTCCTAGATGTTGCAATGCCTGGCTAGCTCCCCTTCAGGGTTTTGACCTGTGTGAAGATCCTCTGAGCAGTGGTTGTGGCTGAGTAGCCCAGGGTACTCTGGTGGGAAAGGGTTCCAGAGAGCCATCAGGGTGCACAGCTGCCTAAGCAAGTCACCCCAAAGAATCCCAGCAGAGAGTACAGAGATACTCCAAGACACCAGTATCTTTGGTCAAGCAATTGTCTTATTCTAAATGTACCTTCACTTTAATAATTAACTCATTTTGATAAGTGTTTAACTGGCTTAATAAGTCTCTCTTTTACTCTATAAGCACCATTTCCAAGAAAACCTGAATTGTTGTCTGGGATACTTAGAACTCGTATGCTTACTTAGTGCAGCAACTTTAACCTTACTCCCTATATCCCCTGCTTCTATTCACCTAGCACACCATTAAAATCACCCTCAAACTAGTATCTCTTATTGGTTCTGAGCACATGTGGGAGAGGACCATTGGAAATTAACAGCTCTCATCATGTTAACAGTAAGGCTCGGATAGGGATCTGACATGAGCACTACCAGAGCTAGAGCTAGGAGCTGTGGTTTCTGTCAAATGAGTGTCTGCCATGGGTATGTCCAATAGCCACGAAGTGAAAAGCTCCACTCCAGGGTCTCTACCTCTGTGGCTTGAGTGCAGGAGAGCTGTCCCCACCCCTAATGGGGGCAGGGCGGGGGGAGCAAGGGGAATGACCCCTATGGCATAAGCATGAAAGCTGCCTGACCCTCCTTGAAGACTATGGCAATAGGGACAGCTGGCTCTGCACCTTACCAGAGCATGGCAGGAGAGTTGGCCCTTTGTGGGAGCATGAAAGGCAGCCTGGTTTCTGGTTGAGCTAGGTTTGAAACCCTGGTGACCCTGCAGGTGACCTCGCAGGGGATAACCCTGCAAGGAACGGTAGGCGTTTTTCCATGCTCCTGGTCTCCAGGCTCCTGACACGAGGCTGCATCTCTCCATAGGTCTGTGGCCATTAGACCTATGGCCATGCCCCAAGCCCCAGAAAACCTGACCATGGGTCACATAGCCTCAAGACAGATCTCCATTTTAATGAGGTACCCAAAGGCCTGGAGGCTTAGCCAATAAACTCCCCTTCCCAGACACCCCTTCCTGCAAAAGGTATTTAACCTCAGGCCCACCCTGAGAAAGTGGGGTACAGTTTACTCATCATCATTCTCTGCCATTACAATAAATGCCTTAAAACCATGGACTGTCTCTTTTCATTGGGATGCGTCTCTTTTCATTGGGAGAGCAATGGAACAGGCCTTCGTCTAAAGAGCCATGTCTAGTCTCCCACAGAAGGCCTCTCAGCGCTCCCAGCCACGGCCTCCACCAAGCCAAGCCATCCACCGAACAAACCAAGGACGCTCCTACCTGAGGGACCCTGCCAGAGTTCTCCCCTCTTTTCCCCTTTGGCCCCCAGCCTTTGATCCCCACTCTGTTCTCAGTTCTTCCGCTGCTCCCAGCAGCACCTGGGGGCCCAAGAGTCTGAGAACCAGAAGGTCCTGGCCTCACTGCAGGCCCAGGGACACCCCCCCACACGCACCCTGAGCCGGCTCCCTGCAGTCCTCGGGGACCTCAGACTGTGCTCCCCCACCCCTGGAGCAGGGTCCATGGCTTCTCACAGCCCAACCCTCAACACATGCGTGGGATAAGCACAGTCAAAACTTCCTGCATCCCGCCTTCCCAGCAGCCCAATCCCTGAGAGGACACGAGCCACCCTTTAACCCACAGCCCTGGTAGCATAAGCTCGGAGAAATGGTAGGCTGACCAACTCAGCTACCAACCAAGCCCAGATTTGGGGCTTTGAGTTGGCCTACCCCAACATCTATCGCATCGATGAACTGCTGGTGTGTGTGCTGCAAGATCTCCATGACACAGGGCAACAACAGGATGTACTGGAGGGGTCCTAGTGAGGATCCAGTATTGATAGTGTAACAGAACCAGAGGCCTCAAACCAGACCAATGACTCATTGCAAAGAGCATTTGCAAGTATGGATGTTCAGACAAAATGGTGTACTGTGGGACACACTGTGACACACTGCAGCTTCCACAATGAGATTCTTTTTATTGTTCTTTGTTTTCTTTTGGTTGAGGTTGCAAGGGCAGAGGGCAGATATAGAGGGAGATGAGTGGGATTGGGGTGCATGATGTGAAATTCACAAAGAATCAGTAAGTTTTAAAAAAAAATAATCCTTACCCAAACACTAGTTTAGCTCACAACTGCCAAATTCTAGAACAATCATAGAAGTCAGCAAGGTCAAGGAAAAGTCTCTACCTCTTGGTAGGGAAAATGACAATGAATCTCTCTCTCTCTCTCTCTCTCTCTCTCTCTCTCTCTCTCTCTCTCTCTCTCTCTGGGTGTGTGTGTGTGTGTGTGTGTGTGTGCTCACAAAATTATTATTGTGTGTACACGTGTGTGCACAGGTTAGTGGTAGTCATCAAATTCCCGCCTCTATCACTCTGCACATTTTCCTTGGAGACAGGGCATCTCAATGAGACCAGCACTTATTGGTTTGGCTGGACAGGCTGGCTAATGAGATCCTCCTAGAATCTACCTATTTCTGCTCCCTCAGCCTTGGGGTTACAGGTACACACCAACTGAATCCAGCTTTCACATGGGTATTGGGGATCCAAACCCAAGCCCTTGTGCCTGCAGGGTAGGCATTTGACCCACTGAGCCATCTTCTTAGCCTATTTTTGGCCATCTTTAATCCACTAAAAAGTATAATGCAATAAAAGACAACACAAGCTACTGTGTCCAGGAAGATTCTGCTGTGCACACAGGCAGCTCAGTAGAATTATACAAATAGAAGAACAGGCTTCTGCATCGCAGCTGCCCAAATATCTGCCATTCATACCGAATCAACATGCCTTGGGGATCACCAGCATGTAAGCGGAATGTTAGCTGAAAAATATTTGTACTACAACACCCATTTGTTAGGCACACCAGTGATTAAGGATCCAGGCCATCATTAGTGGTGGTCAAGAGGCAGACACTGAGCTACTTCTTAAATGGAGAAACATCTTTGGAATTCACCGTCTGAAATTTCTCATTTGCAATGAGGCAAGGGGTGGTCCCAAATTGATAGAATTAGTGTAACATTCTAGTTAATATCATCAACCACAGAGCCTTATCTGATTGAAATCTCGGCCAACGCTTTATAACTATATAACCATAAAGGAACTGTCTATCATGCTTTTCTTGGTCTCTCAAAATCATGTGCCTCTGAATGTTCACATGTGAAAACGGGTTTGGGGTATAAACCCACGGTGGAGTGTGCATTTAACATGCCTAAGTCCAGGCTTCTATTCCTAGCACCAAAACCAAACAAACAAAACAGCTCTAACCACACAGTCACACCAACTAAGAAAGCATCTGCATTAAAAGATGGTGTGGTGGTTTGAATAAGAATGCTTGGTCGACAGAGAGTGATACTATTTGAAAGTATTAGTGGGTGTAGCCTTGTTGAAGTGGGTGCGGCCTTGCTAGAGGAAGTGTGCCACTCACTTGGGGTGGTCTTTGAAGTTTCAAAAGCCCATACCCTGCCCAGATTCTTTTTCTTCAAGCTGCCCGAGGATCCAGATGTATAACTCTCAGCTACTTCTCCCTGCTGCCTTCAGATCAGATATAGAACTCTCAGCTACCAAGTTTGCCTGTATGCCTCCATGTTCTTTGCTATGAGAATAATGGTTAAAACTCTGAAAACATAAGCAAACCCCAATTCCAAATAATTTTTTTTTAAAGAGATGTTATGGTCGTGGTGTTTCTTCATAGCAATGGAACACTGACTAAGACCAGTGGTTTGGCCCTGGTATGTATTATGTAAATGTTTGATAATTACATGTGCTTGATTAAACACACCGGCATACATGCCATAAGAAGAACTTTAGAAGGTTTATTCATCAAACTTGGTGGGTAATAGACAACACCCCTGATTTTGGTCTGTAGGTGATTTTTCAAGGTTGGGGCTGGAACCCAGGGCCTCATGCACATGAGACAAACCCACTACCAGTGATGTGCGAGCCCAGCCTTTGCACCTCTGTTTTTTTTTTCTGTTTTGCTCACAAACTTTCCTGAATTGCAAAACAACTTAATCTCATTGCACCGTGGCACCTCATTGGCAAGACCTAATCCAATATTTGGAGTTGTTTGTGAATAGTCCTATTTTTCATACGGAACCCCCTTTGTCTCCTTCTGATAAGAACAGTCTCTCCCCTCTGGGAGAGCTTGGTGACTGCAGAGACTGTAAGTAAGAAAGGGAGCTTCAGGGAAGCAGTGCTGCTATGGCACGAATAACATGGAGCACACAGGGAACAGGGGACACTTCTGCATATGAAGCCTTCACATGTTGGCTCTGCCATTGCTTTTTAAATAACCAATAGGTCCAAATTTAAGGACTATTTAAATGCTGCAGGTGGTGGAAGCTTGGCTCTGGTGAATCCAGAGGAGAGAGAGGGGAAAGCAGAATGCCAGAGGGGAGAGCTGGCGACTGATAAGAAGAGTGAATAACTTAAGATTCTCCAGGTCTGAACAGATCACTGGAGTGTTCTGATGTTTCCCTGCCTTTGCTTTGAAAGTCTGTTCCCACCACAGACTTAGTCATCACTCTATCTGACTTTGATCTCCATTCAAACACTAGGGAATGGACTCTTCACTGCCCACAATGCTGTGGCATCAGAACTGGCTTCAGTGTCAGGTGGGGTAGTAGTGGGAAACCTTTCTTTGCTGTTTGTTGTGTTTCATTCATGATCACAGTGACCTGAGCTAAGATGATAGGCAACACTTGTGAACTTGACCGTCAGAAGATTCTCACAGGTGAAGCCACGCATACACTCTCTGTATTCAGACACCTATTATAGATCACAGACACAATCAAGCCTGGATTGCTGAACTGGGTTCACCACACAGCCTCCCTTACCCCCAAGCTCAGGCTTAATCGCACAGGTTCCAGGCTAACCTCCACTGACCTCTCCGCCAGCCTGCCACAGCCCACAGGAATAAAGTTCCATTGACTGCCACGTATGTGCTGGAAGGCTTGGATCTGGACTTTTGCTAAAGGTCCAAACCCACACATCGAATTGCACGTAGTGAACATACCCATTTTGGCTGTCCACAGTGTCTCAAACTCAGAATTTCCAAAACCGGCCTCCATATCCCCACTTCCTTCCCATGAATGAGTCTTCTCTGATTTCAACTGCTTCAGTCTACAGTCATGGATCCAGAAAAAGAATGCACAAGAGAGAGGTGGGGAGAGGAGCTATTCTCTCAAATTGTTTTTAGATTATTTTCATCATCCAAAGCTTAATGCATCAAGGTAAGAGTGTATTTGAAATCAGCTCCGAGCTGAGGGCCTCTCTGCTCTCTCTCTTTATCTGACTCCCAGGGCTTCCTGATCTCTCTTCAGCAATAGGATTGCCTGATCTGTTCATCAGATGGACTACTCTAGGATGTTGACTCAGCAAGTTGTCCTCACAGTGACTCCACTGGACACAGCACAACCTCCACCAAGGCAACTTTCAGCTAAGATGATGCAGTTCCTGGTAAGGTAAAGTATCAGTGTATACCAGCAACCATACTAATCAACTTCCAAAAGGCTCTGTTCAGAACCAAAGCCAGGGAGGTTTTGGAGAAAATTTGAGATTTTGAATAAGGATATCATATTTTGAGTCCTATAAGACTTCCACGTATTTTACAAGTGAAGATCCCTTCTACTCCGGTTTGGCAGAAGATGGCTAAAAACCCCACAAAGACACCCATGTGTTTCTGACTTGAGGATAACCATACTACCAGGAAAACACCCACGTGTTTCTCCCTGAGGATAACCTTACTACCAGGGCTGCCTCATCGCTCTTCAGCAATAGGATTGCCTGATCTGTCCATAGAGGGACTATCAGAAATAGATGGAAGAAGCCTAGAAAGAAGAAATGCAGAGAAGAGATTCTGAGCGAAAATTCTGAAAAATGCTACCTGACCCTAGACCAATTCAAAGCCATTTCTTAAAGGAACTGCATTGGACTTGAGCTGCACTGACTACAGGTAAGATAAGACTACTTACTTTCTGAGTTTATTCAAGAGAGATATTAACCCAAACAAAAATATCTCCTCCAGAAAACAACAATAATACTCCCATGTAACAAATCTTTAATATCATTATATTAACTTTAGTTTGGGTTAAGATGATAATATACCTTTATAAAACCAACTTGAGGGAGAAATGATTTATTTTAGTTTATAGTTGCAGGTAGTCCATCATAACAGGGAAGTCACAATGGCAGGAACTTGAAGAAACTGGTCATATTCCACTCATAACCAGCAACAGAGAACAATGACTATATACAAGCTTGTAGTCAGCTCACTTTCTTCACTCTTATTCAGTTCAAAATCCCCTGCTTAAGAAATGGTGCCACCCGCAGTGGGCAGGTCTTCTGATCTTAATTAATGTAATCAAGATAATACACCGTAGACATACCCACAGGCCAAACTGATCTACACAGTCCCTAATCATGACTCTCTTCCTAGATGATTCTTGATTGTGTCAAGCTGACAATTACAACAATCTCACCCATCAAATAAAAGCATTTACGAATACTCAAGATTATGAGTTAATATTTCCCGACATAAGGACAAGAGGGCACGATTCTCAGGGCATGACAAGATTTCCATTCATACAATGACCAAAATGAATAGACAAGCATTTTGAAGTCCTTTAGATATGTTCAATGGAATTAAAGAAAGTAAGTTAATTCAGGAGAAAATATGCAACATTTCAGCAGAAAAATGAAATATATGAAATAAATAATAATAAAATCTTAGTTGTGGAAGACCTACTATGTAAGTTTTTAAAATGGGATGAGTTTAGGGGACTGGGGACATAGTACTTGCCTAGCATGCATAAGGCCATAGATTTAATTCCAGGTACTAAGGCAAAATGGAGGTAAGCTTTACGGCAAAATTGCAAAGGATAGTCAATAAACTTGAAGATAGATAAATAGAAAATGTCAAATCTGCACCGGAGAAATAGGAAAAGGACAGGAGGGGAAGGGAGGCAAGGAGGGGAGGAGAATATGAGATGATAGGAGGGGAGAGGAGGGAAGGAAAAGAAAACATAGAAAGAACCATGGGATAAACAGTATTGTTTCTAGTTCTCTGTACTTGAGGATACCAGCCTCCATTCAGCTCATTATAAGTTCCACATGTCCCCATGTCTTCCTGAGTTTGTCTTGTACAATGATTCTATCTTGTACCTGGATACTGTCATATAGACATTGTCTTTTACTACCACTAGTGTTGGTGTCATGAGCAATTCTGGCTGATCTGGAGTTCCCCCTTAATAATGAATGTTAGCCTAGATTCTACCTTCTTGTTCTATTGGAGGTTGTTTTGCAATCAAGGAATTCCCCACATATCCTTTCCTATGTCTTTGTTGAAAACATTAAAGGTCTGAACTGAACAAGTAAAATTGCTAAGTTCTAACAAGAGACCATAGGACTGGCTGAATTTAGAACCACTGGGATTTTTGTCTAATTGAATCTCTTATATTGGTTCTAGCTATAAGTTGCCAAACTCCGAAGTCTTGGATACCTTTTCTTAAGTAAATTATATTTAAGATAAATTATTTCTCATTAGACCTAGGATGTTCTTAGTCAAAAGTCTTTATATCTTATCCTGGTGTCTTCTGAGAGTATTAAGAAACTGTGTGGAGTACTATTTTTTGTCATTAACCTTGAAATCACAGTGTGTTCTTCAGTTTTTACTGATATAATGCTGCATGCATACCCTTTTTGACCATTAAGGGAATTAATTTGATCAATTTTAACTTTCCCCCATTCATTCCAAGAAAGCTGGCAGAGAACCCATTAACATTATAGACTCGGGCCCTGAAAGGAAATGGGAACCATTACTATCCAACGTTCCCAGTATCAAGGCTTATTCTTTAGCCATTTCTATGCTGGCAAGGTTTATGACTTCTCAGTGGGTCCATTAATCTATGTGCTAAGGTACAAAGGCCATCCCCAGGAAAGAGAATCTCATCCCAGTATCTCAGGAAGCCATGGGCATGATCACTGGGCATTCTGTCAGCTACAGAAGCAGTGTCTCTTGGACAGACCTCAGGCTATGGCCAAACAGATGTGCCTGCAACTCATTTTCATATTCAAGGCTTTGATTATCTTGAGTTAACAAAAATCACTTCAGGGATTATGATGGCTTATCTTGTTTGTCAACCTGACCATGTCTAGACTCAACTACAACACAAGCTCTGAACACTTCTCTGAAAGAGATTTTCTTAATCAGATTATTTGATGCAGAAAATGTACCTTTTGGTGTACCCAATGTAAAAGGAAACTTTGCTTTTTGCCTACTTGCTGTCATTCTCTCTGTGGGACTACCCAGACTGTGTTATACAAACCAATTAAAAAAATAAATCCCTTTTTAATCATTCTATCTATTCTAACTATCAATCTATTTTAGTCATTCTATCATTTCTATTACTTTAGTGAACTCTGACTAGTACAGGGATGATGTCAAATTATGTCTAATAATTATGAGAGAGTACTAAGGACATTGTATTTATTTGCTAAATGTTCCAAGTGAACTTCACATGATAGCCATGTGATTTCTCTCCACAGAGCCCACAGATTATATTGAGTATCAAATTGATACTCACTTTGTCTTTGCATTCCTGTCTCTACAATTATTCACCAAGAACCATAATATATAGATGCAATAGAGAGAGTAGAAGCATTATTTGAGGTAAATTTTATATTCAGTGGTGCAGCTCTACCCTGTTCTTAGTGATGTGTCCCTTTGAAAGTTACGTAACATGACCCTTTGGTTTTCTCATCTATAAGGTAGAGATGATATATTTTCCATTTTCTTGAGGTTAGTGTGTATATCACTTAGGATTATCCTTGTCATGAGATTATCACTGTTTCACAGTACAATAAGGGGAGGAGGAATAGATACTCTCAGTACATAATATCTGTTATCATTACTGCTTCATTGAATAGAGAGACTAGATGAAAGAGGCAAAAATGTTAAAAAATAAAACCAATGTACAGCTGCAATTGGAGAGATGACTCAGTCTGTAAAATGTTTACCTTATAAATATGAGGTACGTGGTCTCAGCTTTAAAAGCCCAGGCTTCATGGTGAGCACATATGATCTCAGCACTAGGGAGGCAGATCCTGGGAAGCTCACTGACCAAGGAACCTAACTACTTGGTGAATTCCATGAAAGTTAGAACCTCTCTCAAAAAAAATGCATGACAGAGGCAGGCAGATTTCTGAGTTTGAGGACAATCTGGTCTACAGAGTGAGTTCCAGGACAGCCAGGACTACACAGAGAAACTCTGTCTCGAAAAAAAAAAAAACAAAAAAACCAAACAAAACAAAACAAAAATACGTGCATGACACCTGAAGATGACCCTTAAAGTTGTCCTTTGGTCTCCACGCACACATGTGAACACATGTACCACATCTCACTCATGCAGTACTGAGAATCAGTGCTCCTATGGTATCACTGATTAGAAGCCCTGCCAGAAGGAAGACTACTTATACAGTTTACATTTTTATAGTTAAATCATGTGTGCCTCATTTTGTCTGTTGACAGTCTCTCTTGAGTCACCGCAAGTGAAATCCAGCTACTCTAATTAAGCATATGGCCATTTTGTCTAAGGAAGATGCAAACACAATGACCTGTGAGGACATTTGAGAATAATGACATAACTGAATGACCTAACCCAGTGACATAACTCTGTGATGTCACTCTGAACTAGTTACTTACCAGGAGTTGTGTCTTGCACTAGCATAAGACTCATTAACACTATTTCCCAGCACATGGATGGCCTGAGCTACACTTTTCATGTCCTCAGGAATGACCAGCATTGGGCAAACACAGGACACATGGCAATGGAGCAAGGCAAAGAGAAACAAGGAGAGATTAGGGTGTTGAGTCTCAGTCTCCTTTTCCACCCTTTAATTTTTGCTTAGCCCGTTAGACTTCTAAAAAAATAATGCTTGAATATGTGTACACACAGAAAGTATTTTCCTTCTTAATTCTGAAGGCCATTCTAAAGCTCAAACTGCTCAGTTTTCACCGTGACTAGTAAACTTGAAGATGTGACAAAACGTATAAGTACAAAGGAGCCAGTTGCCATCTTCAAGAGACTCCTATGGACTAAATGTGTGATTATTGAACATAGTTTCACAAAAGTATTAGGAAATGGATTATAAGATGCTGGGGTCAGATCCTACCATAGTGTTTGTGGAAAAGATCAGTAAAGAAAGAGAAAAACAAAATATTAACTCATTAGTTTGCTTAGTGATCTCACAGAGAAATAGTGTCTACGATGTATATATGTACATACATGTGTGTGTATGTAAGTAAAGGTCGATATGATATGATATGATATGATATGATATGATATGATATGGCAGTATGCAAACTGATTAGTTCTCACAAGTTGTGTACCCAGGAAAACCATTGGAATTAGCCCAAAAGAAAGAGAAGGGCTAGTGCTCTAGACTTCAGCATGGATATGGGCAGCTCAGAGCCAAAAACCCTGAGAACACAAACTAAAGCAAACACCCTGTCTTGACTCAAGCAGTCAGCTTCCATTCTTTCTCCCCTGCCTTTGAGTTCTGTTCAAGCCATCAAGGAGAGTCCAATCCCAACTCACACTGGGAAGGGCCGGCAATCTATTTTATTTGGTCTACTGATTTACACATTCACATGCTAGTGCCTTCCAGAAACAGTCTCACAGGCACAACCAAAAGGCTTAACTAGCTCTCTGGGCATCCCTTGACCCAGTCATGTTGACATTTCCAATTATGAATCATAAAAACACAGAGAAACAATAGTGAGAAAAAATGTATTTGGCAGCCAGCAGTTGACTCGTTGACTGAAGCAAACATCTCTATCAATGAATTTTAAAATCATTGTAAAACAGCTGACAGAAATAGAGTAGTTATGACCTCAAAGTTTTATCCTATAAACTAACTACTAATTAGAGCAGGAATGTTGTATCTTTAGAATATAGTCACCAAATAATCTCTAGTCAAGCCAAACAGGTAAACTTAGTATTGACAGAAAACAAAACAAAACAAAAACTGTAATGCATCCCTTATGTTATAATAAAATGTGAACAACACTATTTCTGTGTAATATCCTTCCTATAGTGGTTTGCATAAAAATGGCCCCCATCAGTCCCCATGGAATGATGCTACTAGGAGATGTGGTCTTGTTGAAGAAGGTGTGGCCTTGTTGAAGGGAGTGTGTCTCACTATCTTCTTATTTCTTGTCAATCCAGATGTAGAATTCCTACCTCCATCTCCAGCACCATGTCTGCCTGTGTGACATCATGTCCCCTGCCATGACAATAACGGACTTAACCTCTGAAACTGTAAGTCAGCTCCAGCTAAATGTTCTCACTTATAGGAGTTGCTATAGCCATGATCTCAATTCACATCAATAGAAAACCTAAGACATTTCCCAAATATGGTAGAGAAAATAGATTTGGATGTCCACAAAAAATCTACACAAAATTACATGGAGTCTAAATATTCTGATTCCATTTAGAATACAATAATCTGTCTTTATTCACAGTTTTTTTAATTACCTATGATTAGCTGTGCTCTGAAAACAAACCACACATTTTAAATTGTAGGACATATAAAATAGAAGGATAACAATTCACACCTCCCTACTCGATCCTGCTGGAATATGAACCATCCTACCGCCAGTGTACCTACATTGTATATGCTACCCTTCTGTTACTTTCTAACTGTCTTGACTATCACACTGTCACAGTAGTTCAGTTTTTATGTTCATATGACACTTACTTTACTTAAAACTGTTGTCCTCAAAATTCAAGAGTAGTAATACAGGCAATTTTATTACAGTGTATTTTATAACCTCAAAATTCTGCTATTAGTTATTATTGTTGATATCTTACTATGCCTATTTCATGAATTTAACTCTATTTTAGATATTTATGTGTAGCAGAATAGTATATTTATATTATTGGTTCTTTTTTTAATTTTCTATATTTTTTTATTTTCTATATTTTTTTATTTACATTCCAAATGATTTCCCCTTTCCCATTTCCTCCCTATATTATTGGTTCTATTTGTGGAATCTTAGATTCATCCACTATGGTTAGGGATGGGGATGGTGATCATATTTGAGAGACACAGAGACCTATAAATCAAATGCAGTATACAGAACTTGATTGAAATTTTAATCAAGACATGCAATTGGAATGTTTTCATGGTATACCTTACAACTTAAAATCATCTATTATTCAACAATTTACTTGTATATTGCATCAATGCCAAATGGTTTACTTCTGTGGGCATCAGTGGTCTTCTTGTAGACAAATCAGTTGTCCTTACCATTTTGATGGCTCCTACTTACATTATTTGGATTACCAACCTCCTTGATGTCTGGCATACACATGATCCTTTATTTGTGAATTGTGTCTTAAATTCTTTCCCATTTCTTTAGTGTCTTCTCATGTGCTTCCCTATGTCACAGGATTAAGCTAGGTAAACCTGGTTCTCAACCATTGGGCTAGCCCTATTTTTCCAAGTGTAGGCACCATAAACACCTAATCAAACTAACATGGCCCGTACCAGCTATTCTTTCTAAGTTATTGACATTCAGGATCAAGGGTTTTCATGAAATAGCTTCTGTCTTGAGAACTGAGTTGGATTGTTCTGCAGTTTGAAGAGATTTTGGTACATAGGGGTGGTGTCAGATCTGTTTTAATAAAATCCAAAACCATATCAAGCTAGTTCTGGAACCTGTGAGTGAGTGGAGCAGGAACGGCCTGGAGAGAAGGTCCAGGAAGTGGAACCGGAAAAGCCTGGAAAGAAATCTGTGTGCCAAGGAAGCATTCCCATAGCAGGGACAATTGGCGTGTCACAGAAATCATGTCATTCAAGGCCACTCTAGGGTACATTGTTAACATTTCCAGTTTCTTAAAGCTGTGCATACAAAGATAAAAATAGGAAAAGATGAGATGAGAAGAGGGAATCTTTCCCTTTTAAGCAAACCTTAACCGAAATAAAACAAAAATAAGACTTGCTGAGTTCAAAGACTAAATATTGTCTATTCCCAGTGATTTCCAGTGAAATATTTCCAGACTAAACAAGGTCATGGACTAAAATATCAAGTTGAGAGTTCAGAAATTAAATTGTCTCAGCACAGAGTCAAAGCCAAGTTGGTGGATGATTTCAGAATCCCAGGGAGATTTGAACGGGTGCTTCCTTCACATTCAAGGAGCCTTCATATCCCTACATTTTTTTTCTCTTTTCATGCTTCAAAAATGATCTTACTAAAGCTTCTATGACCTGTAAGAGCTTGGTGCCCAGGAAGCCTCTGTCAAAAGCTGTCCCACTCAGAGAAGAGCTTTTCTCAACCCCATCTGCATGTGACCTCTGCTGAGGCAGGGTATTGAAAAATCCATGCATCAGAACACTGCAAGACTTCCAATAGAGCTGCATCAGAGCTGAAAGGGATTGAGACAGGCTGCAGCGAAAGCGTGGACCAATGCCTGGTGTTAATAACGACTGTGGGGTCAGAAAACTTTCTGTTATCAGGGCACAGAGGTGCAGCTTCATTTGGTCTGCTGGGCCTTCACAGTCAGAGCCCTGAGCCACCATGGGATTAGTACATGTCCACTGTATATGAACTGAATCACAAGGACCCACACACAGGTAATTTCAGTGATCCAGTCCTCCCAATCTATGTCAGAATCCAAGTAAATGAGCCTGTAGATGGTCCCAGACCCCTGGGCTTTCAGTGACTCCCATTTTCTCCAATGTAACTCTCAGATACAGAGCTGAGAGGAGTCACTGTGCTTGTTGCATATTACAGCAAATCACTTTTCAACTGGGGGATTTAGAATCACCCAGGAGACAGACTTCAACCTGTGGCTGGAGGACACTTCCATATTGGTGGAAGTGAGGTCCGAAGACCTGCCCTGAATGTGAGAAGCAGCGTTCTTTGCAGCTCAGACGCAGACTGAATGAAAAGGAGGAATGCACCGGCATTCATCTCTCTCCTGCTTGACCAAAATGCTGCCAGTTATCTTATTTTAGCGTGTGTCTCCCACCGCAATTAACAAAGACATTCCTTCATAAGCATGCCAAGGGTCTAAACAATCCCCTAGTAGGTATGTCTGGAAATTTGTATTCTAAGTGACTCTAAACCCTGTCGAGTGGACAATCCACATTGTCACAGACTCATCTGCCTTCAGAAATGAAACATTTCTTGGCTATTTTGAAAACAACTTTATTGTGCTTTGGCCGTGCATGCACAGAACTGTTTAATGATGACAGACGTGTGTGGAGCCAGTGTCACTCGAATCTGCTTTCCTCGTGCTCCGGGGGCGTGATCATTCTCAGGAATGCTGAAAGCCACTCTCATCATGGCAACAGGAATCACAACTAGTAATCAGAAGGGAGTTTGACAGGCCCTCAAATAAACGGCCTACGGGTTTAATTTGGGAACTGAGCTAATTGGAGGCAGGGTGGAGTTCCCTGGAAGGGTTAGGAACCCTTTGCTAGAGGAATTCTGCCTTGGTAATGGAGTGACCATGCCCCATCTAGGCATTTTTGCAGCTCATGTGGTTTGTGTTTTACAGGCTCTCATATCACCGACTTTTTGGAATAAATTCAGAGCAGCTTTTAAATGCCCAGAAAACCTTCTAGAACAGTCTTTCTGGATCAGTTTTAAACAAGTCATGTGTTTCAGAATCCAAAGGTCGCTGGTGGCATCGTCCTTATGTAAGTCCAGCTTGGCTACTTTGGTTCATGCAGCAAACACGAACATGCAATGTCCTTGGATTTAAAATTCAAGAGTGATGAGAGCAGTAAGGATGCCTAGTAGAGAGAATGTTCAGTCTGTCCATTCCTCTACATATCCATTGACTTTCTTTTATTAGCATTCATTTGGCTTTTAAAACGTAGGGGCTGGAGAAATGGCCCAGCCATTAAGAGTGTTAGATGTTCACTAAGGGCAAGCATTCAGTTCCCAGCATGTACATCAGGGAGTCCACAACTGCATGTAACTCAGCTCCAGGGAATCCCACCTCCCTCTTCTGGCCTCCATGGGCAACTTCACTCATTCATAAAACACACACACACACACACACACACACACACACACAATTTTTTAAAAAAAATATTTTAAATGTATTACCAACGTATGTACTTGTTCATTGCAAAGATTTATAAGGTTAACATTTGTTAAGCATTTAAACAAATGCTTGCATCAAAAGGCATGTGTGTACGCACACATTCACATGCTGAATAATAGTTCTATCATGGTTTGTGTACAATGCATGTTCATTGTAAGTAAGCAGATATTAGCATTAATGACGATGGAACAAG
Organism: Tokudaia tokunoshimensis; assembly: GCA_036184795.1. Taxonomy (NCBI): domain Eukaryota; kingdom Metazoa; phylum Chordata; class Mammalia; order Rodentia; family Muridae; genus Tokudaia; species Tokudaia tokunoshimensis. Next base: position 37,492,421 of record BTHU01000012.1, read on the forward strand.
GTGAACAAGAGAGAGCTGCCATGTCTCTTAGATACTTTCAGGTGTAAGGGAGGTCAGATGTTTGGAAACAAGGGGGTGAAAAAGGAGCAAGAGTGGGAATTGTGTTCTGTGTAAACCATGTTTCCGGTTGCTCAGGGTGAGAGGTTTGGAGTGACAGTTGAAACCACCACAGGTCCAATGTCCTGAGAGCTTTTCCTGTCTATTCTGGTTGTTCATTCTGCAAATGTAGAGTGTGACAGTCAGAGGAAGTCCCTCCAGATTAAGGGTGCCTAAACCCTGCAACATCTGAAAAGCATCCAATTCATCTCAATTAGTAAATAATCTGAACTAAAGCTTTTCAGAATAAAACATCTGGGAATAGTTAGAAAGTGAGGCTGAATATGGCTTTTTTTTTTCCATTTTGTGTGGATTGAAATACCAAAACTACTTGCATTATGTGGAGTGTCCTATGGAAAAAAACAATCAGAGCAATTCCCTATTTTTCTCCTTTTTTCTACACACTATGGTGCATGGTCATGGAGAACAAATTTCTACATGAATCTCATTTCATTATCGCTCAGGGAAGCAAGGACAGAGAGAGAGGGAAGGGAGAAAGAGAGAATGCACAGGAGAAAGGGAGGACTCCTTACACTTCAGTTGTTAGGAACACAGGCTTTCTGTCCGGTTGGGGAGCCCAGCCATCTGACCCGCTCTGGGCAGTGTGCAAGGTGAGCAAGTAGCTTGCAGCTTCTGAGCTTTAGTCCCTGAATCCACCAAATAAAGCTGCTAGTTTACCACTGCAGTAATCTGGGAGCTTATGAAATCAAAGAAACCAGAATTCTGGACCCTCATTGCCACTCGCTGGATGACAGATCTCAATAAATCAATGTTGTTTTCTTATTGTCATCTTTATAAAAGCTCAGATGTGTCTCTTTTTTTCCTGGCAGAATAATTGCAAAATTCAGAAATGATGGATACTTTAGAAAATAAACAGATAAGATGTGGGTAAGTATTCATTTTAAACACACACACACACATATACTACATTTCTATATTCTTATGAATTGTGCATAACTAATATTTGATTCAAAATATTCTCTACTTTTACCATAAACTGAGGTGGGACCAAGCAGCATTTTCTGCCAAGCTCCATCTAACCTTTCATTTGCTTGTTACCTGGGACTTCTGTGGCAGATTATCACAAATTTGGTGAGTTAAAATATCAGAGGGCAGGCTGGAGAGATGGCTCAGTGGTTAAAAGCACTTGGTACTCTTGCAGAGGATTCAGTTCCTAGCACCATATGGCAGCTCACAACTTTCTATAACTCCAATGCTAGAGAATTTGACAGCATCTTCTGACCTCTGTGGATGGCAGACATGTAAATGATACACATATAAGCATATAGTAAACTAGTCACACCCATAAAATAAAACATATATTTAAAAAAAGAGGCACAGGAAAATGGGAGCTCAGGCTTCTATAAAAGTCTGGACTGGACGTGGGCCTCTACAGGGCCATGTTAAGGATTTCTGTGCCAGCGTAGGGAAGTAAATGTTAACTCTAAATGAATAAAGCTTCAATTTGAAAACTATTGTTGGGTCTCAGTTGTTGAATGTGTTTTTATTTAGGTTTACTACAGAGACATCAGACTGTGGTTCTGTTCCTAGGCTGATCAGGGCTAAGCAGCCCCACCCCAAGACTCAATCAGTGATAGCAATACAACTATGACTGGATTCCCAGGGCAAGTGAGATTTAGAGCTGAGTTGGAAGCTCTTGCTACATTTTTCAAACAGTATTCTCTCTGTTAAAGCCCTTGAAATCTCTAAATTTGGTTCATTAATGAAAGCTGTAAATCCCACATAAAGCATACTCTCTACAAGTCATTCCTTATTTAACAGGGATAAAACTGGCCCTGCAAGCAACACACGCCACTGATGAAGCCACACCCTAGTTCAACTTCTCAAAATACAGAGCAAGTACTATTTGTTATCATTTGCCAGAACACAGGGTCAGCATGAATTTTATGAACGCTACGTTTTTCAAAGAGAAGGTAAGTCATGGGCTCCCAGATTCCTCCATACATGAGCTTAAATCTTTCAAAGTCTTCAAAGTTGTGGCAAAAGCCCTCTGTCCTCATCTACAAAAGTACTGACCACATAATCCTGGGGCATGGGATTCTCCAGAAGTCAAGGTGGTAACTTTCAGGAAATACCAGAATGAAGAATTGAATCAGAACTACTGAAACTCCAACTGGAAGCCAGTCTCTCTTAGGACTTCCTGCTGAGTTCATTGAAAAGCCCCCTGCAACGGAACTGGGCTGATCTAAGGACCGTTTTTTGTGCAAGGTCATTCTTGATTAAAGCTCATTAGGAGGTTGTGCCATAATCACTTTGAGAAACTCTTTTTTGCAGAAAAAAAAATACCACTCTCCCCGAATGCACATTTAAATGAAATTAGAAAAATCTAGGCTGTTACATGTAAACACTTTTAATTAAAGCGTATTCATGAACCAGTGATAGTGTAGGGATTTATAGAAGCTTTTAGTGTTGCTTGGCGAAATAGTGCAGTGTGGTCAGAAGTATTTCTGACTCATGGTCAAAGGACACCAAATTTAGTTACATGTTGTTATATAAAGAGTATTGGACTGAACAATAAAATCCTAAGAAACCAGACTGGGTGTCTGACATCACCACTCACTGTCTAATTAGATCTTTTGTCATAGGGAGTCAAGCTGCTTCATCTAGGAAACTGAAGGTTTGAGGCTAAAGCCTACACAGAGGTCACTTCAAATCTGAAATGATGATGTTATTCACTCTATTAATTATTTTTAGTTTAGTCATTACCATGTGGGTCATAAAATTCATTCTCACTTTTAGAATGTCTGATCAGAATTATTTTAACCTCTTCATGAAGCACAGTCCCAGTGTACAAGTCCAGAACTCACTTAGAGAAAGATAGAAAAAGAAACAGAAGAATTCTCCTTCTGTCTTGTAGTACTGCAATACCTTCACCACAGAAGGAGATTGCTTCCTCTAATGTATGTTCTCTCCGTTAGAGCAATGTTCCAAAATGTGGGCTGCCTCTGAGTCTACACTGAGAGTGAACTCACTGTACCGTAAGCAGGAATGGAGCCTCTGCCCAAATGCTAGGCAATCCCCCTTCTGAAGAACAGAGACTTTCAGATCATTTGAACAAATTTCTTAGCAGTCCTTCCAGAGTCCCTGAAGTTACAAAGGGCAATGCAGACAAGCTAACATACAGCCTCAGAGGCAGCCATTTGTCTGTCACCCCTCTGATTCCTAGAACACAGACAAGTGAAAGAGAAGCCCAGGATGCCCTCCTTGCTTTCTGTCAAAAGGTTGGAATCCCTTTGGTAACTTGCTTTCCATGTGTCCCATAACTTTCCAAAGACATTCTTCATTCTTGATAACACTGAACCAATATTTTTGTACTCGAAAAAGCGAAATAGTTCTGAGAGTATCCAAAACTCACAGACCATTTTCCATCTTAATAAAAAAAAAAAAAAAAACTGAGTCCAAACACTTAGGACTAAAAGAGTGAAACGCTAGCTTTGATGGATGGATGTGTCAGTTTGCCAGAATACAATGGACTAGAGAGCAGAGTACTTCCTTTAGAGCTGATGATGTGAGACTCTTCCATGGAGGCATCTTTGTATGGATGCTGAGGGATAGAATCAGCTCCTCCATTAAAAGAAAAGTGACATTTTTATTATCTAAAATGCAGCCCGAATAATAAGATATAAATGGGGCATGGTAAGCAAATGCAATGCTTTCACTCCAGTCTACAAAATAATTCTACATTTGAAAGGCATTACCCTCATCAAGGATGGCACTGCCCTAAAATTCATACTCATAGAATATTAAAATGCATTAAGTTCAATTTTTCAAAAAGCCTTTGTTTATTGATCCGATGATTACATTATATACATTTGAACTGCCAAATATATATAAATAAGCAGGAAGGAACTGATGTGTTATTCATCACTAAATCCAGAGGACTTCATTTTTAATGCATAATATAGCTGAAAAAATAATTTGTGAGAATTATGAATGTCAATATCTACCTGTTAAACATACCCATTCCCTGAGATGTCTTCCATCATCAATGAAATATAGTGCATAAAAGTCTTCAGTACTGACCTTGAAGGTAAGTTCCAACCCATTAAATATTTCTCTATACACAAAATGATAGCAGATTAAATAAAGACTAGGAATGGGGGGGTTGCTCTTTGAAGTACAGCTGTTCTGCATGCAAACCATGCCACTGAGGAATGCAATACGCACATTAAGATGGTCTTCCTGAAGCTACTTCTTATGTTATTACTGATGAACACTGTGGTCACAAGTCAAATGTTCCATCTCTCCAGGACCATTTTCACACTATTAAATAAGCTAATAACAGCAACTGCTTCCTAAGGTTATTATAAGTATCAGTGAAGTGAACATGGACAAAACACTTGGTGCCTATTGACATGCTTATCACTGGTATCATTTAAAATATTACTCATATACAAATTAATTGTTAAGTCACCAACTCATTGATAGCTTCTTTGTCTTAAGGAAGGTACAAACTGGGCCTTTGTTGGCTTAAATGTAAAATCATTTGCTTCAAAGCACTGAAGTCCTGTATTTGGGGTTTAGAGCTGATACACAACAAAATGAAGGTCAGCACCCTGAGGCCCAAATCCAATAGTTGTGAGTGACACTCTTGCTCAGTACCAGCTCGACTTCTTGAGTTTAAACTCAAACGTAGGACAGGATGCCCATCACTGCAGACATGATTAGTCTGTTGGCAAAGATACAGATGGATGGTACCACTGTCACATGATGACTATGTCTGTCTTATTCCTGTGATCATCAGCTCACTAAACTGGCCACTGTGTTTATGATTTCCTGAGTCTCCTTTATACCAGACTCAAATTTTCACTTGCATAAAAGACTTGGGACCTGTACCGTCTTATGAGGAATCTGAAGATGATTGAATGTCTCCAGGATGGTGTGCTAAGGATGCTTATACATATCACCCTATGGCACAGCATGCATTTGAGCACCTGTGAATGGTACAGACTGCACTTGAGCACCTGTAAACTTCATATCTGCAGGGTCTTGGAGCAAATCCTCTATAGTTGATGCAGTATGACTGCATACTTGACCCATTTACACGATTTCCTGTGAATATAGCTATTCCTGTGCTGTCTTCCAGATACATACCTCGCATGTCCCAGTTTGAAATTTATTTCCCCTGAAATCTGGTTGACAATGTTGTCCATTAAAGTAATAGCAACATATTTAAAAATATCAAATGTGGCATGCTGAGGGATTATTTTGGAAAGAAATGTGCAAGGCATCAATACCAAGACAATAAATCTTACTAGAAAGAATTTTACAATGCATAAATAAACATAGAGATGCAGCCTAATCAAAGATCAGAAGACTAAAAAAAATGATAAAATGGAGGTAGAAAAATGGTTCAATGGGTAAGAGCACATACTGCTTTCCAGAGGACCTGAGTTGAGTTACCAGCCCAATATTAGGCAACTCACAACTGCTTGAAATTCCCATACCATGATCTGATGCCCTCTGCTGGCCTCTACAGGTGCCTGCACCTTGTTGAACACATGCACTACTCATAATTTAAAATAAAATCTTTTTAAAAGATAAAGAATTTGCACAAATGTAATAATTATCATAATTTCAACCAATAAAACATTGATGATCTGATTTTTTAATTCTTGAGAAAAAGCAAAGGCTTTAGATTAGGCAAATAAACAAAAGAGAAGAATGTGATTGGATCACCAGTATACTCAATTTCCAAGTTTACAATCTGCAGTGTGGGATGGAGATGAATAATGAGATTGACAGATAAGAACAGAGAGTCTAGACAAACTCACACAAATATGGACAACTGAGCTAGGAAAACCACACAAAAGCAAATCAGTAAATAAAGGATAGCCTTTTCCACTGAAGACTGATTGACAGTTACACATTCACATTTAGAAAAGGAGCTACAGTGTACACCCATATCACATATAAAAAGAATTTCAAAATGCCAGCCAGATCAAGATTTGTTTTAAAGCCTGTAAAACTTGTAGAGCAAAACAGGAAATCTATTTATTACCTAACATTAGGCAAAATGTCTTAGATATGACACTCAAAGCAAGCTCCTTGTGTTAGTTAATTTTCTCACTAGTCTGATGAAACACTGGACAACATCAGTTTATGGCAGGGAGGAACCGGAGGCGGCTGGGGTTAACTGGAACAATCTTTCATGGTAGAGAAGGTGTAAGATTGAAGGAGTGTGAGACAGCTGATCACTTCGAAGCTGTGGTCAGGAAGCAGAGAGAGAAATGTTGAATAGCTAACTTCCTCCTTATTCTTCCTGGGACACCCCCCCCCCCCGGCCATGAGTGGTGTCACTCACATGCAGGATGGGTCTTCTCTCCTCAGTTAAACCTTTCCTGAAACATTCTCACAGACACACTCATAGGTGTATCTCCTAGGTGACTTCAAATCCAGTCAAGTTGACAGTGACTATTCATAGTCACAATCACTAAAAGTGATGAACTCCACTTCAGAACACTTACAGATTTCTGCTCTGTGAAAGACATTGTCAGGAAACAAACAAGCCACAGACTGAAACAAACTATTTCTAAAGTATGTATCAGTTACACTCTTGAATCCAAAATACATGTTCTAGAACACCCATGAGCGAAAAATAAGAAATCTGATTCAGTTTTAAAATAATATCAAACATTTGAATAGACACTACCAAGGGAATTATACAAGTATCAAATAAGCACACGAAATGATGCTTAGTGTAACTTAACATTAGGCAGATGGATTTAAGATGGCAGTGGGAAACCATTTTATATCTCTTAAGACTACTAAGACTTATAAACCAGATCACATTAAGTGTTGAAGCTGTAGAAAACAGGGAATCTCCAAGACTGGTGGAAAGTAAGAAGGAAATCAAGGTGGGCTTCATGATTTTTGTTTTGTTTTTAAAGTTTACCACATATCATTGTCATATGACCCAACTGTGTTTTCTTACCTGTAAAAGTTTTGCTCTTGGGGGGCGGGGATAATCTTCCTTAGGTCACTTGGCTGCTCTTGGACATAGTCAGAGTAGCAGCACCTTCCTGGATCCTGGTGGAGGTGTGAGCATTTAATTTGCTCTCAGCAAGATCAGCAACCACTTCCACTGGGAAGGATGAGATATTTTTTTCAGAGGAGGAAGAGAGGGTAGCAGATGGAGTTAAACTCACAGGAAAGACCTATCATTGCTCGGGCTTTTGTGATACGGAAATCCAGCAGTGAAGAACTAGGGTTCAATGACCATGACCTAAGGCAGCAGAAACACCATACTCCTCCCTCTGGATCATGGCCTTTAGTAGGACGTGATCCAAATTTTATCCAAAAGCTTGGGCATCAGAGATAGACACACCTGAGCTTGTAGCTAGGCTCCAGTGCTTATTACCCATTAGATGCATCTCTCAGTTTCTTCTCTGTGTTCCTATTAAAGGTGCCTAGCACCTTCTATAAAGACTTTAATAAGAATGAAAGGTCAAGGTGTATGCTGGTTTAAGTGAGAATGTCCCCCATAGGCACAGACGTTTGAACAGTTGCTGGCACTATTTGGGTAAGTTTACAAGTTGTATCTTCCTGGAAGAACTGTGTCACTGAGGTTGGTTTCGAAGTTTCGAAAGCCTCTTGCCATTCCCAGTTTTCTGCCTCACATGGTTCAAGAGGTGAGTCCTCAGCTTCCTGCTCCTGCCTCTGTGCATTTGCTCTGCCATCACAAGCCCAAAGAAGCTCTTTCTTCTATAAATTGTCTTGATCTTGGAATTTTACTATCACAATAGAAAAATAACTAAGATGGTATGTAGTAAGCACTTAACACAGTCCCTAGCACACAAGAGAGGGATTTCACAGACTAACCATCTCTATTTCCACTATTACAGTCTCCCCAATCTGGTTAGCATCCTCCCAGCTTATTCCAGCACCGTCCTTGCCCAAATTATCACAGCTGCTTTTTAATGGGCTTTTCTGTTGGTAGGCTCCCCCCCCACAGTGTATCTTTATATGCTGTCATAATAATCCTTTTAAAAGGAAAATCTTGTGGCAACTTACTTCACTATTCAGCATTTTCACAGACATAGGGAGAACTTTACTCAGCCCTGTTTTATTTGCTGTCTCTCTGCAGAGCCCATGGTGTAGCAAGTGTGTATGTTTGGAAGAAGTGCACTGGAATGAACTAAGAGGCTGGAGTAGTCTGATCACACCACGCACCTGCAGCCTTTCTGTTTCCTGCTTTCATTATCTTACTTTTGAAATGCTTCATTATTGGCCATTCATCAGAAGATCCTCCTACCTGGAGTAAGCTTGGTAAAGAAATAGTTATAGGCCTGGCAAGATGGCTCAGCAGGTAAAGACACTTGCAATGCAGATCTGGTGACCTGAGTTTAACCCCCAGAACCCACATAAAAGTAAAAGAGGAGAATTGAATCCACCAAGGTGTCCTCTGATCTTCACACATGTACTATAACATGCCCCCATGATTGACGATAAATAATTTTTCTTTAAAAAAAAAAGGTTGGCAGAAAGTTGAATAGGCCTGGTTGTTCAAGTATGAAGACCTGAGTTCCATCCTCCATCCCATGGAACTGTGTAAATGGACATGGGTTGTGGCACGTGTCTGTAATCACAATGCTGGAAAAGCAGAGACGGGTGGATTCCTGGGGCTCACAGGGCAGCCTAGTCAAATAATCAAGTCCCAGATTCACTGGGGGACTCTGTCTCAAAAGATGAGGAGGAAAGTACCTGAGGAAAAATGCCCAAAGTTGGCCTCTGGTCTACACCCACATGTGCACACAAATGGACATGCATATACACGTGTATACCAGCACATACATGAACCTGAGTGCATATCCACACAGATAGAGATAGATGTGGTAGGAAGGAGGAAGGAAGGGAGGGAGGGAGGGAGGGAGGGAGGGAGGGAGGGAAGAAAAGAAAAGAAAAGAAAAGAAAAGAAAAGAAAAGAAAAGAAAAGAAAAGAAAAGAAAAAGAGCACCCTACTAATGCAAATAGTCTTTGTTGAGTCACAGAACTGGGATATCCTGGATAATTGTAAGCAGAAATGGGAGCTGAAGAGCCAAAAGAATTGAAGAGCCCAGTCATGTCTGCAGCATTGCAAGGAACCTACAGTGAGGGGAGGTGGAGAGTATGGAGGGGTAAAGATACGAAGGAGAGAACTGGCTGGTCTATGGTCAAATGCCCTGATTTCCATCTCATACCATAGTCTCTCCTCTGTTTTGAGTTTCTCTTAGTGCATGGTTCAAGAACTCAGTGTGTCCCATTGTTTTCTATCTGAGGTGAATGATGCACATATACACAGAGCATAAGTTGTCATCTCTAGAGCTTTACAACTTGTGTAGAATGAAAACCAAATGCTCTGAGGTAGCGCCATCACTGTTCCCATTGTACAGGGATTACAGCAAGCTTGAGGAGGTCTGGACAAGCACTTTTAAGTTTTATGGTGAGTGAGTAGGAAGAGCCCAAGTTCAAGCTCCAGGTGATTTGATTGTCTGCTTGTTTTTTCCCTGCTCAGAAATTACACTTTTCTGTTATTTTGGGAAAATTCCAAACTTTAGAGTTACAGTAAAGTGCAATAATTGTGATAGAAAGGCTTCACAATTTGACTTTGGAAAAATAAAGCGATATCTGAAAATGGTAAAAATATATTGATTGAAGGATATTGGATTGTTTATCATTTGTTCATTCGTTTGTTTGTTTGTTTGTTTTGAGATAGGGTCTTATTATATAGCCCAACTTGACTTTGAAATCATATCCCATTGCCTCAGTCCCCTCTGTTCTAGGATTACAGGAACACACCGCCTGTCTGGCCTGACTGAGGGATTTCTTCATAATGTTCAACAACGATGCACATAAGAAAAAAAGTAGAGCATAATCTATATATCCATTAAACTTCCAAAAAACATGACTTAATCAATTGTACAGAGAACAATGAAATAAGAAACATATTTCATCTCTTTTGACATCAAAAGAGTTGATCAACCTCTGGCATAGTTCCTTGTCAACTGACAGGATGTTCAGGTAGTTCTCAGAGGTCTCTGCTCATAGATACCATCGCCATTTCAGACCTAATGAATTTATGCTTCATGGAATCTTAGTCTCTCTATTAGCCTGAGAAGTACAAGACAAGGCAAGGATTAAAATCTAAACCTGGAAAATCTCTAAATTTCCTTTTTCTCATCCCTGTCACACCATACAGTTTTTTTTTCTACATCTTCATTATTTTTATAGACATTGATCATTCACCAGAATCCCTTGTGCAGGCTCTGTGTCATGTCCACCCAAAATGTTACACTGTAAAAGCAAGCAAAGCTACACTGAATCCAAGTTCAAGGTGACCTCAGCCTGCAGTGCATCAGAGATTCTGAGCACATCCAGAATCTACTCAGCAGCCCATTGACCACATACAGAAAATGCTACTAAAATTCTAAAACTTCTGAGTTTTCTATTTCACATCTCAAAGATTCCAGCTGCTCTCCTCACAACTGTGTCTCCTGGGTACCCATTCATAACTCAGGAAAAGTGTAACCAGATGCCCTGCCAAGGGCTTACAGTTTAAGAGTGAATAAATGAATCCCTAGTAGTTTCCTTATGGCTAGCTGGAGACCCCATTCCCAGCTGCTGGGTTCACTAACAGCTGAGTAAATACATAGCTGGTAGTACAGCCAGAGAGTTTCCACTCAGTGCCCATAGCCCTGGATATACCAGGGCTGCTGTTGTTTACCAACTAGCAGGTGGAAAATCACCTAAAACTGTGCTACTCAATCCCTTACCAACTTTCCTAGAAAATGGTTTGTTCTATTTTTTTCAACTGGAGACCTAGAGGCAAGACCTTGTTGATTTCAATAAAAGTAAATAAAAATCTTTACACTGTACCCAAAGTATAAATATTTAACCTTATCATTAATCCTAGGATGTTGAGAAACATGTCCATTCCAGAACACCACATGTATTAACTATGAAGGGTTAATAGGTAAAGTAGCAAGCAATTGTAAATATTTGTCTTCATTTATTTTATTACAAATTTTCCTCCTGAAAAGTTACATTGTTTATTGCATATTATTATTGTTTTGATTATTTATTATTTGCCTACTGGGTCTATCATTTCCCACAGGAATATTCAGTATGGATAATATCTCATTCCTTCTAGGATACTAAAATACATAGGATATGTAGTCATTTACATTCTGTATCACTGCTTATAAGTAAGCACATACTGGTCAAAGAGTTAGAAGGCTGGGCATGTCTGACTATGTTTGTTAAGGATGAATTTGAATGGGTGAGTACACATTGGTTGAGTGTGTTAAGAAACATCATTTGTAGAGAAAGCAGCTTGTACAAGAGTCAGGGAGATAAGACAGCAGCAAATGTTCCAGAAGGTTCACTGAGTCAGGAGCGGGACAGAAGAAGTAGAGCTGGTAGTTAGACCAGAAGAGAGAATTTTCTTCTCACATCAAGTCTTGTGTTTCATTTCCACTTTCTGTGTATGATCTGCAGGGTCCTGCTGAGCTTGAAAGCTTTGTCTGCTGTGGTTGGGGTTTTCTGCTCTCGGAAGAGTATTGCCAGTCTACCCTCATCAGAGCTCATTCTAACCACGTCTGAAAGAATAACTGGATAACAGATGCCATTCTTGTTTTGTACTGAGCATAAATGACGATGCTTCTTGCTACTGACAGTGACGTTTCTCCCAGACCCTGGCACATACTTCCACCATCACAGGACAGAGGACCTCAGGATCTCTGTTCCCAGGCAGGACCTGAGTAACTTCTGTGCCTTTTGAGACAGAATAATATTGTATAGTATTTGGTTTATAACAAATCTTTTTTGAATAGTTATTGAAAAATACCAAGATATTGCTCACTAAATTTCTCTCTCTCTCTCTCTTTCGTGTGTGTGTGTGTGTGTGTGTGTGTGTGTGTGTGTGCATATTCATGTATATGGGGTATGTGTTGTGGAGGACAGACGACAACTTTAAGTGTTGTTTCCCAGGTACCAGGTACCAGTCACCTTTTTTTGAGATAGTCTCTCACTGACCTGGAACTCATCAAGCAGGCTAGCCTGGCTGACCAGTGAGTTCTACTGACCTGCATGTCTAGACCCCACCCCCCAATTCTAGGATTATAGCTGTGTATCACTATGCCTGGCTTTTCTCCCATGGGTCCTGGTGATCAAACTCAAGTTCCTGTGCTTGCAAAGCAAGTGACTGTCATCTGCTAAGCGCATCATGAAGTTTGTCAATGACCATGTGTCTTTTTGTTTCTTTGTTTCTCCTTTGCCTTTGCTGTTTTGTGATGTATTTTGTCACAGACAAAAGATGTGGAATTAATGGGACTTGTTCTGGGTTCCTAAGTCTTGGGACTTAGGAAAATTTATATAGCTTTGTATGATTTGTGGCCATCTGTGAAAAAAGGATCTGGGTCCTTATTTTATCCTTTCCATTGCTTGGTGTTCCTGTGATGGTCAACAGCTGTGAAAAGGGTGAATGCCATTCTCCTCCATGGCTTGATTAGTAGAGTATTTCAGAATGGCATGGATGGTGCTGGTATGGGTTGGCTCACTTATATCCATTCTGCAGGAACTCCATGAAGAACAATGTTGCCAAGAACTTGCAGCCTCCGTCCCACATCCAGCAAGGAAAAAGCAGATCCTGGAGTGTCACTATTGTCTAGATGTGTGGGAATCATATGTCAGACTTTATATGATCAACAAAGTCAGTGTAATGATGGCCATTGCACATGTGAAGAAACTGAAAGACAGATTAGATTGCAACCAAGGTCAGGCTACCAATCGCTAATAACATTTTGTGTTACACATATTGCATTCATCTATAATTTGGTGTGTGTGTGTGTGTGTGTGTGTGTGTGAGAGAGAGAGAGAGAGAGAGAGAGAGAGAGAGAGAGAGAGAGAGAGAGAGAGAGAGAGAGAGAGGGAGGGAGGGAGAGAGGGAGGCAGGGGTGGGGGGCTAACACACACAAGCAAATGTGCATATTTGTATACATGCACAAAGGCCTTTTGTAAGTGTCAGTACTGAAGTCAAATCCAGGTCTGCAATACAAAAACGTATGCATCAAGAAATTATTGGCATGCTGAGATGTACTCTGGTTATCTGTATTCCACCTGCTTCACCCAGTTGGTCTAAGGACAACAAAAAAACCAACTTAGATAGAAGATTTGGGTTCAATTTGTGTATCTGGAAAGTAGCAGTGACCTGCCACCTAGCCCAGGGCATACTCAAGCTAGAATTTTCTTTTCTTTTTGACCAAAGCTTCCATCCCAAGCTCATGGCTAGGCTATTGTCTTCAGCCCCAATGTTCATCTCAAAACTTCTTGGAAGCACCTATCAGGACATATTCAATGCCACACTATGAGGGAGGAAAGATTAGCACTGAAATGACTTGGTCACAGCAGGGAATTGAGAACCCACCTTCCCATCCCACCCCCAAGGCCTGAATCTAAATCCTAGTTCTCCTCTAGGAATTTGAGGCAAAGCTTTCTCTTCCCCAGAATTTGACTTTTGTCTTCTCTGTCAAGATGCTTACCATCCCAGGACTGCTGAAAGTCAAAGAGACAAAGCCCATTGTTAAAGCATTTTTGCAAATTCCCCTTGCCAATGTGCTTTGAAAATTCCGCATGGAGGTTATGCTGCAAAAGGAGAGGTGAGTTTTGCTGCTACCCAAGTCCAATATAAGGTCATCAATTTAAATTTGGTCTCTTTCTTTCTCCTTTGCTTCAACTTTCCTACTTATCTCTGCTTTCTTTGGGTTTTCAGTGGCCTCACTCTAGTTCTGGAAAGTACTCAGGGTTACGGGAAACCAGTAATCAAAATAACTGACCACACTGATGACAGGAAGCCGGGTTTGAAGGCCATCCTTTCTAGGTCTGGTGGGCGAGCCCAACTGCATTCTGCTCCAAGGGTTATCACAAACTTTTGTTCACTTCCTCGATCTCTGGCTCCAGTGCTTTCTATAAGGCCTACATTCCTCGGTCAAAGTGAAAGACAATCAATGATGACGTGGCAGATGTGTTCATCTCTAATTGCTGGAGCACAAATACATCTGAAGCAGCAGGCAGTTTGGAATCATCATTCCATTTTAAAATACCAAGATTTGCTGCCTGCATAGCTTGATGGGAGAGCTCTTAGCCTAGCACGCAGGAGGCCCTCAGTTCAATCCCAAGTCTTACACAAATGAATAAATGAATAAATGGAAAGAGTGAAATTAATGGACTAGATGACTTCCAAAGGATCTTGAGAGCTTTCTTACATGTAGTATCAATGTTTTATGTTCTGTACTAAATTTATACACAGGATCCTGTAGCATTTCTGGGGAAGTCATTACACCAAGTATGATATATACTAGGTTCAGTCCCAACATTAGTAATATTAAGATGTTTTCTGAAGTTGCACTGGACTTCTGTCATTTGCTACATTAGGTTTGTCTGCTGTTGTAAGCACCAGGTTAAGAAAAATGATGGATAGATAAGGAACAACTGTTGCTTAGCTTTATGCAGAGTATCATAACATCCCCTTATTTCAGTTTGGTAGGCAAACCTCTTGAGTTGGCAGCTTATATTTTGTGCAAATGAAGAGATACAAATCAACTTTCTGTTCAAGTTTATAAACATTTATAAACAGTATTGTCTCTCTCTCTATCTTTCTCCCTGTCTCTCTCTCTCTCTCTCTCTCTCTCTCTCTCTCTCTCTCTCTCTCTGTGTGTGTGTGTGTGTGTACACTCGGAAAATAAATATGAGATAGGGTAATCTCTTACAGAATCAGAGAGCTTCAAAACGGCCATTTCCCTTCCTTGACTGTAAGATAGTCCCAGGCTGTGGATGGAATTCTTCAGATTAGACACATGACACCCAAGAGCCTGTGTTTAACAACTGAGGAAACAATTAGGGTGACACTTAGAAACATCCAATGCTTGTGCAGGAGGTGCCTTTCAGAAGAAACCCAAATGAGCACTAAGTGTCTGAGGTATTCATCAAGATGGTTATCTCTCCATTTCTTAAAACTGGTGCCAGCCCTGACCTCACTTTACATATGGTGAGTTGAGGTCCTGACTTCCTAGGGCTATGTATTCAGGTTTACATCTAAGATTAGAATTCAGGCTTCAAACATTGCATCTATTGCTTGACTCTGTATAATATGTACCATATGCATCTGAATACATAAAGGAGAAAATGAAGAGGTTTCCTTGATCTTAAAACCTTTAACAGTAAGACTGACCTCTTTTGATATAACAGACAAATTCTCTATATCTTATAGTAGATAAATTAGGGAGCAGGTGAATCTGATTGCCACAATGCATACAGTTCCCTGGGTTCTGCTGAATGCCACATATATAATTGTCCCACCTGATGTCTTGCACTCTCTGTTTGATTTTTAAAAGGATGCCATCATTGTTTCTTTCTTCCTTCTGTTTATACAGCCTGCAAAGGTTTTTATGTGCAATTTGAAACACGCATTTTCCCAAGTCTTTTGCTATGTATGCATTTGGGGGAATGCCTCGGAGAAGCCTTGCCTGTGAGGGTATGGCTTCTCTTTAAGAATGGTAGCTTCAGAATGCACAGGTCCTCCTGCAGCAGTTTGAGATTGGGGTAAGTAAGGCCAGGAAGGGATTCATGAATCATCTCTTCCACCACCCATTACAGGCAAATCAAGCTGGAAACCAAACCCATTTGGCACGCTGACTCAGAGTGGGACTTCCTGAAGTGGTGAAAGGAAGACTTTTAAAGCCACATCTGCTAAGACCCATCTAACTTCAGTGTCGCTCCAGCAGGGAGGGGCACAAGACCTGGCAGCCAGGACCATGATGCTTTGAATCAAATATGCATGTCTGGTCCTGTTCACCAAATCCTCAACTGATTTGGGTTCATTTTGTCCATATTCATATTAGGTGGCCAATGAAATCCCATTCACTGGAGGCTTTTTTTTTTCTAAGCTAATTTTCCTAATAGGCCTCACTTAGGAGAAAGAACCCTACTCCCTTCTCAACAGGTCCATAATCTCTGGAGTCTCTGGGGAGAACTGTTATTTATTCTATACTTGACCTTAACTAGATAATTCTTTATGGATGTGTGCATGTGAACAGAGGCCAGAGGTCAATCTTGGGAATCATACTTCAGGATGCCACCCCATTTTAGTTTTGGGGACAAGTAGATTAATCTAGGCAGAATGGTTAGCAAATTCCAAGAACTTGTGAGTCTCCCTCTCCCAGTGCTGGGATTACAGGCATGCACCACAGCACCTGGTTATTTACGTGGATCCTGAGGATTGTAGGTCCTAATGCACGCATGTCAAACACATTACTGAATATGCTTCCCCAGCCCTAACCATGTAATCATACATGTTTGATTTGAGTTAATTCTAAAAAGAAAGGAGAAAACTTATCTAAAAATATAAGAGAAGAGTTCTATGGCAAAAAATAAACATATAGAGATGACTAAGAAGAAGAGCTTTGGCAATTGAGGTTTCTTGTACATTTTATCCTTTTTTTAAGTATTTAAAGACAAAAGCACAAACAGTTAAAAATCTTCGTTAATGACTATACAACACAAAGATGTTCATTTGGGCATCAGCAACATAGAGTTGGGGGCTAGAGTTTTGAAGGTGCAGAGTCCATGTTTGCAACTGAAATTGGCATCACTTTCAAACAGCTACCATTTTAGGGTGCTATATGTAGTCCCCATAGTAACCACAAAGAAAATGCACATAAAATATGTGAAAAACAAGATAAGGAAAGAATAAAAATACATCACTACAAAACTTTCTAAGCCCACAGAAAAGCAGTAAGAAAGAAAAAATGGGGACAAAGAGTTTTAAGATGTGGAGAAAGCCAGAGACAAAATGGAAAAGGTACGTTGAAAGCATAAGTACTTGCAGGGTTAAGAGATGCAATGGAATAGTATTCATCCATGAAAAGGAAGTGAATGATGACCCACGCATCATATGTTTCCACACGAAGGAATTGTGAGGCGGATACAATGTTAAACAAAATAAGCAAGTCATAAAAAGACACATGCCGTATGATGTCACTTACTTAAGAGCCCTAGATCCATTCCATTAGCAGACCGGAAACAGTGCTAACCACTTGCCAAAGACTAAAGAGGGGAGGAACGCTGAGTCACTCTTTAATGGGAATAGAGTGTTAATGTGGCCAGAGGAAAAGACTGCTGAAAGGGCTTGTGGAAGCTTCCACCATGTAAGCCTAGCTCAAGGATGACCCAGAAGGACTGCTGTGACTTCAAGGACAACCTGGAGGGTTACATATGCAGGCTACAAAATAATACTTTGATTCAGAAAGAAGATGATAATGTTGAATTCCCATGATTCCCAGTTTGCAGTTGTACAGATCCAGAGCACTTCTGTCAGCAATGGTCCCACAAATCATGGAACTGCATCAAAATCTTCAGGGAGTGGAGTCACAATTGACTATTGCCTCACTTAGAGCAGTGGTCCTCAACCCTCCTAATGGTGCAAACTTTTAATGGAGCTGTGGTCACCTCCAACCATAAAATTATTTTTCTTGTTACTTTATAACTGTAATTTTGGTGCTGTTATGAATCATAATGCAAATATCTGTATTTTCCAATGGTCTTAGGTAACCTCTGTAAAAGAACCATTTGACCTCCATCAAAGGGTTGAAGAACACTGTCTTGGTGTTTTTGGACTTCTAAGGAAAATGTTCTTTAGAACTCAAGGTCAGTAAGTATTTCACATGAAAGAACAAAAGAAAAAAATTTTGAATTTTTTTTTATCATCTGAGTTTCACTTCCTTTTAAAAGCTGTGTGAAGGGATGAGGGGTTGCTAAAGACTTGGGATTGGTTCATTTTGAAGGTGGAATGAATGTGCTCTATACCTTTACAAAATGGCCATGAGTCCATACAGACAAAGAATGGAAGGCTGTGGCTTAAAAGAGGCATGTTTGGGTATCAAGTTAACAATGGGTGGGCTGGATGTGTATTGCTTTAGATTGACTGTCAACGTGATAGAATCTAGAATTACCTGGGAGACAAATATCTGAGCATATCCATGAAAGAGCAGCTAAATGTCTAGTTTCTAGAAAAAAAGGAAGAAAATCCACCCCAAATGTGGACAGCTCCACCTCATAGGCTGCAATATCAAATTGAATATAAAAGAGAAAGCAAGCTGAAGCAATGGATTCCTGTTGTCTCCTGATTGGAGACATGAGGTAACCAACTGCTTCACATTCTGGCTGCCTCCACTTCCTAAGGATGGGACTGTAGTCCTCAAAGCATAAGCCTGAGTCAACCCTGCCTCCCTTCAGTACCTTCTTGAGGGGAATTTGGTCACAGCAATAAGAAAAGTTAACCATTGGACTGGAGAAATGACTCAGCAGTCAACAACACTGATTGCTCTTCTAGAGGATTCCCAGTGCCCACATGGTAGCTCACAGCTGTCAGTAACTCTGGTTCTATGAGATCCAACACCTCCACACAGAGACACACACACATAAAATAAAAATAAATTGTTCTTTTTTTAAAAAAAAATCTTTAAATAAAAAAGAAAAGTAACCGTGGCTACATACCACACACATACACTCAGCATTAATTGGACTAAAGGGCTTAATAATAACAAATTAAAAAGGAGATATGAGATTGGGAGGGAGAGAGAATGAGTGAGAGCTAGAGGGAGGTAATGGTGTATGGATATAATTAATACACATTGTATGAAATTTTCAAATGTTCCTTAAAGATAAATATTTTTATTCTAAATTGATAAAGGAAACACAGGCCTCTTATCTCTTGAGAACATAGCATAAATATTAATTTCTATTTATAGATCATTAAATAATTGCCAAGTACCTTCACAAACACTATTCAGACAAAACCAACCAAGGCAAAGAAAGCCATCTGAGCTTGCCCTTGAGAAGCTGGGAAGCAGAACTCAGCAGTGGGCATTGCAGCCGGCCCAAAGTTTAGAAAATGGTTCTGGAAAGTGCTATATCCTGGGGAGGGAGGGTGGGAAGGGCTAACAGAAGATGTGTTAATTTCGAGAGTAGCTTCACCTCACATCTACACTTCACATATGTTGGTTGACCAATGAGAGCTGCCCATAGCACCAGCAAGCATGAGAGACTATGAACATTTCCCTGAAGGTACTACAGTCCTAAAAACAAACAAACAAAACAGCTGGGAGTCACCTGAGCTCTAGGCCATTTTGCAGGGGCTATTTGTTTTTCTGGATTCGCTGAAGTCTGCTTCACATTTTTTTTTTTTTGGTAGAGAAGCCTGGTTTTCACTCAAGAATTATTTCTCCATCCCTGGCTAAAATCAGGGAAGCAGAGATGTGATCTAGCCAGGAGATAAGCTCACAATCCAGGCTAGCCTAGTTGAGTGACATCCTCTTGAAACTGAGAACTCAAGTGACCAAAGAGAAGTCACGTGTGTCCACGTGACCCAGCAGGAGCACCCAGGAAGCTTAGTAAGTGAGCCCTGCTCTGAGGCCTTTGAGCTGCCTGGTCCAGATTTTGTCCAGATGTTCTTCATGTTTCCTTTTATCCTATGTGCACACACACTCCTTAGGTACCTGATGACCTCCCTTTTATCCAGCTGCAGTAAATTTCTGATGCCCACAACCAATGAAACCTAACAATGAAAGCTAGAAATTAAAACCCCTCAGGCAATTTTAGAGACAAGTTCTCAAAAGTAAGCAGTTTTTGTCACTGACTAGATGTTAAACAGGCTTTCCGTTCTGTCCTGGATAACTTGGCTGCAGATCAGAATTCTTGTTATGTTTCTTCTTTTACAGCACTTACTGGAAGCTATAAATGAGGGTCTGACAGAAACTCCAATCTAGATACCTGGGATGGAGAGGTTCACAGAGAGACCTGGTGGATGGACCAATTGGCCTGACAAGTTCACCCCTCGTTCTTTAACCCAGAAAAGCCTTATTATACTCTAGATCAGCAGTTCTCAACCTGTGGGTCATGACATCTTTGGCAAACCTTTATCTCCAAAAATACTTACACTATGATTCATAACCGTAGCAAAATTACAGTTATGAAGTAGCAACAAGAATAACTTTATGGTTGGGGGTTAGCACACCATGAGGAACTGTAAAAGGGTGGCAGCATCAGGAAGGTTGAGAACCACTGAGCTTGGTGATAACCTCCATGGACAGCCGTTTCCTGGAAGCCGCTCTCACTCTACAGAAGCTCTATTTATGTTCTGTCTCACTTATGAACACATACACACATAAAACAAAACCATTCTAGGACATTGCCTGTCATCAGAGAACTCACTCTTAGATTTGTGAGACAAATGATCTGGAAGCTACTGTCCAAGGTTGGCGTCCTTGGCTATTGATTTTCTGGAATCCAAGATGCTCAAGTTACTGCGCACCTGATGTCCGAAGGTCTCCATTGCTCTCAAGGAGCTCCATTTTCCTGTACCACTGATTCACAAGGTTCATCTGGCCCTCCTTGCTCTTTGCATCTAGTCTTTACTTTTTGCTGATTTTTTTTAAATGATAAAGCATCGTTGTGTGCATGCACAAAGTGGCGTTTTGGTTGATGGATGCATTATACATAGGTTCAGTGAAGCTAGTGTACAGTTCTGTCATCTTTCCAGCTGAGTTTTAGAGGTGATGATGTTAAAAGTCCTATTTATGAATTCTGAAATGTGTACCCCATTATTGCTACATGTTATCTCTTGCCTGACACTCAATTGCAGGAACTCATCTTTCCAAGTCTAACTGGAACCTTCTGCCTTTGATCTGCATTTTTCCTTAGCCCTCTTCTTTTCTACCATGCCTCTGATAACCACAATGCTTCTCAGGTTCTAGGACATAGACATTTCTTAGATTCCCCACAAGTGACATTTGCTTTCTGCTCCCAGCTCATTTCAGTTATCATAGTGTCCTTTAGTCCCATTTATACTTTTGGAAACTGTATAAGTTGCCACATTGGCACTTGCAAAGAAGGAACCACTTTTCTTCATCAGGACACTTCCCACTAAAGGGCGATGCATGTCCTTGATGTGGCGAAATCAAGATCCTCCATATTCTAGCAATGAGCATTAGAAGTTATGATGGTGCCAAGGATTCAGAAGTCTTGATCTTTGAAATATAGATCCTAATAAATCCATGATTTCTCCTTTTGAAAGACTGTATGGTAGGCCATTGTATATATGTATCATTTGTTCTTTATTTACCCTTCTCTATCTGTTAATACTTGTGTGGTTTCCACATCTTGCTATTGTGAATAAAGTGGCATTATTTATTCCTTCATTAGTTGCTCATTTAGCCAATATTGTATACAGGCCCAAGAATTCAAGTGCATGAGAATTTTCCTGGAGTTAGTCTTGGGAAAAACTGCAAACATACCCTGCTAATCCCCATCCTCTTCAGATTTCCTATTCATCCCGTTATGCCACCCTTGCCTCTCAATTTCTTCTCCCTCTCTATAGACATTATGACATCGGCTCCCCCGCTAAGCATTTCTGACTCTAGGCTTGGTTGGAAGACACTTGTGGACTTGGATATATTCCCATGGCTCACACAACCAGAACCTCATTCTTTGTAAAGCCACGCTCCCCACAAATGAGTTGTGCCTTCTCTTTTGAGTCCCTGTGTTCCAGCCCAGTAGGAAGCCTCTGGTAGATAATGATGAGTGAGCTCCTGAGGAAATGGAGTGTGGCGATGGTTGGAGGAGATTCATACCTGAGATGCTAATGGGAGATCAGAAGGAAAGGACAGAACATAAGGCTGAACAGAAGGTTGGAGGAAATGTCAAAGAAAAGGTGAAAATCAAGTAAAAAAAATTAACAGCTTAGATAACAAGTGAATAAAAGTATCAATAAAGCAGAATAATAATTTCAAATGTGATAAAATGGTAAGAAAGCATAAGAGGAGACGTGACACACCTTGATAATATAAGGAGTCTACTGGCAATAGGGCCAGTAGGCCAGGAAGGAGTGGAGGGTCCAAAGTCTTGGAGGACTTTGTCAAGCTAAAGAAGTTACAATGTATACAATGAGAAGTGAAATAAATGCTGTAGCCTGCTGGAGTCATTTGTGAAAAGGGACCCAACTGAGAAAATGCCTTCATAAGATTTGGCAATAGACAAGTCTGTGGGCCATTTCCTTAATTAATGGTTAGTCTGAGAGGGTCCGGTCCATTGTGAGTGATACTACCCCTGGGCAAGCAAGCTAAGCATGCAATGAGAAGCAAGACTTTAAAAACCTTCATGGTTTTTGCTTCAGTTTTTGCCTCCAAGTTCCTACCCTAAGTTGCTGCCCTAACTTTCTTTGATGATGGATCATAAAGTAGAAATGTAAGTGAAATAAATCCTTTCCCAAATTGCCTTTGGTATTTTATCACAGCAACAGAAACTCTAAAATAAAGGCTAATGTCAAATGATTACAGATCAGGTAGCTTAGACAGCAGACATGCATTTTCTCACAGTAGAAGCCAAGGGTCTAAGCTGAAGGAGTGGAAATATTAGTTTCTTCTGGGGTGTTCCTCCTTGGGCCACAAATGGTTGCTTTCTGTCTGTTTCCCCTTGTCTTTTTTCTTCTGTACATAAACATAGATCCACCCATATTTCATCTTCTGATAAGGGCACATTTATAATGGATTAAGACACATCCTAAAGATCTCACTTTAACTTACTCCTCAAAAGGGTAATCTCTTTATGCTAAGAGGCTGACATCAGGCTTTCAACCCTAGTAATTGAGAAGTATTCAGCCAGAACAGTGAACTCCTGGCTGACAATGGGCTTTGGACATAGGACACAGACTTCTTCTGCTCAGATCTGTACTTCCTCATCTTATAGCTCTACCACCTTGGAAAGTGGCTTTAGTTACTGAATAGTCTTATATTCCGTTCCCCTATACTATAGCTCACTTTCTGTTGTCATAAAAGAAGCACCCAAGGCAGCATAACTTATAAGGAAAAATATTAATTTTTAAAGTTGTAGAGACTGGAAGGTCCAAGGATAAGAGCTACATCTGATGTGGACTTTCTCATTATGCTATAACATGGCAAAAAAAAAAAAAAAAAACAAAAATATCACAAAGTGAGACAAAATAATCTACCAACTCAGGTCTCTTCTCTTCAACTTCTAAAGCCACTAACTCCATCATAGGGCCCCATCCTCATGACTTTGCACGATCCTAGTTACCTGCTAAGGCCGCTCTTCCAAATATGTTGATATATGAGCTTGTGGATTCAGTTTTCCCAAACTTGAACTCTTGGTAGCCAAACATGAAAATTACAGTATTCCATCTGCACAGTGATATTTGTAACAACTTTTGGGGGTGATTATAAGGAGAATATTGCTGAGAAAATTAACTGACAATTTTTTTCAAGCAGTATGAAGAGGCACTCTGTGGTGACTGTGTTCCTGAACTGAAGCTTGGAGTGTCAGCATCACAGAGAAGTGTGGTGTAAGGTGCACCATTTCCTCTGCAGCTTAAGGGTGCAGCTGCCACATTTGCACTTGCAAAGAAGGGGCCATTTTTCTTCAGCAGGACACTTCGCACTAAAGGGCAGTGCATGACCTTGATGTGGCAAATTCAGCATTCTCTATATTCTAGCAATGAGCATTAGAAGTTATGATCATGCTAAGGATCCAGAAGTCTCAATCTTTGAAACATATCCTATTGTTTGTAACTGAAAAAAAATTAAATGTCAAAGTTGTCATTGATTTACTTCCTGTTTTTTCTTGGATCCAGGAGATAAAGGAGCCATTGACTCAATGCCTTTGCTTGGAAGTCAACATCATCACCATATATGGTAGGATTTGAGCCATGTAGGCAGAATATTATGGGCTAATATTCTTTCCTAAAAAAAAAAATCATAAAATCAAACTAGACTAGTCTATTATATCAGTTTCCTATAATTCCCCCAAACATTGTGCCTTTTGTAGTATCACTGTCTGTATTAAGCTTTGATATAGTGCATGGTCAATAGTATTCTGCTGTAATACTTTCAGTGGACCATATCTTTGTTGGCAGGGCAGCCTTTGAATTATCTTCTACCAGGTTTACTGGTAATGTCTGATGCTGCTGCTTGGTGGCTGCAAAGCAACCATGCACAGAGAGCTATTTCATCACAAGCAATATGAGAAGTCACCAGCGGAAGACATCCCCACCCTGAGCATCCTGTGATGAAGGATAACATTCATCTCAAAACAACTCAGTCACAGGACACAGCACCAGGGCAGGAAATGGAGCTACTCTTGCAGATGGTTGGTTCAGCCCCACACCATCTGTGGAGGAGCACTAGTCATTAGTCAAGCAAGAAATGCCTTAGACAGCTGGAAGGATGAGCAGCGGGCTGGTTGATGAAAGTTCACCAGACTTGAAATGGAGGGTCCCAGTACCTACACACAACACAATCACCTAGATAAATACAAACAAGATTGAGTCAGTTCTTCTGCCGGGAGAGGCTGGAACTAGAAGTCTCTCTTTAAGAAAGGAACTGTGTTATGTATGTAGCTGAAAACATTAACAGTTTTCACAGCTATTTTACACAGAGAGAGTCAAATACTCTCTCAGGTTAACATTCTCAGTCTCAGCATCTCTGCAATCTCACCACTACTACACTTTCCTGGGTCAACCAAGAGCAGATCCATGAGTGTAACTGCTTGTGGGCTGTAGGATTACAAGAAACTGATACAATAGACAGGCTACATGTATGTTTGTTTTACTGTCCTGTTCCTGAGTCTTGAAGTTCATGGCAATATTGGAAGATAGATCTCAAATTTACAGTGTTCCATTGGGCCACACGAGTTATGTAGCTGATTCTGCCTTGATTTTATGGTTCTCGACAATCAAGCTTCATAGTGGAAGGCATTTCAAAAAGCAAACGTCATTCCAGGGTGCAAAGTTTCATCCCCCAAGATGATGTGGATAAGGCGAAGGTGTACAGAATATAGAATAATTCATGCTGAACGGGCATAGGTCAAGGACAAGGGATGGTAATCATGGGAGGAAAAAGGTGATCTCATGATCCAGAGAGAACTAAGAACTAACCTGTGGCCTGCATTTACTTTGACATGCTTAGGAAAAATTCTTTATTATTGATTCAAGAAGATGGTTTTTGTACACTCAGAGTGGGGTGTGCATATTGAAAAGCAAATGTCTTGAAAGTCTTAGGTTTCTCTGCGACCCCAGGATAGTAATCACAGTACTCAAAAAGGGGTTGAGAAGGAAGATGAAAACATCAGCCAACTGACCACAGTATACAGAATCCCAAATCCCTACTAGAGTTCTTCCAGGGTGGATACACAGGGAGCCCAGGGCTTCCTTGTGTCTCACACACTCTCTCTGTCTAAACTGCTAAGTGTCTGGGAAGTTCAGCACTCCTACTACTGAGAACAGACAGAAGCTCCTGTCCAGCCCTCTCAGGAATCTCCAGCAAGCTTCTCGACTCTCAGTCCTGGTGAGGTGACCATGCCACAGTAGCATCACAGGCAAGGTACCAAAGAATGCTGTTAGGAAGGAGGACAGAGCTCCTCCCCTCCCCCTCTGTGTGTGTGTGTGTGTGTGTGTGTTTGTGTGTGTGTTTGTGTGTGTGTGTGTCTGTCTGTCTGCTATGATCCTAGGTCTACCTCATTCCTAGCTAAGCTACCAGGGAAAGCTACTTTAGTTCTCAAAGTAGACTTAGTATATCTGCTTCATATATCGAATGTTCATTCATTTAGGTATCTGGTCTTTGAAAAGTTATCAAGTTACCATTCATGGAGATTTTGTAATTTACCAAGAACCTATATCTGAGCAGATCCTGTGAATGTGTGCATGCATGAGAGAGAGAGAGAGACAGAGACAGAGACAGACAGAGACACAGAGAGAGACAGAGAGAGACAGAGACAGGGAGGGAGGGATGGAGGGAGGGAGGAATGGAGGGAGGGAGGGAGGGAGAGACGGAAGGAGGAAGAGACTTAAGAAGTGGTCATTTCTGGTATGAGAAGCAAGGTTCTTCTGAGCTTCCTGGTCCAATGCACATTTGTAGATGAGGCACTGCAGTGAACAGAGATGGGCATAGTTCATTGCAAACACCTAAAGATTTAATGAGAATAAAAATAAAAGGAAGGAGGCCTCTGTCCCATCTCTCCATCCAAATTCTGTTTATGTTTTGTGGCAAACACTGAAAGACTCACGGAAGGAAAAAGAGTTTTCCCTAACCATCTCTCCAGCCTGGATTCTGTTCTTGAACGCTCACCCTGCAGTCAGGCAGGAATGAGTGGGCCTGGATCGCAGTGTTCAGTACCTCACAGGTTCAATCTGTGTTCCGTCTAGACAGACAGCTGGAGACTGGCAGCAGGGCATACCAGACACTAGGGTGGGGGGCGTGCTGTGACAAAAATGTTCTCTTCTTGTCTTGCTGACTGCTGCCTCCGCCGGAAGATTGTCTCAGGAGTAGCTGAGGACTGAGTGTCTTTTAAGATTCTGGGATCAAAGTTTACATCCCAAGAGAGCTTTGTGGCTACTGGTGGTTTCTTTGTCCTGCCCCTCAGTGTCTGAAGAGCAGGAAGTCAGACCTCCATGGTGACACCTATCATGCAAGCTTTCAGGGTTGGGCTCTGCTGTTTTCAACATCTCCTTTTACAATCACAAATTCACTCTCGTACCAGGTACTGGGAACGTCTGGAATTCAGTTCCTTTAGGCTTTTTGCCCGTGTGCTGTCTGAGAAGGTGCCAGTCAAATCCTTTATGACCTTGCCCCTTCTTGCCTGCATTCTTATCTTTTCATCTGTCCTACACTTCATGTTTTGCCTTGTGGCAGCACCACATGCCATGTCCCTTCTGTAATGGCATCCCCACCTGTCATCAAGTGAACAGAATCCTCTAGCCCTACCCTGCCCCCACTCCCTAAGGCCATACATATCTCTACATTGTTTTGACCACATATCATGGCAGTGCAGTAGTGCTGAAGCCTCACCCCTTTCAGTTCCCTGTTGGCTTGCAGGCAGGACGTGAGCAGCTGTCTTTATCTTCTCATACATAGCTGAAGCTCAGTGTATACATTTAAAAGAAAACAAAACCTGACCACGTAGGCTCCTGTGGTTTCTTCTGAACCTCTGCCCTCACCACTGACTCTCCAGGGAAAAGCCAAGTTGGTCTGCCCACAACACCAGCCTAATTGTGTCACTGCATGCTTAGAAATTTTTAGTAGCATCTCATACACTTTAGGATAGAGTTCCAAATTCTTATCATGACTGAAAAGTCCTACTAGACTTGACCTTCCCGCAACACGCAGAAGCAAAACAAGCCACTCCGAGATTAATGGCTTAATTAATATTGCTGATCGCATGATTAATATTTTGTGCCATTGATGTCTAGACTTATGAACATACCGTGGTCAGGTATGGGTCAAGAAACAGCTTTGACGACCTTGATGGTCTCAAATGCCAGAGACTGGTTTGCTAGGATTCTGGCAAGGATGTCCTTAGAGAGAAAACAGGATCCTCCTTGATATGGTCAAGCATTCTTCAGTAGGATGTTCTGTTTTTTGTTTGTTTGTTTGTTTGTTTGTTTTAGATTGTCAGCAATTTCAAAGGAAGGACACAGAAGAATACTATGCATTTTGAGTCTTGAATGACTATTGGCAACACTTCCCTTCATTCTATTGCCCAGAGATTCTGTTATTGTGATTAAAGCATCCTCAAACAAATTAAGGATTGGGACGGGTTTTTAGACTACAAGTCCAGGTTACTGTCCATCATCAAGGGGAAGATGAAGCAGGAATGCAAAGTAGCTAGTCATATAACATCCCAATCAAGGGCAGAGAAAAATCAATTCATCCTTTCGTATGCTTTCTTACCGGCTCTAGTTCTCTCTTCTTTGATGTAATCTAGGAACACCTTCCTAAGGAATAGTGCCACCCACAGTGGGTTGGGCCGTCCTAAGTCATTAACAATCAAGATGCTTTCCCACATGCATTCCTGCTGACCAACATGATAAAAGGAATTCTTCAATTGAGATTTTCTTTCCAGATAATTCTAGGTTGTGGTAAGTTGACAGTTAAAGCCAAGTAGGACAGAAAATAACATGACCAGCCCAGATCAAAGAATATGGGAAGAGCCTACTACATCTACTGATGGGAAGAGCTACAACATTATATTACAAAAATCATAGGCTATATAAAAAGTGGGGGGGAAAAGGCAGCCATATTTCCAATTAGTCCATTAGAGGTCCCATCCCTAGTAACTCTGATATAATAATCAGAGATAAGAATCAGCTACATGGCCTGCATTCCAGATGATTCTCCTAAGGTCAGTCAAGGACCAGCCTTTGAAAGAACTGCTTATCCTTTACTCAGACCATCTTCTTTCTGACCCCTGAGCATGCTCTGCTGTTTCTAGTGACACGGCTCTTGACACCCATAGTTTCTACCACCTGATGAATTTGCCCCGTCCCTAACCTAGTGACTTCCTGCTCGTGCCCCAAGTCTTAATTTTCCCATATTCTTAAGACTAGGTTTGCCACACCCACTTCCTCTTTTAGATTTCTCTAATAACCTTTACATTTCTCCCAAATGTTTCGTATGGGTTGATTGCCTGACATCTTCCCTCACAGACAGTAAATATTACAAAGGTCACACACATGCCTAATTTGCTCATCACTACATATGTTGTAAAATCAATTGAGGTCCAATAGATAAAGAGACTCAATAAATATTCACAAAGAGAAGAAAGGAATGGCTTTGAATTTTTCATTAGACTTCCTATCCATTAATGCACTCCAAGGGTCATTTTTTGTATTGTTTTGGACCAGCAAGAAGTCTAGGCCCAGAGAGTACATAACTAGAGACACTTTGGTGTTAAGATGTTTTTCAGAGTGAACATGTAAGCTTCCTAAAGGAGTCTGAGAACCTTCAGATTATTCCTAATGGATGCCAAGATCTGATGGTTTCCTGGATGTCTATTCTTTTTCTATCATGTATGTGGGAACATGCACATCTGTGTGTAGGTACTCATGGAGGCCAGAAGAAGACATTAGATCCTATGAATCTCAAGTTACAGCAGTGCCAGCTGACCAGTGTGGGTGCTGAGAACTGAACTCAGGTCCTCAGCAAGTGCTGTTAACCACTGAGCATCTCCTTACCTAGAAAGGTTTACTCTTAACTAACTAAGAAAAAAGTCCAACCAATGGACAAATATTAGCACAAGAAAAGTCTCAATAGAAATAAAGGAGTTTGAGCATAGACAGGACAACAGTGACCTAAGTCCCCGGGAAGGATGAGTTGACCCAATGAACAGTTGATGTCCGAACTCAGAAGAAGGGGCATACAGAGGCAAAGGCGAAAACCACAACAGGAGGAATAAGGAGTGGGGGCATCTTTTCTACTTGGTGGGTAGGAGTGGATGGATGCTTTGCAGATAGACCAGCTGAGGGTTCCAATGAAGAACTACAAGTAGGTAGGGCAGCCGGGAACATCCACACCTGACACATCTTATCAAAGGCAGCAGACCCTCTCCTATGCCTTATCAACCTTCTCAGCTGGTTACTACTCTATTCAGAGTCCTCTGCAAGTGACAGGGAAAGGATGTGTGCACTCACTGTTGGAGAGCAGTGGTATCTAGTAGCCGCCTTGCCTGTCTTCACAGAGCATGTACGGGTATGTTCAGGGGGAGTCTTGGGGGAGGGGTCACCACTCTCAGCTCCAGAGGCTGCACGTGGAATCTGCTTCCCCTTAGCAACAATGAAATAAAGCTGCAAATTGCCGCAGACCCAGATCGCAATCTTCATATCCAGGGAGCAAAGGGCTGGCAACATCTACACCCAGCACCTGGCCTTGCTGGTGCTGAGACTTAAAAGCTAGGGATGCTTTTGATTCTCACTGATGAGTTATGAAGGGGACTGTTCGGTTCCTATCAGGCCCATTCAGCTGGAATACTTGTCACGTGCCCCTCCTCTTTGCAAGCTCTTTCATCTTCCAAAAGAGCCACAGCAATGATGAATTTGACCCCGCGTGTTTTCTGCAGTAAGTTTACATCTCATTGGGTTCTCATTACCCGAGCAGAAGCTGACTCATATGAGGGTCCCAGGCTTCGTCTCCAGGCACAGTGCTCCACCTTGCATCCAAGCCATCCTTCTCCTGCTCCTCTGACCCCACAGCTGTCTCTTCCTTCTGACTATGGAACCACAGCCAGAATCATGCTCAGTGATGCTGATCTTCCTGGTCAGACATATGGAGAGGTGGAAGGCCTTAGCTCAGAGTCAGCTTACCTTCGTGCCTTGAATTTGGGAGGAAGAAACAATTTGCTGGCCAGTCCCCATAATCTTTATTGGGAAGAAAGCATTTTAACAGCTGGTGCGTGAGTTATGCACAGGACGCAGGAGCTGTCCTAAGATGTCACTAAAGGCATAATGCTAGCAGACAGCATGTCACCACACAATATTGTCAGGGGGGTGGGTGGGGGGAGATGGAACAAGATAATCATTTCACCAGATTTTATGATCAAGTAGAACTCCCATCCAATCTAAGTGACAAGGTGGCCTGAGGTCCTGGAATCAGAACACAACCTTTGCTCACATCTGGACTCCATCATTTCTTTGCTCCATACTTGGCCAGGGGTTTCATCTTTGTTCAGCCTCAGTTTTTTTCACTTGGAAAATGGGCGTGAAATTATTGAGTGCACTAAATTACTGTCAGGAGTAAATGACATCATACACATGAAGCATGTAGCCTGAAGTCTGCTCAATAAGGCTTAATGAAATGATGCTGCGATAGACCTGGGAAGGGATTGAGGAGGGAATGAATGGCCCCCAGACATGCCTGCAGCAGATGCTGCCAGAAGTTGGAAATGGACTCGCCTTAAGAACTTCGGAAATCAAACTTTTAGTATCCAGGATGATGAAGCAATTCAACGCTTGAGTTCCTTTGTGCCTGAGGAGGAAGCGAACAATAAAACTCGAGATGATGAGAGAATTAATGATAAGTCCTGAAGGAATAAGACTGGCTAGTTCACTGTGAAGTGTGCAGTGCATTCTGGGAACTGAGATTCCTTTTGCTGGGATTTTAAAGACGTTATAGCTATAAATGAGCTGGTGATGGAACAGCCCAGCTAAGATACTTAGCAAAATGGCTTAACAACGTGCTTTGGTATTAAGCTTGGAAGAATGCCTACGGAATACGAGGAAGACATTAGCTGGGAAACAGGAGGCCTGGATTCTAAATCACTGCACTATCTTAAAATAGCCCTTTCCTCCAGGGTTTCATTTGCCTCCTTTCTAAATGGCAGGGTTGAAACCTGTGTCCTTAAAGTCCCTTCCAGTGTGACATTCTACAGGCCTTCCTGCATCATCTCATTGAGCTGACCATGCAAGGAACTCTCCTGATTATTACCATCCCTATAGGCATCCCTTAAGGAAGGAAACACATTGAGAAGGACACAGGGAGAAGGACACAGCAAGGGTGCTGCACTGGCTTAGAGAGGAAAGCTGAAGATCTGAGGAGTGAAGCCGCCAGCTTGGAGGCCTAGGCAGAAGCAATAGACATATGCTGAGCAATGGTTAGTGGAAGGAAACCTTTGGAAGGCAGTCTGCAGGGCTCTACACAGAGGACTCTGCATCTCTGGAATATATTCAGTCTCTCAAGTGTGAGGGCCCTAAGGGCTTTTAATTTCTAAATAAATTTGACAAAGAGTCTTTGCGGAATAAAAGTCTGGGCAGTATTACAACAGGAGTTGAATTTCTTGCAAACATATTTTCTCATTCGGGAATCACCTAGCATCTCTGGGTGCTAGGCTTCAGTTCTGAAACAAAATAAGAGGAAGCCATCTTGAAACAGACTATTCACAGTCCAGATGGGCTTCCAGCACAGTCATAGGTACAGAGGGCATCCTAATGACTTCCAATGTCACACATATTTTTCAACATAGCCTGTAAAGAGACCATATTAATTACAGCACTGAACTTGAACTTAATTCCTTTCTCCATGATCCCCATAGTCGTCTAGTGGCTGACACACTCGTTCACTGTGGTTTTGTTTATTTTAAATTATCTGGGTTTGTGTATGTGCACATACGAGCACATTTGCTTGTGTTTCTATATTTGAGTATGTGCATGTGTGTGTATACTCAAAGAGTCCAGAGGCACCAGATGCCCCAAGAGCTGGAGTTACAGGGTATGGTAAGCTGAACATGTGATTACTCAAATTAAACTATCATCCTACAAACAATCAGTGCAAGCTCTTCACCACTGAACCATCTTTCCAGCCCTGCCTTGTTTTGTTGAGACAATGTCACCCAGGTTAGCTTCAGACTAACAATGCTTCTTCCTCAGCCTCCCAAGCACTAAGATTACTGGTACCTGATGCTACTTCTATTGATCCCAGAGCACAGTGGATGTTTCCCATCTTCCTCTGTATAGTAAAATTGAGTGACAAGCTCTTAAGTGAAAACCTAATAATCTCAGAACACAAGCTGTGTCCTGTCTATCAACAGCATTGATTAACCTGGATAAGATATAAATTGTGATCAAGTAACATTTGCTGAAGTAATGAATTACCTTTTCACCATATATCAGACACTGTAGTAGAAATAAGTTGAAGAGGTGTTTTAAAATAATGTATTCCCAAAAGTCATCATTTAGATTGGGAGAATAAACTGGATCAAGCAGACAGACACAAGCTACAGTATATATTGCATAGAGTTGAGTCAGATCTTCATAAAATGCCTGGGAGTGAAACAGGACTGGGGAAGAAAGGAAAAGTGACTTAACTCTGATGGGTCCACGGTGGGAAAGCTTTGGATATTAAAATAGAGTATCTGCCTTCAGATGGTTTGTCATGACTTGGGCAAAGCAAGCTCCTTAGAAGGAGAGACCATATTGGATGACCAGACAAGGAAACAGAGAGAGAGAGAGAGAGAGAGAGAGAGAGAGAGAGAGAGAGAGAGAGAGAGAGAGAGAGACTTTGTCTTATTCTCTAGAAAATCTTAACTTCAGTGCTGAAGATCCTTGCCATTTTGAATTAGGACCTAGACACTGACATCTTAAAAATCCCCACTGCACATGTAGAAGTAGAAAAAAATTCTGATCTAGGATAAATGGAGGAAAAGAATGGCTGTGGAACCTGGTGACCAAAGCTCAACGTAAGGAACCTGTGCTGATGGAAGGAGAGAACTGACTTCCAAAAGGTGTCTTCTGACTTCCATACATCTGTGGTAACATGCATACTAACCCATCACACATAAATTAATACACGAAATAAAAGTACTTGCTGTTCTACATATTTCTAAATCCCTCTGCAAACTGATTTCATATTTTTCTCTAAATACCCTTGCAATAAAAATTCCACTGTATTAGCCTATTCCTTTCTGAATAATTGCCTCCCCAAATTAGTATCCTAGAGTCTTCCTTCATACCCAGTGTACACATTAAGATCAAGCCTTGAAGAAGTAACTTGGATTAAATGAGGTTTTAGATGGTCCCTAGGCCAGTATTTCTGGTATCCTTTCAAAGAAGAGAGACACAAAGTACAGGAGCTTAGGAGGAACTAAAGCTGACAATATCATGAATTAGGACTTTAGCCTCTCAATATGAGACTAATTTTCTCCTATATATGAGAACTAG
Source organism: Tokudaia tokunoshimensis (assembly GCA_036184795.1). Lineage (NCBI taxonomy): Eukaryota > Metazoa > Chordata > Mammalia > Rodentia > Muridae > Tokudaia > Tokudaia tokunoshimensis. The sequence continues at coordinate 37,526,064 of BTHU01000012.1, forward strand.
GCTTCTGTGTTAGTCTCCCTGTCTGTGGTATTTTTTTTGAGTCATCCTTTGTACTTCTTATATGAGTGACATTTGCAGGTCTGCTTAAACAAGCCAGTAAACTAGTTTTCCCAGAAACCTGCTCAGACTGCATCTAATCCTGCCATGCGGCTTTCTCTTACATGCTCTCCCTCCAATTAGAAGTAAACTGGAGTAGGTTTCAGGAGAGTGTGCAGAGCTCTTGTCTTCAGTACACTGAAGCACAGCTCAGCTCACTGACACTGACCCAGAAGCTACAGAGCGGTGAAAGGTGCCTACTACAAGTGAGTTCCAGTTCATCTGGTTGCCACAGTCAATGTTCCGGAACAGTGGACACCAGGAGACCCTTGGTATGACCCTTGGCAGAGCAGTTTTGGTATGATGTCACACCTCTGTACAAGGATTTGGAAACTGTCTCTGGATTTCTCTGTGTAATTAATAGCATCCTTGTGGTTTTGGAGGGCAAAATCCATCTCTATTCATCTACTCAGGGCATTTAAGGAGTCTGGTATCAGGACAACAGTGCAAGTAAGAAGAACAAGGACTTAGTACCAACCCTGACCTTCCACCAAATGTTTCCCTCCTCAAGGGAGAGTCTTAAGGACTTAGAGAAACTTTCCTGAGCTTTAGTCCATGCATATGCAAAATGAGAGTGATAATGAATGGAAAAAGGATTATTAAAGACCCACGATCGATCGCTATGTGATGTTCAACTAAGAATCCCCTCTTCTCAATGATGTCTTGAACCTAGAAACATTACTGTAATGTATTTTAAATTTTGGCTTGATATTGAACACTTGCTTGTGTTGAGAGACTGTTGGTGTGTCTGAGCAGAAATGTTCTTTGAATTACCTAAGCAAAGTCATTTCTCTTTCTGGGAAAACCATTTGCCACGATTACACAATGAGCTGTTCTTGCATTTGAACAGAATGTCAGCCCTCTTGAAACCAGTTCATCATGACTTCAAGATGCCATTGGGCAGGCAATACTGAAGTGTCTGGAAGGCAGAATCTCACCTCTCATTGCCTTTTCCCCCTGTTTGCTCATGGGACTCTTAATGCTACATTATCTCACTCTTCACCATTCTCAAGAAGATCCATTGAATTGTCTTTTGGGTTTTTTGCTTGTTTATTTCGGTTTGTTTGTTTGTTTGTCTTTACTGATAAGACATTGTCATGTCTACATTTTAGGTTATTGTGATAAAAATATTCTCAACAAAAAGAACTTCAAGAAGGAATGGAAGGGTTTATTTGGGCTCATAGTTCCATGGTACCATCTTCACATTGGGCAAGTCAAGGCAGCAATAGTATGCAAAGGTGGTCACATCAGAACCCTAATCAGGAAGCAGATGGAGATGAATCTCTGATCAGCTCACTTTCTAACATTGATGCTGCTGAGGAGCCCAGATCAGGGAATGGTGCCACCTGCTTTGTGTTTTGGGCTTATTTTTAAGTCTTTGATTAGTCTCTCTATATAATCCTGGTGGCCTCAAACTCAGAGATCCTCTTGCTGTGCCTCTGGAGTGCTGGAACTAAAGACACGCTCTACCATGTCTGGCTGATGCCACCCACTTTTAAGGTAAGTCTTTCCACATCAATTAACATAATCAGAGCAATTATTCAATGATGTAGACCCTATCAAGTTGCTGGTAATAGCCATCACAGACATGTCTGTTGTGTCTTTCCCCAGTCCCAAGCACAAAAATGTACCTTTCTGTGGTGAATGTTCCAAAATACTGGGAGCCATGTTTCCTTGTCATCACAGATTGTCAGTACGTGGAAAAGTGAATTCTTGGTTCTTAAATGAATGTAGTTAGAAAAGAGTTCACCATAGAGTATATGAAAAAGTTACACTGAGCTGAACATCATGGATTTGCAATCAGAAGGAAGTGTTTTTCCCCGTATTTCAATACTTACCTACTGCACAAATCACTGGAGAACCCTAGAGAGATCCAGACCTTGTGTTTAGCATCCTCTTAAACTCTTGTAGCCCACTTCCCCATTTGCCATTTAAGAAGAGCTTTCTTCTTGAAGTCCAAGTGCTCCTGGACAAGCCTTCCTTTGCTTGAGATGTTCTTCCCAAAGTTTCCAGGGCATGGTCATAATCTATCAGAACCCATTGATAATCCATCTCTTCAAAGTTGTCTGTCTCCATCATCATCTCTGTCAGCTCCCTATGGTATGCTTATCTCTCTGCATCATATCTGTCTCACAAAAGGGCAAGTTGGGCTCTTTGCAATGCACTGAGATTCCTGAGGTTGCTATGGAAAACAGTCCTGGGGTGAAATAAGTAAGAGATGGAGCCAGGGCCTGCTGCTAAGTCAAAGCACAGTGACACATACACACGGAGCAGAACCAACTGGATTCCATTAGATGACTAGGTCTTCCGACTAAGGCCAAAAGGAAGATCTGGAAGTGGGGAGCAGGGCTGTCTGAACACTTCCCTCTTTCCAAGAATTGACTAATTCTCTTCAGCACCAGGCAGGATGCTCAGGAACAGTTCCCTCTGCTGCCGCCCCTCACTGCTGACTCACCAAGTCACCGCCTGCTCCAATGCCTCCCCCAGGAGAAAAAAGCGCCCAATGTTTTGGCTGGAGCTCAGCAGCCAGGAATCTTGCCACCTGTCATATTTAAAAAAAAAAAAAGACTGCTATTGATTTGAGAATAGTTCTTGTTTTTTATGGCGGGGAGGGCGGGGGGTCTGGTTTGATTTGGTTTGGTTTTCCTTTTTTTTTTCTTTTCTAATCATCGGATGGCATGAGATTGGCATCAGCAGAAGGAAGTGGGGGCTCTTGCATGGAGTTGACAACACATCCCCTGTTTTCATACATAATAGTGTCTCCAAGTACCCAGAAACAGATAGGCCAAGAGTCCAGTGTTTGCAAATTTCACTCTTGGCTCAGAGCTACAGCTGAAAGCCCTTGATCACGTGTCATGCTTAAGGCTGGCAGGCATCCCTCTAAGAGATACTGAGCTCTCTGTTTCCTTTGGCCCAGATGCTAGGGTACTGGATAGAGGGGAACCTGTAGGGATGGAAGGCACTCTGTGACTAGGCAAAGTTCCTGGTAGGACCACTAGTTTCATAGAAACCAAATTATCTTTCCCAAGGACATCCCCACCCACATCCTGTGTCATGAGAAATTCAATAGATATAGTTATAGTTCATTTATCCATAAAGACCACAACTGGATCCTGTAAGAAAAATCTAATTTCAGGAAAATATGGTAAGACTTTGCCTTGAATCAAGGTTCCAACACCCTCATAATTTCCTCTACAAAGGAGTCAGGAGGGAGGCCTGATTCCAAACCCTTAGCCCAGAAAATTCCAGAAACAAAATTCTAAACTTCTTATCCACATTAGCAAATATAAATGAAAGGCACACTGCCACCTTGGCACAAGACCCAACAGCATGTTTAAATGGAGATGTTATTGGGAGTGATGCATCCAGCGTCAAAGTCTGCTTTTGTGTCTTCCTGATCTGGTACTGTTGTTCCACTGTTGTTTATAGCCTCCTTCAAAGAAATGCCATTTCTACTGAATTATGGACCGTTGGGAGTTTGTTGTTGTTATTGTTTGTTCTTTGTTTTGAAGATGAGGTCCTATGTAGCCCAAGATGGTCACAGACTTGCTGTGTAGCTGAGGATGACATTCAATTTCTGATGTCCCTCTTTCTACCCCATGAATGGTAGCATCACAGGCAGGTACCACAACTTCTGTTAAGAAAGTGCTTAATATCAAATCCAGATGAGGATACATGCTAGGCAAGACTTTACAAGCTGTGATAGTTTGAATGAAAATGACACCCACAGGTTTATATGTTTGGATACTTGGTCTCCAGCTGGTAGAACTGTTTGGGAAGGATTAGGAGGTGTGGCCTTGTTAGAGGAGGTGTGTCACTGGGTGTGAGCTTTGAGGTTTCAAAAGTCTATGATATTCCCAGTTCTCTCTCTCTCTCTCTCTCTTTCTCTCTCTCTCTCTCTCTCTGTCTCCCTCTCTCTCTCTGTCTCTCCCTCTCTCTCTGTCTCTCTCTGTCTCTCCCTCTCTCTCTGTCTCTCCCTCTCTCTCTCTGTCTCTCTCTCTGTCTCTCCCTCTCTCTCTGTCTCTCCCTCTCTCTCTGTCTCTCCCTCTCTCTCTGTCTCTCCCTCTCTCTCTGTCTCTCTCTCTCTCTGTCTCTCTCTCTGTCTCTCTCTCTCTCTCTCTCTCTCTCTCTCTCTCTCTCTCTCTCTCTCTCTGTGTGTGTGTGTGTGTGTGTGTGTGTGTGTGTGTGTGTGTGTGTATGTGTTTCATGCCTGTGGATCAGATATGGATTATCAGCTACTCCTCCAGCACTATACCTGCCTTCCTGCTGCCATGGTCCTTGTTATTATGGTCATGAACTCTATCCTCCTTGGAACTATAAGCTCAATGAACCATTGCTGGTCTGTTTACTGGACCTATCTGTGGGTATCTGCGGGACTCTGGCCAGGCCAGAGGGGCCAAAGAATTGTGCTTTCAGAAGCAGGGGGGAGTGGGGAGAGTTGACCTTCTTAGTGAAGACACTACATAGCTGGTGGCCAGTACTGTGAGAAGGGAAGGGGAGTCGTATCTGGGTGAGCTGCTGGGTTTCTGATAGAGCATGTTGGCTAGGAGCCAAGGTCAAGCCAAGTGAATTTGGTAGACTCCAGCAGCTCCCAGCAAGGAAAGCTTTGGTAAAGAACTCTCTTTCCCAGGGCTGGAGAGATGGCTCAGAGGTTAAGAGCACTGACTGCTCTTCCAAAGGTCCTGAGTTCAAATCCCAGCAACCACACGGTGGCTCACAACCATGTGTAAAGAGATATTACTCCCTCTTCTGGAGTGTCTGAAGACAGCTACAATGTACTTAGATATAATAAATAAATAAATCTTTAAAAAACAACAACAACAAAAAACCTCTCTTTCCCAACTGTGTTACAATCCTTTTATGACAGATACTCTCAGACAATCTTTGCTGAAGGAACTGTCACGCTTTATTCCTTGTGGACGGGGTCTTCACAGCAACACAAAAAGTTATAAAAGACACAAGCAGAGCTGCAGCAGCGGGCCCTGATTAAGTGTATATTTGAAAATGTGAGCACATTTAAGAGGTAAAGAGATATGTGATTCCATGCATTTCCATAGCAGCACTAAGCACGAAGTCAGCATGTGAGATTCTGGGAATCCACATGTGTGACATGTAGCCATTGATGTAAAGATGCCTGGGCAAGTGGAGGCTGAGCACTATCAAGCAGTTGGGCATCTATGGTTAGCATCACTAAGAGAGCACAGGTACAGATCAATTGCAAAGAGCATCTGTACTTAAAGGTTGCAAAGCAACTGAGCGGTGTGTGTGTGTGTGTGTGTGTGTGTGTGTGTGTGTGTGTGTAGGCCAGAGATCAGCATAGGGTATCTTCCTCAGTCACTCTTCATCTTATATTTTGAGATAATCTTTCCAACTGAACCTGTAAATCACCAATTTAACTAGACTGGCTGGCCAATGAGTTTCAGGGTTCTGCCTTTTTTGCTACAGCATTGTTGAGTTATAGAGCATCATATTTGTGCCCAGCCTTTACATGAGTGCCAGGAATCCATATGCTTGCACAGCAAGTACTTTACTGACTGGTCCATCTCCTTATCCTCTAACATGGCTTCTCAAAAGTGAAAACCAACCAAATGAATATGCCTGTAAAGGACTCTGACTAATTACCCATTCAAATCACACACACACATACACCACACACACACACACACACACACACACACACACACAAAGATTTAGCCCAGGTTAGCATTCATGGGCCTAACTTGGAATATAAATTAAATATTTGTTAATTGTGTTATCATAAATATTTTATATAATTTATGTAGGTTTACATTTTGATTCACAAGATCACGTCATAGAACTGGAGTGTGGCATAACTGTCAAATATATGTAGACAGCATTGTGATTTCATAAGAACACCAGAATTCTCACATTATTCCTGAATTAAAAAAAAAAAAGTACTCCCATTCTGGAAAAGGAAGGAAGTCTATTTTCATTTTGTTGTAATCTAATATACACTAAATTATTTTATATAATGAATTTATTTTGCTACTAAATTTTGAGACAGGTTCTGTATCAGCAGATTCTTTATCTCTCCTGCCTCAGTTTCTACCACCACACCAGGCTAAAAGTCTCATTTTAGAGATAAACAACTCTCATAAAAACAATATCTATTTTATGTTCTCAAAAGAACAGGAGAATAAGCATTCTTCATCAGTGGGATACTAGTATTGTGAGGAGTTGAAATATGAAGGCCTATGAAGCAATGGGGTCCTTTAGCTTACTGTGTTTCCTTCCATGGTGTCAGTGGAGAAATGATGTGTGCCCTTGAACAGCTTAGAGTTTTGCTCCTGACCCTGAGACCTGACTTCCTAGACAGCAACAAGCTACTGATCACAAATCCCTGCCGTGTTCTTCATCCCCAGCACCAGACAATGGCCATTGTTCTTTACAGTAATGGCGACAGACAGGGCTTGAAGTTGGGTCCGCAGTGATGATCTTTAGATGCAACAAGACTTGGAACAAGTCCATATAGGCAGTCTCCTGCTGTTATCCAAGTGGTATATTACATGACCCACCCACAGTACATGCCTGAAACCATGGTAGTCAACCCTATATATATGTCCCATGGTAACATTTGGTTTACAAATTAGGTAAAGTGAGAAATTAATCACAACAACAAATGGTAAAATAAAGCAATTATAACAATATACTGCAATACAGGCTATTTATGATTGGTAAATTACTTATTTCTGAGATCGTTCACTTATTGCCAAGCTGTGGATGGCTACTTGCAGCTGAAGATGCAGAAAAGGAACCATGAGATGAAGTTGGGGGTGATTACTGTGAACATTTCCTAGTATCGAAATAAGTTGAAGGAACTAGGCAATCTCCTCCATGGTACTTTCAGCTACAGGAACTGGTTTTCACTCCATTATCCAGATAAGGAATAGCACATCTTCTTTGGGAGGATTTCCTGACAAACATAGTTGCTCCTTCCTCAGTGTGTCAAAGCTTTCCATCAGGGTACCAGGGCTTAGGCAACGCCAAACAAAAATACAGCCCTTTACTTAAAAGGGTAAATTTTATTAGCAATTTTGAAAAAAAAATACTATTTTGTGTTAAAGACATGTGGAATAAAATATAGCATTGCCTGAAATAAAGTAAATATGAAACTTACAATTTGATTTTAAACAATAGCTCACGCCTATAGAACCTTTGGTTCAGAAACTACAATGAGCTAGCATGTATTAATCCTGAATCTTCAGCCATCCCATAAAAAAGACAAAAATCATCACGGGAGATAACAAGAATTCAAACCGACAGAAGCAAAGGAAGCTCCGAAGGCCATAGACTCCCAAAAGCATTAGGATTCTAATATCACACCATCTCCCAGCAGAGCCCATGAACTTGACCACTGTGTCCCTCCCTCTCACACTCTGGCATTTGATGGAGTAGGGCAGGAGAGCCAAGCCTAGTCACTCACTCTCTCCAGCTGTGAGTAGCCAGTGGAAAAAGCTAAGAAGCCCAGGATTCTAGTTTTCCCCCTTGGCTGCTGCTGGTTGCATAACAGGCTCATCAGTAAAAGAGCTGAATTGCAAATAATCTACTAACCTGGAAGGAATGTCTGAATAGCTCCCACACACCACACTGCTACTCATTCAGTCCAGAAAGTTTTTTTTTTGTGGGTTTGCTGTGATATTATTGAAGTAAAGGGTTTGGCTATCATAGCCAGTAACTTGAGCGTGTCTTTTGATCCATGTAGAAATTGTTCATCTAAATGACATTTGTATGTTATTCTCAACTGCCTGCGGAATCAGATAATCTATTCCCCAGAAGGCTGTCAGCAGCCTCCAGTCTTTGTGAAGGTTGAGTTTCCGGCAAGAAAGGGTGTCAGGCGTGCCTGGAGGCGAGACTTCTGGAAGGATGATTCACACATTTTTATAGCTTCACTGTTCACAAGGCTTTGAGTTTGTTGTTTAAAAGCAATTTGAATGTATGGGATTCTTATGATGGTGTATATTCAGGGATACTGTGAAAGTACTGTTTTCTCCTGTGTGTAGGCTGTCAAGGTAGGATCAAGGAGAACTGAAGTTTAGACTGATGTTCTAGTGTTTGTATGATCAAGTAGGGTGGAGCCTCCTAGTCTAATATGCTAGCCCCCATCGGGTGCCAAGGATGAACAGACTAAGAAAAAAAAACACTGTGTCATAAGCCCAGACCTTGAATTTTCACCAAAGGTCTCACCAAGTGGTGTAGGACTGAGTGTCGGAGCGTTTTGTGCCAGATGTGAAAGTTCACTATGGAAGAACTCCAAAGCTTGTAACTCCTCTGAAGTCAGAGAAGTACTGATTCATGCCTGTGAGAAGATCAGTTTGCAAAGCCAGTGGAGACAGCCAGAGAGAAGATAAATAAGTCGGACCCAGGAGCCCACAGGAGCCCACAGCTGACAGCCACAACTGTAGCACGGAGCTTGCAATGGATGTGACTGCTTCTCAGAAGCAACTGGCAAACTTGTGTCCTCCTAATGGCCCTCATGATCCTGCAGTCTTCCCTAATTCAGCATCGTGAATCCACTCCAGCAGCCTGCCCCACCTTCTTGGCACACTAAAGGCCCAGCCCTGTCCCGCCCCGACACCGAAGCTATAGTACTGATTTTTCTCACTGAAGTGGCAAAACACCATGCAAAAGCAATTTAAAGAGCTTAATCTGACACACATGATATATCCACGAGAGTATAGGTTAGCGTGACAGAGAAGCCAAGGCAACCCAAGTGTGAGGCAACTGTTTACTTTACAGCCAGAGTTGGAGAGATGGATACTGATGATGAATCCTAGCTCTGTCCTTCCTGTTTTATTTTCCTTTTTAGTCACCCCAGGACACCAGTCCAGAGTGTCCTGTCAGGGAAGAAGGTATTCCAAAGAGAAACATCCATACTCTGCTTTGTTTGGTTAGTGGACTATTAAAACAACCCACTCCTAGGAATTAAAATTTCTCTGGGAGTCCTATTCTGAGAAAGGAGAGAGGCTGGAGCCCTGGTGTCAGACAGAGGAGGAACATATTTCCCAAGAAGTGATGTTTCACAGTTCTGACAATTTGTTAGACATTTCAGGAGACACTGGAGTGGAGATAGTGATGGGTCAGTAACAGGCAGGACCACACCTGGACCAGGACAGTTTCCTTATGCATTTACCTCTAAACATTTTATTTTTTTTTTTTAATTTAATTTTATTTTTTTAATTTACATTCCAAATCACTTCCCCTTTCCCGTTTCCTCCCTCCCCGAAAGTCCCATAAGCCCCCTTCCCTCCCTCTTTTCTCCGTTCAACCCCCTCTCATTACTCTGTCCTGGCGTTCCCCTACATCCAGTCTTTCCAGGACCAGGGGTCTCTCCTTCCATCTTTTTAGAAATCTATTGATATGCTGATTGTGTCTAGGGTATTCTGAGATTCTGGGTCAATATCCCCTTATCAGTGACTTCATACCATGTGTGATCTTTTGTGATTGGGTTACCTCACTAAGGATGATATTTTCAAGTTCTGACCATTTGCCTAGGAATTTCGTGAATTCATTGTTTTTAATTGCAGAGTAGTATTCCATTGTGTAAATATACCACATCTTCTGAATCCATTAAGGGAAACTAGGGAAGAACCTTGAACATATGGGCACAGGGGAGAATTTCCTGAACAGAACTCCAATAGCTTATACTCTAAGATCAAGAATAGACAAATGGGACCTCATTAAATTACAAAGTTTTTGCAAGGCAAAAGACACCGTCAAAAAGACAAAGCGGCAACCAACTAACTGGGAAATGATCTTTACCAACCTTACATCCGACAGAGGGCTAATATCCAAGATATACAAAGAACTCAAGAAGTTAAACTCCAGAGAGGCAAGTAACCCTATTAAAAAATGGGGTACAGAGCTCCACAAAGAGTTCTCACCTGAAGAATATCTAATGGCTGAGAAGCACCTAAAGAGATGTTCATCATCCTTAGTCATTAGGGAAATGCAAATCAAAACAACCCTGAGATTCCATCTCACACCAGTCAGGATGGCTAAGATCAAAAACACAGGAGACAGCAGTTGTTGGCGAGGATGTGGAGAAAGAGGAACACTCCTCCACTGCTGGTGGAATTGCAGGATGGTACAACCACTCTGGAAAGCAGTCTGGCGGCTCCTCAGAAAACTGGGCATGACACTTCCGGAGGATCCGGCTATACCACTCCTGGGCATATACCCAGAGACTTTACCTGCATGCAATAAGGACACATGCTCCACTATATTCATAGCAGCCTTATTTATAATAGCCAGAAGCTGGAAAGAACCTCTAAACATTTTAAACCTGAAACTTCTGTCAGTATCTCAAAAAGGTTCTGGAGATTACTGAGCCTCTTCCTTTGTTCCTCGTCCTAAGGTGGCCATGCTGTTTAAATTGTTTTCTTCTTTTTGCTATTATTTGTCTCTTTACTTGGGGTACAGGCAAAAAGTAACTAAGCCTCAATTGTTAGAGCTGCCAAAGTCCCAGCTTTTTTCCTAAATAATCTAATAACAATAGAATGGTGCCTCCTACTTCTGAGTAGGTTTTCTCCTTGGTTAAATCTTGTGGAAACATCCTCACAGACATGCACAGAGATTTGTCGTGGGAAATTCTGCATCTGGTCAGGTTGAGGGTGAGGAACCTACCTTCAGAGAGGTGCAGAAGTAGACCTTCCTTTCTTTCCTAGACAACTGATATTGTGTAGCACAAGAATTCCTAACTCAAGTTCCTGGGACAAGCCTCGCCCTACATACCATGTTACAGGCCTACACAGCATTTCCACTATCATCTTCTATATTTATTTATTTACTCTATGTTGGAGGAAAGGGAGAGACAGAGGGACAGAGAGAGACAGAGAGTCAGAGACAGCATATGTGTGCATATGACAGAAAACAACTTGTGGAGTTAGTCTTCTCTTTCTAACATGTGGGTTCCAAGGGCTGAACTCAGATCATCAGCACTGGTGACAAATACCCTTACTGGCTGAGCCGCATAACCTCCCCATGCTCCCCCATCCCGATCACTTTCTTTCTTTGATGAAGTCTCACTATGTAACCCTTGGTTGGCCTGGAAAACACTATGGAGACCACACTGTCCTCAAACTCACAGATACTTGCCTATTTCAACCTGCAGTGTGTTAACAGCTATGGCTTGACTGTATTCAATGGGAAATTTCATAAATAAATTTTGGATTTTGAGCAGTGTGTGCTGTTGGTGTGTCATGATGAACTCTTATATTACCCCACTTCATCTCACCCTAGAAGAGAAACATCCCTAAGTCTAGTGTGCCCATGGGTGCAGTAGATGCTACTTGCCCATTAGTCAAACTGGTACCTATTTTGGTTATCATGCCAACCATTGAAATCTCACCATATTGTATTCAGGTATTGTCTATGGTGAGCATAAAGCATCTAATAGCACCATATAAAACAAGCAATGGAAGGAAATGGTGGAATGGAGTGGAGTAAAGTGGAATGGAATGCATTTTCTGGAATGGCATGACAGATTAGCTACGGGAATATATGCAACCACTGTAAGATCTGTAGGACAAATATAACCCACATAGAGTGTGAACAACCTATGTTTCCAGGTGCCAACTAAGGTTCTTGAGATGTTTTCCCTATGTATAGGGAGAGGCTATTGAAGTCTAACATCCTATCTGGGTTCTTGTCACTTTGCTGTCACTATTGTTCTATGAAGCTTCACTGGGTTCCCCCCACGTCTTAGTCAGCCCATGCCTGTGATTTTCTGATCACTTCCATCTGTCATTAACTTCCTCACATATTCTGCATATTCTCACTTTTACCTACCACACTCTCCTTATGGACTTTGAGATCCTCCAGTGCTAAGGCAGTAGCTTATTCATCCTTGTAAGTTCTTAGCTCTTCATATTAAGCCCAGGCCCATGTAAGCCTTCTGTAGTAAATCTTGGTTAAATGAATGGAATTCAGTTTGCTTTATGTAAAATTGACAGGCATGAAGGATTTAAACACATAGATTCTTTGTAAACTACATGTGTGGATTGTGCACAGGGGAAATGGATCTATTTTTGTGACTGATGACAGCTCGTTTCCCAAAGGTCATTCCAAAGCAGCATGGCCCATCTCTTCCAGCATTGTCCTTTCTAGAAGAAATTTCAACAGATAGATCCATGGCTCAGTCAGCCACAAACTTATACACTTCTAAGGGGGGTATCTAGATTGTTGAGAAGGAGAGTACTATTTGGGACAATGTTCTTAAACAAATGTCACTTCGTTTCAGAAAGCCTGAAATTTGTTAGTCTTCTTTCATCTCCTGCTCTTCGTAACAAGTTCATTTATACACACATACATGTGGCATATTTGGACACTGAAGGAAAGGAGGGGCACACAACCCTTGCTAATCAGGAAGCTGCATGGACAGGCAGTCACAAGAAAATCCACTCTATCCAAATTCTCTGTGAGATTTTAACTTTGAATATTGTACCTAGACAAAGCAAGGTTAGTCCTGTGGGTTCATCTTTGCTGGTTTCATGTAATCCAAGAGAGACTACAACTCCCACTTATGTGAAGACTTTCTTTGGAAGAAAGGATAGCGGTAGCTTTGAGATAGATGTTAGAAGAAATGGAAGAAAACATCTAGGACATGCAAGAACAGGGTCCTGAGAGTAGTGTCTACCATCAACTTTGAAGCTGGATAATCACTGAGGGAAAATATGGAGGTAGCTCACTTCAGATTCCATTAAAAATTTCCTTTCTTTATTTGATGCTCTAAAACAAATACCCACAAACTAGCTAACTGTATAAATTATAGATGTGTATTTTGTCAGGTCTTGAACTCAGCAAGTCTGAGATCATGTTGCCATTAAGTTTCTTGTCTACTGAGGTATTCCTGCTCCATGATAGGGCTTGTTGCTGAGTCTGCACCTGGCAAAGAGTAGGAACATGGCATCCCTGCCTGGTAAAATGGTAAAAAGCAAAGAAGAGGACATATGTGAGTGTTAATTGTATTCACAAAGATGTAATCCTTGTAGAGTAATTTCCTCTTAAAGACATCAACTCTCCATGCTCTCACACTGAGTAGTAACTTTTAACATGAGTCTAGGATGGAGGGTAAATTCATGTCATAACGATCTTATATGCATAACAGGTGTCAGTTTACTTCTAAAAGATGACAAAAATAAATAAAATTGATAGGTGCCAAGAACTAAATGTTTGGGTCTCTCCCCAAATTTATAAATATATAAATTTTGAATTTTTAACCCTGATATGATGATATTTAGAATTAAATTAATCACTTTAGAAGGTGATTGCACCTAGACTGGGTTTTCAGAGTGTGACTCTATGGATTTTAAGAAACAGAGGAGAGACCAGGAGAGACTGAGCCTTTATCTTCCACTAGAACTCCAAGGGAAAAGTCATGTAAGGACACACTGAGAAGGCAGGAAAAGTCCTTGTCAAGAATCAAAGCCACCACTATGTCCATGCTGGAATCATTTCCTCCAGACCTATATTGTTTGAGACTCATAGCTAGTGTAATTCTGTTACACTAGCTCTCTATTACCAGGGAGCCTGAGTTCACTAAGGCAGTGTGTGAGCTTATCCTTTAACAAGGAATAAAGATTGGTAAATTTAAAGTGTTTGGTAGAAGGCACATGGAGAATACTTTGAACTCAAGAACTGCTGCTTATTTCAACTCCTGTGCAGTCCTGAGAAGTTCGCTCACTGCCTCTTCATTTCAAAGTATTCTCCACAAAGTGGAAGTGGCATCCACCCCATTGGGATGGAGTGTGTGTTCAATGTTGTATTCTAAGTCATGGAATTCTAAGTCAAACAGTGCAGAGGTTCCTCCATCTTGTATTCTTGCTGAAGTCATTTTAAGATTGACTAGAATTTCATATTCTTGATGAGAAGCCCCATGAAAAAATTACCCAACTCTATTCTAAGAACTAAGGTCAAGAGGCCCCAGCTAGCTTATTTAGCTTCTGTTAAACTGACTGCTGCATAAACCTTCCCTTTACTGACTGCTTCTTTTAGCCTCTGTTAAACTGCTTGCTTGCACAGCTTCCCTATTCCCTCCATCCCCCAACCCCCTACCCTGACTACTGCCAAGTGAGACACAAGAATTTGGGTTTTTTGTTTGTTTGTTTTGATTTGATTTTTAACATTCTATGCTCTGATTACTTGATGGTACACTTGGGTTCCCAAATATCTGAGGGTAGCTCTATTAGTTGGAATACAGTCTTTGAATTTGTTATAAACTGTGTCTGAGTGGTTATCTCTGATGGGTTCCCCTTAACAGGTAGAAGAACATTTGTTGAAAGTAAACTCAGCTCTCTTCCTATTTTCTATAATGGAACAAGGTCAGGGTAAGAAGGAGAATTCCATGAGGGAACTTCTCATCTACAAGCCCTGCCTCAGTATCTGTGTCAGGGAGAGCAGAGACAGATTGGCCCTGGGAGCCAAAGTGTTGGAGCAGTTCAATGGTCAGTCACCTATATTTTCCAAAGGGAGAAACATCATCAATCCCTTTGGCATTGGAAGAAATGAAAAAATTGCCATTCACTATACAGCCTATGAATTCAAGGTAGAAGAAATCCTGGAGAAAGCTCTACACATACAGGAGTATGAGTTACAGAAAAATAACTCCTTGGATACTGGAATTTTGGATCGGAGATTCAAGAACACATTGATCTGGACTCTTGAGCACTGGGCTACAGCCTGGACTCCTATGTGGTGCTGGGTAGGTCAAGTTTCAGCATCTCAGATAAGAAGCATAGGACAGGCTGCATTGGGGACAAGCACAGAATCAGCGAAGATGAGGCTATGCACTGGTTCCAGCAGACATACAATAGGATTCATCTTCCCAGGCAAATACGTGTTATGCAAAAGACTAATAAAATTTTCTCAGAAACAAACAAACCATAAGAAAAATAAGTGACACAAGGAGCAACAGAAAGGGAGAAGTGAGCACAGAGGTAGTTGGGCAGGGGTATCAGTGGGGAGAGAGGGAGGTGGCAACCAGTGCAAGAGAAATCCTCAAGCTACTCAGCGAATAAGAGCAAAACACTTGAGACTAAGGAGCTAGGAAACAGGACCTGGGAATAGTAGAATCCCTGTTTCCACCCTGCCTGGAGTTTGTGTCTAAAGACAATGTCATGGATGCTTCTCATCTCCTTACCCAGGCTGGAATGAGAGTAGGGGTTGAGGTTCCATTGTGGGAATGCATTTTAAGCTTTGCCTCAACTGACACCAGAGAAATCCCTCTACTGGACTCAATAGCTTCTTGTTTTGCTTCTATAGAACTGAGTGTAAGATTTAAGCTAGATGCCTTATGTAAGAGAAAGGGCCCCTCAAGACTATATAATGCAAATGGGCATTCCATACATAGCCACTTCCTCCTGCCAGGAAGCCAAAGAGAAGCTGTGTTCCTGAAGTACAGAAAGAGCTAAACAAAGAAGCCAGCATCCTTCTCTGTGAGATTCCAATTTGAATCAGGCTGCCACAAATGTAAAACGACTTCATTTTCTTTTGCCAGATCCCCTGGGGATTACAGGCTTGTTTATGCCTCTGTGAAATGAAGCTCGGCCCAGCCCAAGTGCAGGAAAGCACTTCTAAGGCAGGAGGCTGCTGAAGCCAGAACATGGCAGGGTCCATTCATCCTCCTCTTGGGCAGCTCATCCTCTCAGAACAAGGGAACCTCAGTCCCCGGTGGCCAGGCTTGGCAGCAGGGAAGAACTGACTCAGATGCAGTATTCAGATATAAAATTTGATGCTATCAACCCACAGAGGAGATCATCTTCCTCTTCTGGGGACTTCTGCTCTCAACATAACTCTGATCTTGTAGGATGGGGCTTGTAAACAATGGAGTCAAAGTCTCTCTCTCTCTCTCTCTCTCTCTCTCTCTCTCTCTCTCTTATACACACACACACACACACACACACAAGCAGGTAAATCTTAGGAATACCAAGTGGTCTTGCATCTTGGCTCACTGGATGTGTTAGTCATTTTCCTCATTGCTATGATCAAACATCTGCCAAAAGCAACTTAATAAAGGGAAAGTTTATTTGGGTTTCTGTTTGAAAGTACAGTGCAATGTGTAGAGGGGGCAGAGTTACAGAAACAGGAGCTTAAACAGCGGGTCACATTGCAGCCACAGTCAGGAAGCAAGGCGAGGTGAATATTGGTGTTCATTTTACCTTTGTCACTTTTATGCAGCCTAGGAACCCAGCCCATGGCATGCTAATGCACAGATACACTGTGGTGGTTGGAATGAGATGTCCTCCATTGAGTCTCTGGCAATTGAATACCCAGGCTCCAGTTAATAGCTGTTTAGAGATGATTCAAATCTGTGGCCTTTGGGAAGAAAATTGTCACTGAAGGAAGACTTTGAGAGTTTAAAGACTCACCTTATCAAACTAACTGTCTCTGTTTTGTGTTTGTCAAGATGTGAGCCTCCTCCTCCTGCTCCTGCCTCCATGCCTGTGTTCTTCTACCATGGAACCCAACCCCTCTGGAATGGTAAGCCCAGACAAACTATTGTGTAAGTTGCCCTGGCCATAGAGTTTTATCATAGCAATAGAAAAACATCTAATATTCATACCCAAAGATATGTTTCGGTGATGACTCATAATCCCGTCATGTTTATAATAAAGACTGAATATCATAGCTCCTTTATCCTTAACAAACACTAAATATGTATTTATTAACAACCCACCATGTTTTAATAAAGAAATGCAAGATGGCTCCCAAGTTTGCATCAAGCCTTTGGGAAACTTCATGATATAGGTTTAGGACCAAATCCTGCTTGCTTGGTTTGTTGTTTCTTTATCTACAACCAACCATCAGCGTTGCTGCCTCCAAACAGCCTTGGAGGGTGTCCTGAGACAATAGCCATCCCGAATGATGAAGACTTCACCCTTTATTTGCTCCCAACCATGTTTAGTTAGCTTTGCAAGGTGGGTGCTACAAAATCCATACCTTTCCCGTAAGCATCCTTAAGGAATGAACTGAAGACAGCAAATGTGATCTATGGAGATCTGAGCCTGGCAGAGAAAATTAAGTGGTTTGCATTCCCTGAAGCTAATTAAGCCACGTTGACAGGTGAAGCTGTTTGACACAGGGAATGCTCCAAACCAGAAATAAAGATATTGTACATGGGGAAAGAACCTTATTCAGAGAAATAATTGTTTTGATACTCTCAGCTAAGCAATCAAAATAACCCCTTCTAAAACTCTTGTAAATAAACCTATGTTCATTTTCTACTCAGAAGATTTAATGATGAAGCACAGGGATAGCACTGGGTGATGTTGGCACTATCTAATGGGCTGTGCAGGAGACATTGCCAGCTATCCCTGGGCAGAGACTCAGTTAGAGGAGATTTTAAAAGTGACCAAGAGGATTAATTTCATCAGACATGTAACAAAAAGTCAAGGTCCTTCTGTCTATAGATTTCTGTGCATCAGCTCATACTTGGTATAATGAGACTAGGTTAAAGACCTAGGTTTGATTCGTAAGATGCAGCTGGTGGAAATGTATTTCTTAATCTCCATGCAAGACATTAAGTGAGAAAGAACACATTCACATAGATAAAATACCTGGTCTATGTGTTCCCAGGCCATGGATGACTGACTGGGGATGCAGCAGGAAGGACACTTGTGATTGGTGATCCAAACCTATGCAGAGTGTATTCCAACATGTGTGAGAGAGGTGAGGGGTGAGAGCAATGGAAGTCTGAAGAGGCTCAGGAGCTTGGGGGTCTGGGAATCCTGACTGCAACTTCACACGTGGCATTTTCTCACTGGTAGATTTACCCTGGGACAGAGAGGAGTTGGTGTCTGTTGTATCCACATTCTTTGAAGGTTTGTGATTCAGGATGAATGACTTCATTTTGTAAATAAGAACCAGACCGCTTCCCAAAGCTCACACACAGTGTGTGATTCCAGGTTCCCAGCCAATACCTCAGTGTGCCATATCTCTGAAACATCCTTCTACCCAAATGGTGAGTGGAGTGAACCCCTCTCTTTCAGAATCTTCCTCATAGGAAGCCAAGTGTGAAAGTTTTCAGTAGCTGGGTAATTCTACAGAAATTCAGAAAGTGTTAATCAAGCATTATTCAAATAAAACAACTTGGATATCAACAATACATGCTATAAGGTGATTAATAGAGTGTTTACTAATTACCAATCTTCCTTGTAGGAAGTCATGTGTGAGAGTTTTCAGTAGCTGGATAATTTCACAGAAAGACATAAAAAGAATAAAATATTGACCAAGCATTATTCAAATACAAAGAACTTGGATATCAAGAACACATGGTAAAAGTGATTAATAAAATGTTCACTAATTACAAGGTTGAATAATATATTCTGTATCATTCATTTATCTACATGTAAACTAATCATGGGGTGAGAGGAGAAGACTAAGAGAAATAAAGGAGAAGACTAAGAGAAATAAAGCCATTGTACCTGGCTCGTAGGCCTGTCTTTAAAAATATTTTATTGCCCCAAGGCAGTGGGGAAACTGATATAAATATTAGGTATTTTATCAATTATTGAATCTATGTAATGAACATTGACAATAGGAACAGATATTGAAGGATCTTACTCTTGCTTTTGTCTAATCTGCTCCTAAACATTTACTAACAAAGTTCAAAATCAAACTCCTTAGAAGTACCTTGGATAGCCCACCTTTTCAACAGATAAGAGAAGGAAGCTTGCTGAATCTAAGTGACTTCTGCAGGTTTAAATGGCTACCTACACCCTAACTTCTATCCCTCATCCCTCCGATATATAATCTTCTCTGTGACAGTTGGCCCTTATCAAAGATTTTAATGAATGCATAAAATTACAAATAATAAAACCCAGCCTTATAAGGAAGAAATAATTGTTCTTGTCTTTATGCATAGATGAAGCACCATCCACCAGAAAACACCACTGGAAAGCCGGGTCAAGGTTGACCAGGAAAGAGGCTGCTCTTTTCACCAAAATTGTGCCATCAATGGGGCCTAAGAAACCCTGTCTTCTCAATGTCTATGGAAAACAATATGAGGCTGTCAACAGACGTGCACCAGGATGCTGTAAATATTTTGAAAACGTCTCCTAACTCATAAAAGTTTGTGCAGCTGCTCTACACTAACCATTGACTGGTGACAAGGATCATCATTATAATTGAAAGTCTATTGATTCTTCAGAGGATAGTCATAGTTAGGGGGGGACAAAGAAAATGACAAAACTGCATATGCTGTGGTAGGGTCAAATCTGGGGGAAGATCTTAGCTTACACATCTAAGCAAGAAACCAGAGCACACGAGTCTAAGACAGAGAGTTGTCCATAAAGAGCTCCAAGGGAGCTGTAGAGCCCAGGTCTTTATGAATTTGGGTATGACCTTGAGATCAATACTTATTGAGTCTTATCTAAATAAAAAAAATTAATAAGATCTTAGGAGGGATGCTAACAGGCCCAAGATCACACCAAGGCTACCATCAGTGGCAGAGCAAAGAGTACTCAACATTAACGCTTACATCAGCTTTGAGACCCAAGAGTGGGGAGAAGGAAGGAGAAAGACAAGTGACACCAATGCTGTTTGATAAGGCCACAAGGAGTCATGATATTTTAAATTTACCTAAAGTTATGCACAGTACTTATAAGCATATGTGTATACACACACATCTATACATATATACATATGGAAGTTAAGCTACTTGGACTGACCAAAGCTTCCCAGAAGAACTACAAAAATAACAAAAGCCTTGGTACTGGACAGAAGAAATCTCCTGTAAAATGGTCTGAGTGATACCCAATACAACATAAATTGTAAGATGTGGCCTGCAGTTATCTCTCGGGCATTGATAGTGGGTCCCTATTGCTGAAGACACTACACACTTAGGACACAGAATTACAATGATTCCAGCTGAACACACCTAAAAACCTCTTTCTGGGGTCCAGCTTCCATGATGTCTGAAAATTCGATGCAAGCTACTGAGAAGAGAAGCAATCAAACAATACTACGCAGAAATAGCTATGAACTATGACAATAACCAGCATAGCAGCTTATGCATAAAGGTACAATAAGTGCACTCACATTTCAGTAGCAACCAACAGTTGTCTAGTTGGACATAAAGCCACTCAAGAGGAGGGAAATCATGCCTGGTACTAGAAACCTAGCCACTTCTGGGACTAGTGAGGTCAGAGACCTCAGAAAAGAATCTATTACCACCACTTTGCTAGACCAGCATAATCTCTTATTACAGTCTAAATCTTATCCTTATACCCACCGATAAGTGGAGATGCTACCCCTCATCAAAAATCAAAACCAAAGCCAAAACAAACAAAAAACAAACACGCTTCTCTTTACTGCAAATGGAAACCATCACAGAAAATCATAGCTGGACACGGTACAGAAATCAACAGACTATGGGGAGATCAGTTCCAGTGGAAACACTTACATCACAGATCCTGCATCCATAGTTAAGGAAACAACACAGATTTAGGGGAAGAAAGATTTGTAAGAGGCCAGAATACCAGAAAGTCTGTTGTGAAACAGTCTCTATAACCATGGTTGCATAAACAAGGCAGGAACAGTGACAATATCGATAGACATGTTAACATGGGAGGGGCAATATTTCAAGGGATCCAAACCCTAGACAAAGAACAATAGGCAACTAAGACTGCTGGGAGAAGGACAACTTGCCTCTCCCAGGTATGAGCCCCTTTCTTGGTTGTTCAATGAAGAGTAGTGAGTCTTCTGCATACATACCATCAACAAAAACACACTCAGTAGATTGTATTTATATATATTTGTATACATACACATAATGTTATAATTCTACTTCAATTAAAACTATATTCTATTAGGAAAAGAAAGGCTGAGTGAATGATGCCTCCATTCTGCCTGAGATACACAGACCACCAGTCCTCCCAACGGCTCTGCAAAGTATACATTAGACCTAATGCGTAGGATAAAGGAGACACAGTATGTAGCTTGGATTTCAACCCAGATCTTTCTGTCTCCAAATCTCAGAGGTAGTTGTGCAAGTCCATCAGTGCACTGATAGAAGCTGGTGCCTGGGTGAAGAACTCCAGCCCTTTACTATATAGTCTTGCTACATCCTTTATTGTCTTTATGGGTGCAAGTCCCACTGTGGACTCAGTACAGTGAGCTCAGAACATTGGTCTTTTCAGAGAAATGAGGTCATCTGCCATCACACTCACAATAGACCACACACTTGGATATAATTTGGTCCACTTTATAAGCCATGGGACTTGAAGGACATGGCAATTTGTGAGTCATCCTATGGAGGGCAACAGAAATGATTCCTGTGTGCTGGTCACTCAGAGCTATTAACTGCCCTCAGTAAGCGATGATTTCATTATTACTCCTGTCTCAAGGAAGGCGATGGATGAGCTGACCTCTCCTGGCTCCTCCACTTGGGGGCCCTGGGGGTTGTCTCTGTTGAGTTGAGGAGGTAGGAATGGAACCACACAGCTCATCTGGGGTGATTTGTTTTGTGTGTCTTTCAAGACTCGTGGAACAGATTGTTAGAACAGATTTTTTTATTTTCCTTTTTGTTATGTTTTAATACTATAGTGTACGCAATGGCATAGAAAGAACTGCTTGAAATCTGCTATATTCTTTCTTATTTTAAACTGCCTCCCATCAACACGACTCTACATATGGTGCTTAAAGACACTGACATAAGAAAGCAGGCAGCGTCAACCTGCAGGAAGGCAACTTCCCAAATAGTGTGGTCGAGAATCTATCCCTGGGAACTCCTCTCTTTGGGAAAAGTGGATGGGAATGCTCTAATCTTTGTGTACATAACTTAAGGCAGAAACAAAAGTTCCCTTTCAGAAAAGATAGGAATTCTGAGTAAACCTGTTAGCCCACTGTAGCCAATATTTAGACACTTAGCTTTGGTTGGTTAAGGAAGCTATAATATGACTACTGATATGTGTACACTCTTGACCTTGAATCTCCCAGTCAACTATAATTTTCTATGTCCACCTACTTGGGAAAGGATTCTGAAAGAACCATGAACACATCTCTGCCCTAAAGAACAACATAGGCTTGTGGCTAATGAGCACCTAGAGGGATGAAGGACGAAACCTATATGGACTCCTATTCTCCCTTTGGTTCCTTGTATGCTGCTGTGACAGAACATCTGAGGCTAGATAATTATAACAAGTAGAAATGTATTTACTCACAGTTCTGAAGTCTGGGGAGTTCAAGATCAAAGAACTGGACCTTGCCCATGGCCTTCTTGTTGTGTCATTCCAGCATAGGACTTGGAACACACTGCTTTCAGTATAATGAACACCCTCTTTGGACACCTCCCAGATGAAAGCTTTAACCCACACTTGAGGGAACCTCTGAGACATGATCCCCACTTCTCGACTCTCTTGCATTCGGAATTACGTTTTCCACATATGCTATTCAGCATATGCAATCATGCCCACAGCAACGCCGTGAACCAAAAACCCCACAAAGCACTCATTTGAGGACTACCCATCTCAGATGAAAATGACACAATGAGAAGAATGATATGTCTTAAACTTCATGGTAATGATCAGTTCAACCCCAAAGTCCAATATCTCAGCTTTCCAGGAAGAACTATACAAGGGTTGAAGTAATCAACCCAGCCCTCCATCCCACACTTGGTTCACCCACATCACTCCCGGCTGCTAGCCCTCCAAACCACCACTAGCTCCAGTTAAGGGGCAACTAATAGAGGAAGCAAAGATAGTATGAAGCTAGCATAACATATATGTCAAAAGATGAACTGAAATTAAAGAGCACAAACTATGACCATACTTTGGGAGTAAAAAGATATTTTCTAGAGAGCAGGAGTAGAATTTTGATGATGGCTGCTCTCTGGTGCCAAGGAAATCAAAGCAAATATGCAGAGCTGGACGATCAGCTCAGACTCACAAGATGACAAATAAGTGAGATGTGCTGTCATTGGTGAGAAATAAAGCAGCAAGCTGAAAATCCGTACCACTGTGGAGGTTTGACAAAGACATTAGAAGCCTCAGAAACCGGAGCTAATCTGACACTACGAAAATCTAACCTCAAGTCCAGAGAGGGAAGAACAAGAAAAATTTCATAGCAGTGGTTCTCAATCTATGGGATGTAACCCCTTTGGGGGTCACATATCAGATATCCTGAATATCAGATATTTGCATTACAATTTACAACAGAAGCAAAATTACAGTTATGAAGTAACAACAAATTAATATCGTAGTTGAGGGTCACCATAACAAGAGGAGTTGTATTAAAGGGTTGCAGCATTAGGGACGCTGAGAACCACTGGACCCTAAAGAGGTGTAAAAATATCACACTTTTCAAAATGGTGCCTATGACAAAAACACAAAAACCACAGCAATCACTTTTAGATAACCGTTATTTTTTAATCCATATTAAGCACACACACACACACAACACACAAACACAAAATCCAATTGTGCAAGATAAAAATCCATAGATGCAGAGGCTAGTATCCAAAATATTAATGATCTCAGTGTGCACCAGGGAGAATTTGTGAAGAGTCACAAAGACAACAACATGATGCTGTGCTTGGATAAATGTACTTAACTAAGTGATAAAGTCTTCAGCAAGCAACCAGGAAGAAATAGCTGATCACAGGAACACAAAATATGGATGGATTCAGAAATTACCTTAGCAACATTAAATAATAGGAAACACTACGGTGATTGTGGAGTTTTGAATAGAATGATTTATGGGCCTAGAATTTATCATACAGACATGCTCAGAGATATAAAGAATTAAGGAAGGGGTTTTACTTTCCTTCCTGAAAAAAATCTTTTTAAGCTGTATCTCTCTCAATAGAAGCAGCCTATTGTTGATGACAGCCCTAATTTCCAGCATTGCTTTAGTGATAGCAGGACTTGAAGAGTCCAACTTATAAATAATAAGAGATCTCTATTTATAGTGCAGTGATCAAGGCCCTCAGAGGAAGGCACACATGCACATAGCCAGTGCTGGGGTGGAAAAGTGTCACTTTGGATCCCTGGTAAAGCAAGCATTCTTCTAGCTAAGCTTTTGATGTTCAGTAAGTACAATTTATTCTGCATATTTTATCGTAATAAAAGGAACATCTCAAGGCCAAGTGCAAGGGATGGTGTCTATTTGCATTAGTGTCCTCAGCCTCTAGCACAGGGCTGGGCAGCATAAGCAACTGTCTCTGCTTTGCTCAGTGATGTCTCGTGAGCATGTCCTGAGTGTGCCTCTGTGCGGTGTGTGGGTATTTCCCTTCCCCAGCTCCGCAAACCACAAAAGGAGCAAGGTGGGAGGGACTGACTCTGTGGCAAGTCCGACACATCCAAGGACCCTCGCTCTGTTTACTTTTGTCCAGCAAAACTTGACAACAGCTTCAATCTGTTTATCTTGAAAACCCCCAAAGATAATACCAACAGTTCACATAGGGGAGAATTAGTCATAGGCAAACATGCTTTTTCCATATTGCCCCAAGAAAAATACCCCCTTCAAAGTTCTCTGATTCCAGCATCGCCTGATTATGAAACATTAGGTCAGGACCTCAAAGTTCTGATTTCATCAGAAATTCTCTGTGCTAGTGGGACCTCAGCAGCCTTCCCAGAACCCCAGACAATTTTCTTGCATTTTTTTACTTCATATACTATGAAATTGGAAAGGGTATAGTTCCCCTCATTCAAATGTTGGAAGAAGTCATTGAATGAGTAAATTTATGTCAAGTTTTTTTTTTCTTTTCAATACAACTCTCATTGGAATGCTGTTTGAATGGAAGTCTTTGAATGCATATGGTCAACTAGCGATTAATTCCTGTGCCAGTTATTGTTGACTTTGCTATGGCAAAATACCTGAAAAAAATCATTTTACAGTACATGTATGGTGTGTAGTCCGTCATGGCAGAGAAGGTTTGGTGGTTTGGTGACAAGAGCTTGAAGCAGCTGGTTAGAATGATATCTGAAGTAGTCAAGAGGCAGAGCGAGAGAGAGAGATGAATGCTGGTACCCATGGGTTATCTTTCTTCCTTTTAGGCATTGCAGTAGCACTTGCAATGGTGCTGACCAAAGGTGAGTCTTCTTAATTAGCACAACCTAGAAACTCTCTTATAGACATGCTTAGAGCTGCTTCTCCTGATTCTAGATCCTGTGCCATGGACACGCAGTATTAACCATCACAGACCCTGAGTGGCAGGCCTTTCTATCCTGTCACTGCTTGCTGAGCACCTATCATCTGAAGGCCCTAGTGACTTGGTTAACAAATGAGATGTGACCTTGTTTGGATGGAGGCAGCTTCATTCAGGAAGTATTGGAGATACTGTGTTAGAGATCAACCAGCAAGTCAAAGAAACTCAAAGTGGCTTTCAGGAGACAGGGAGTCTGAAGTGGGCCCAAACGCATAGAACTAGTTAGCTGGGGAAACAGAGGAAAGAAGATTCTTCAGTCTTATGATTCTAATAGAGATTGCTTAGAGGTGCATAACCAGAGTCCTTTAGATATGAGCTCCAGCATTTGACCTATTTGGATCCTGAGTCTCACAATTATAAATCACCTGCCCAGTACAGAGGGCAGATCTGTGGCAGAGCAGGGCTTCAGCACAGGCATCTGGTCCTGAGGTTCATGTGAGTAAGGCACAGAACATCATCCATCCTCCCTTCAGCTGCCTGCTCACGAGCCCATTCTGCTATGGGTTGGGAAACGTGCAGGTACAGGAGCAATGAGGTCCATCGTGGCTTAGCACTAATCACCATCTGCCCAGCTCCCCTCCCCAGTAAGTCCAGCACCTTCACTGTGTGCATCATCTTGTAGTAAGTGGACAAAGTCATCCTCATACTACTGTGTGTCTGGGGGTGGGACATGAGCAACAGCTTATCTAACTTTTAATTTTAAATCATTCAATCCAACTCATCCATAAATGAAGAGTCAAAATGTTGCCAAGAAGACTTTAAAAATTCCTTGCACCCCAGCTTGAAATCCTACTGGCATTTCCATAGTGGAAAAGCCCTTTGTGTGTAAATACAAGCAACTAACCAAGTTAGTTCCAATGAGTGTTACCTGACAGTGGAGACTGGACTAGGAAACATCCAATGATCTGAGTTTTTATTTATTAGTTCATTTTGTTTAACCTGCCCCCTAATACACACACACACACACACACACACACACACACACACACACACACACACATGCTGGTGATAGTATGGTAACATAGACTCTCCAAAAACAACACCATATTAGGCTGAGGAGATGGCTCAATTGGCAGGGTGTTTGCCTTTCAAATAAAGATCTGAGTTTAATCCCAAGAACTCACATTAAAAAGCTAGATGTGTGTGTGTGGCATGTACTTATAATCCCTGCAATGATGGGATGAGAGACAGAGACAGAAGCTTTCTGGCCAGTTAGCCTAGCCTCCTTGGCAGACACCCACATACAAAGAAGCAATAGGCATGTTATATGATCTCAACACGAATTAAACAGACTTTTGTGAGACAAGAGTTGTTTAATAGGCACTGGGGAGCTCCTGAAGGTTTTAGACACAATCCTCTCTGTTCTTGATAAATGACTATGTGAAAGATGCATGCCCTTGCTGGTACCAGAGGTGAGGAGAAGGAAGGATATTTAAAATAAAGAGAGAAAGGAGGGGAAAACATATAAGGATTCCTTCTCAAAAGGATACAAACATGGAAAGAACAGAATCACATTATTTATTCTCTATTTTAGCCTGCAGAATAATGTTTGGCAAAGAATTCTCAACAAATATAAATTTTCTAGACATCGCTATGAAGGACTTGAAAGATCTTTAAATGTTTTTAGTTAAGTGGTAGGGGTGGTAATCAACAGAATTACCAATCATGTTGGAAGAACTGTCCTCATTGATTGAATGGAGAGGGGAGACCAAGAACAAAGAGTAGTTCATAATGCAGAGCCCACACCCAGCAGGACCAGCCAGTGAGTCATGCCTGGGAGATGAGGAAAAGATTGGGAAAGAAAACAAAATGAAGGCGTGTGTGCACAGTGAACTCCAGTGGGTATCAGATACTCTGCCACTGCTCCAAGAGCCCATTGTGGCCACTTGGCAATAAGAGCCCGGGAGAGGCAGGTGTGAGCCTGTTGTGAATTGTGCAAGAGCCTTCAAGCCATCTGGGTAGGAAACTTCACAACAACTCTGATTTCCTGCTTCTCCTGTTGACACTTCACTAGCTTAAGTATCTTCTAATTGAGCATCCTCTCCTCCCCAACTCCACATCCACTCATAGACCTGTCTTGCACCCAGTCCATTAATATAACTATCCTAAGTCACCAACACATTACATTCTTGTGTGTATATATATGTTTATGTGTATTCATGAGTATGAGATGTACTCCCACGGGAAGGCCAGAGGTCAACTTCAGGAACTAGTAACACCATCATCATCATCATCATCACCATCATCATCATCACCATCATCATCATCATCATCATCATCATCATCATCACCATCATCATCATCATCATCATCATCATCATCATCATCATCATCATCATCATCATCATCATCACCATCATCATCATCATCATCATCATCATCATCATCATCATCATCATCATCATCATCATCATCACCATCATCATCATCATCATCATCATCATCATCATCATCATCATCACCATCACCATCATCATCACCATCATCATCACCATCATCATCATCATCATCATCATCATCATCATCATCATCATCATCATCATCATCATCATCACCATCATCATCACCATCATCATCATCATCATCATCATCATCTCATCATCATCATCACCATCACCATCATCATCATCATCATCACCATCATCATCCATCATCCTCCATCATCATCATCATCATCATCATCATCATCATCATCATCATCATCATCATCATCATCATCATCATCATCACCATCATCATCATCACCATCATCATCATCATCATCATCATCATCATCATCATCACCATCATCATCATCATCATCATCATCATCATCATCATCATCATCACCATCATCATCATCATCATCATCATCATCATCATCATCATCATCATCATCACCATCATCATCATCATCATCACCATCATCATCATCATCATCATCATCATCATCATCATTATTTGAAACAGAGCTTTGCATTGAGACTTTGATTCCACCAGTTAGGCTAGGCTGGCTGGACAGTTAATTAGTCCCAGGGATCCTCCTGTTCCTGTCATCCCAACAATGGGATCTCAAGCAAAATCTGCCACGCCCAGCTTTACACACAGGTACCAGGGATCCAACTTACATCTTCACACTTGAGCAGCAGGTTATCTCCCTGGTCTGATTTTCCTTGTGATTATAGATACCTCTTATGAAGAACTGCCCCAGCCCTTCCTTGGCCTAGAAAAGCCCTAGTTATTGACTTTCAGGCAAAGAAAACTTTCTTATTGGCCGGGTGGTGGTGGCGCACGCCTTTAATCCCAGCACTTGGGAGGCAGAGGCAGGAGGATTTCTGAGTTCGAGGCCGGCCTGGTCTAAAGAGTGAGTTCCAGGCCAGCCAGGGCTACACAGAGAAACCCTGTCTCGAAAAACCAAAAAAAAAAAAAAAGAAAAAAGAAAACTTTCTTATGCATTCCCAGTCTGGCCAGCCAGACTCATTTCATGTCATCAACTTTACAAACGATGCTTCTTTCAAACTATACCCTCTATCTCTGTGATCCTCTCCCAATGTCCTTAACCAGGAGTATGATTTGTTATTTTGCTCAGCAGCTACTTTTTCTCTGAAAATTATATCTTCCACCTCTTCTTTGGTTGCCCAAGGGAACCTACTCCAACGCTATTTATGATAATGATCATCTTCTGCCTTGTATAATACTCATCTATACATACATCTTACTTTTTCTAATAGACTCTAAGTCCCCCAAGAATAGAATTTATGTTCATTTTAACCCTCTGAAGGCCTAGTCTTTTATTTGGCCCCATTTGTAATTCAATAAGAGGAAATGAATAAACGAATGACTATCTAACTTTAATTATTATAGGAAAATAGGTCCAACACAAACATCAGCTCCGAGTCATGGGAGGAAGATTAGACGGTAAAGGATTAAGAGCAGATTTAATCTTCTTGTAGCCTAAGGGAGATTTTGCACTCTGGGATCACAGTAAGCAGGCATCACCAAAGCCTGTACCTTCCTGATAGTGCTTGCTCCGGCTGGATGCCTATTCCTCCATGCTCTGTGGGTGGTTGGCGCTAAGAAGGAACTTGCCAGTTTTATGTGAGAGGATGTGGCTGCATGCAGGTATCTCAAAGTGCTTGCTCATTCTGCCTCATTTCCAACCCACAGCCCCTCATTTGTGCCTCCATTTTCACATGCACAGTTGATCCGCGTTAGACGTCATCTTATCTGTAAAAGGACATGCTCCAGCAATCCTAATGACACATTAAGACCTGAGAGCTTGTCAAGTTTTTCTAGGGGTTTACTATTGCTGCTGGCGGTGTTTCTTTATTTCTTTCTTTTTTTTTTTTTTTCGAGAAAGGTCTCATATACATCAGACTGACCTTGAACTTGCCTTGTCTGAGAATCCAATCCTCCTCCCTTTATCTCTGAAGTCCCGAGATTACAAGAATATACTCCTTTGCTCTGTTTATGTGTTGTTGAAAATTGAACCCAGAACTTTGCCTATACCAGGCAAACATTCTACCAACTGAGGAATGTCCTCTCCTCTCATTGTGGTCTTTTAATGTTTATTTCTTAGAAAAAAAAAGGATTCTCTTCACTGTGGTTATTTAAGTTCTCCTACTTACATTATTTACATCTCCTCCAACAGCAACAAATGAAGGCACAGGACTGACAGCAATACTGTGTCTTTTAGTACTGATTGCAGGATCATCCTGTCATCCAAGGTTTCCCCATGCCACAAAGATAGAATTCAACTTCTCTATGTAAACAAAGTAGAAGAATTCTAGGCTGTGATAGGCTACATCTACAATGACACCAGTGGTCCATAGCATCTGTAAGTCTGTAAGTACTCCATACCCTTCCATTCCTCAGATCCATAGAAGCAACACTAAGAAAAATGTGTTTCCTTAATATCACTAAATATCTTTCTTCCACATGATGTCACATCCTGTTCTACATTACATCACATCCTGTATATATATATATATGCATGTTTCCCACACTAACTTCACTCCTGCTCTTGAGTGAATAATAGCTTTATTTGACTTGTGTGTCTAATTGCTTCCCTTAAATCACTGAGGAAACTGAAGCACAGAAATGTCATAAGACAAATAGAAGACCACAAAGATCAGACTAACCAAACCCAACCAGCTCCATTGCAAAGGCTTAAGAGTTACTCTACACTGACCTTGGGAAAGTAGAAGGGTAAGGTTCGTTCCTAGTAACCAGCTCCTGCAGTCAGAGAGCCTGGGAGGTATTTTGGTTCCATCTTTATCAATAAGTCAGATAGGCTCTGGGGTGATGTTTATATATCCTTACAAGTCAGACCAATCTGGTGGGGGCAGAGTATGGGAAAACTATCATTGCATGGGAAATTCAGAAAAGGGTAGGTATGTCTCTCTGTTTATTGTTTTCTTAGGCTCATACCCAACTCTAGTGCTCCAGCTAAGTGCCTATGTTAATTTGGCCCAATTCTTTTTTTCATCTGTAAAAGATGAATAAAGATTCTCACTCACCACTCAAACTCATTGGAGATAATTCTGAATGAGGTGAGGAAGAATGAACAGTGTTCTCCAGACCTGACCAAAATGCCAGTGCAGATCACAGGGGCTTTGCTCTTACCCACTCACTGATGACTTTGTAACAAATCTGCAAAGTGTTGAGTTTCTCAGAGCTTGTGCAATCTAAGCACAGTGGCATGGCCAGCCCCTGAAGCAAGAATTAAAAATTCACGGTGCAGATGCATAGCTTAGGATCCCCATGTTAGAGCCATGCTTATGTCAATAGGGCTTCTCCTAATGGCATCTAGGAATCATTGTGATTTCAAAGGAAGGGGGGACACTACAGAATGGCTCTAGAATTAAAGAAAAGAGTTCAGAGGGTTCCTACTCTTGGTCTTCACTGATGGGTCCCCAACATGGCTTGCCACCTCTTCACACTCACCTCCAATCCCTCTGCCAGCAGAGCAACCTGGAGCAACACAAAAATAAACAGTGTGGATTTCTGTTCCTAAGCCAATGGGCACTGCTGGAGTCATCCTAATGAATGTGCTCTCCTCTGTCTGGGAATCCTTTCTGGCTTGTGTCTCCCCACCTTCTTCATACTCCTTGAATATAGCTCAGGCACATTCTCTGCTTCTTCATCCTTTCCCCAAGTGCCACTTCTCTTATGTAATTCCTCCCAGACTCTCTGTGTTCCCACTCTGCTAGATTTCAAAATTGGAAGCTTCATCTATTTCCAGAGATAGAACTCTTTATTATCATCATTATCACCACCACCACCACCATCATCATCATCATCTAAAATTACTCTCACATCTTGAGTTAATTCATCACTCTTCTTGAGTTCCAGTTACTTACAGGACACCTCTACTTTGGTGACTCAATGTTACTTCAAACTCAACTTAATAAAAGTCTGCTCAATATCTAAACAGATTCCTCTTAGATCCCATAATGAAGTTGCCACATCTATATAGAACCTGGATGTTGTTCTGAGAGTCACCAACTCTTTCAGATTCTACTTCTGATCGAATTCTATTCCCACCTAACTCCATTGTCACTGTCATCAGCCCTTGTGAGCTCCGTGACAGTTTTCCCCACCCTGTTCCTACCCTACTTCAATATGACTTATGACAGTGACTCTCATCCTTCCTAATGCTGAGACCCTTTATACAGTTCCTTATGTAGTGGCGACCTACAACCATAAGATTATTTTTGTTGGTACTTCATAGCTGTAATTATACTATTGTCATGAATCATAATATAAATCTCTGTGTTTTCTCATAGTCTTAGGTGACCCCTATGAAAGGGTCATCCAACCCCTGAAGGAGTTGTAACCCATGGGTTGAGAACCACTAATCTATATGCTGTGACGTTCTAGCATGTCCCTCCGTTCTCATTTGCCAAGGCCTCCTGAAGGAAGAAGCAAGACACTTCCTGTAGTCATGACTCCTTTTGATATGATTCCAGCCTTCCCAGTTTCATCTTTGCTGATCCTTCATCCGTAATCATTTTTAGAAGTTCCTGACCCTGCCACTCCTGAGTCTGTCATGTTGCCTGAGACATGGTACTGTTTCAGCACGTGAGCCTCCGTCTCTGTCTCTGGGATGACACCCGCAGATCCTTCTGGTCTCAGCTTAGATATCACTTCACCTGAGATGCCCTCTTGGGACTCCTCAATCCTATTCCAGAAAGTTGTTTATAGTCTCTACATCTGTACTCTTGGACCACCTATGCTTGCATCCAGCACAGCACTCTCCTGTAATAAGCCATTTATTTCTGGGTTTCTCTCCCTCTACAGAGACTAGTTCATACTCATAATACATATGCAGTACATGAAACAAGGCCCAACCCAATCATTTTCTGGAATAGGTGAACAGGTGTGTAAATTTATATACCCTGCACAACCTCATGATTTCACAGCCATTCCATCCCTGGGTCTTTTATCACATCAGAGTTCAGCAGGTCAAGATGTTTTGTAACTTCTAGATCCCAAAAGCTGTGGGAACTGTTTGAGTTCGTATCACCCAGTGACTCATGTTTACCCTAAGTTTCACTTTGAATTTCAGGTTCAAAGGGAAAAAAAAGTGTTTCCTGGATACCTTAGACCTCAATGAAGATTCAGTTACGCACATTTGGGTCATTCCCTCTTTTTTCTAAGGCTTTTCTCAATCCAGCTGCCTTTCTCAAGCCCGACATCCACAGTGGCATCTCATGGGCTGTAGTTAGTTCTGTAGATAACCTCTCAGCTCCCTGACAACTTCTCACTCTCTGTCTCCACTGATGATTCTTTTGAATCTATCTTTAAATATTGCTTGGCTCTGCTTTCCAAAGCTCATTTTAAACTATTTCAGAAAGACATAGGAAAACAACGAGAAATCGATTAAGGTTTCCTTCTTTTTTTAAAAGCTATTTCATCGATTATACATTTTCTACCAAACAATCTTGGTATAATGGCAGCTTCTCATGTATTCAACAGATATCAACAGAGTGTCAAAATACCACAGGCATTGTTACGAGGACTGAGGTCAAACATAAAGGAAATTCAGACCTTGCCTTTGGTGAATAAACTGCAACAAAGAGGTTTAACAAACACATCACATTAACTTGAGGTGAACACAGCTTCTCCAGACGCTCCCACACATGCCTCTGCTATTTCACTCCAGGGCCGTGTTTTCCTTGTGTGGAACATACTCCCCAGTGCTGAGCCTATACATAATAACTAAAGAGGAAGGTTGCATGTAAAGAACTTTATTATTCTTATTTATTATAGAAAAGACAAAAATATCACCTCATCCTACATTTTATTGCATTCTTTTTTTGTTTGTTTGTTTGTTTTTGTTTCTCTTCATTCCCCATATCTGGGTCATAAAGGGGAACTGATTTTTAAGGTCAGACAGCACTAGATTTCTATGATACAGGAAGTCAAAGAAAGGGGAAAATTCTAGAAAAGGCCCCATGTCTAAGACTAGTTCCAGGTCAATTTGAGAACTGAGAGAATTGGATAAAAATGATAACTGAGTCACCATAGCTCCTGGCCTCTCCTTTTACAAAGGAGAGAGATGTCTACTGACCCAGCAGTCCAGGAAGTCAAGTCAGGCTGGAAAGTGAAGCTAGTGGAGAAATTATGGAAGGAAACTCATTGTCTGAAGAAGACAATGAAAGCAATATTCTGAATACTTCATGTAAAAGCCGAAATGATGGATAAAGAAGCATAAAGAAAACAAATTAGGCAAACTTGAACATATCCACTCCATTCTTTCTTTATATGTCCTGACCAGGGCATCAACTACCCATCAAGCATTTCAACCTATAGGTCTAACAAATGAATCTTCCAGTTCCAGTCACTATCATCACATGGCATTGGTCAACTTGACTTCACTTCAGAGGACCGTTCCCTAAGGTGACCTATGTCAAGTAGGGAATCTACCCATTATACTCAGTTCTTTATCCAGCATCTCTCAGTTCAAGCCTGTCTCGACACATTGGTTAGTCTACCTTCAGAGTGAGGACAGTCAGTGAGTTGGAAAGGGGGAGGGATGAAAACCTCTGTTCCTGTATTTCAGAACACAATAAATTTTCTATCATTGTATGTTCCCCCTTTTAACTTACTTTCTCTCTAACAACCATTTTTATCAAGAAGTTATGTTCTATACCTAGCCCAGGTCTGTCATGGAATTCAGAAAACACTAAGTGGATCATAAAACCAAACCCAAAAGGTTAATGTGTGGACATCATGGTAAGTCAACAAAAAAAGCAAACAGTAAACAAACCACTGCCAAGAACTGAATTTTAGGACTCATGTAAATCTGTTTATTCAAATGTTTATATGTAGGCTCCAGTATAATAAAGAATCTAAACTATGATTAAGAGATTATAAAAATGATGGTACATATTTGAAAAATAATCAAATATACTTTGTAGAAATTAGCACTCTAATCATTCAAAGTAAATTGATCCTTGAATTTAAACAAGTTGGAGACTGATCTAAAGTAATTATCTATAATGTGATAAAACAGAAAAATATGTCTAAATAACAAAATAGACACTGAGAGACAAGAGGGCAGAACTATAATATCAGCAAGGAGAGTTCAGGGGGGTGGGGCATGATTGACAAGGATGGAAAGACAAAATTTAAAGCAGCAGTGACTGAAATTTCCCAGAACTGATGAAAGGTGAGGTTTCAAATTCAGACAACCCAATCTGATATGTAGACATAGAGGAAAACTAATAGACCTAGATCTACTTTAGGTGTATTAAGACCACTGTGAGTAGAAAAAAAAAATCAAAGTATCAGAAAGAAAAAAATAAGGATAAATTTTGTACTAAAAAGAATGAGTGTACTAATGCAAATGTGTTTACTTCTTGTCCTCAGAACCAAAAGAATATTTCAAAAGTATATTCACGTAGCCAGCTGTGATGCATGGTGGCTCATACCTGTGATTTCAGTAACCCGCTCAGGAGATAAATGAAGGAGTCTAACTTCACCTTCAACTGCACAGTCAGTCCCAGGCTAACCTGTGCTGTAGGAAATGCTGTCTGAAACTAACAATCTTCCAAAGTATATTCTAGAGAGAAAAGAGAAATGGTGTCAGATATCTGCTTAGAAGGCATTGTGACCCAAACCAACAAAGCGTAGGAGTAAATCTGAACAGACGTTTATGGTAAAAAATAGTCATAATAAAATTATAGAATTTATGAAATAGAAAATATATTAAAGAAATGGGCCTGGAGAGATGGCTCAGCAGCTAAGAGAACTTACTTAGTGCTCCTGTAGAGAGTATGTTCCTATGGTGGTGTAAATGAGGTGTTCCCCTAAAGTTTTAATCATTCAAATACTTTGAGGATGGTTAAGAGCCATGGCCTTGCTAGAGGAAGTATGCCACTAGAGACAGGCTTGAGGTTTCTAAAGACTGACAGCATACTGTACCAGCTCTCTCTGCTCCTACTTGTGGTCGGAGCTGTTAGCTCTCAGTTTCTTCCCTAAATACCTCCAGCTTCGTTCCTCTGCTCCACCATTAAGGACTCTAACCCCGGAACTATAAGTCCTAAACACACTCTTTCTTTTATAAGTAGCCTTTGTCATAGTTTTGGATTTTTTGTTTTGTTTTTTATTTGTTTATTTGTTTGTTTTTTACCACAGCAATAGAAAAGAAGTTTCTATAGAGGTTCCAATTTCAGCTTCAAGGTGACCCAATACCTTACCATCTCTGACTTCCATGGGTTCTATGCATATGGTAGACATCAACACAAATAGAAACACACACACACACACACACACACACACACAGACACATAGATAGCTAAAAGGTAAACCCATATATATAAGTATATGGAAAATCTTTAAAAATAGTCAAGTCACTGATTATATTCCAGAGAGAAGTGATGAGAATAGAAGTTAATAGAATACTATAGTTTGGGGTATATTGATTATATAAATATATAATAGACCACTATAGTTTGGGATATATTGATTATATAAACTATTGGTAATTCTTATATATATATTGATTTTTAAATATAATTTATGGAATTCTAAGAAAAATATATTATTTTCCAAATCAATAGAAAAAATGACATGAGAAATAGTATGTTAAAAACTTAGAAAGTATGTGGTCTCACTTGCCTTTAATCCCAGCAATCCTGAAGTCAGTCTGATCTACATAGTCAGCCAGGGCTACATACTGAGACTCTTTCAAAATAATCATAATAAAACAAAGAAATGTGAAACTAGGAACTATCCTACAGTGAGGGCAGGGAAGAGAGCTAAAAGGTAAACCCAGATTCTGAAAGCCAGGGCAACTACTTCAGTACTGTACCAAGATCCCGGCTGGCTGGATGGAGAGTGTTCAGACAGTGCCCTGATTTCTCAATCACACAACAGAGAGTTCCAGCTGCTACTATCCACAAACACCTTGTTTGTTACTGCTATAATTACACTTAGCAGACTTACCATACAATCAAATGTGAGTCTGCTGATTCAGGGTAGGTTTAAGTAAGCCATCTATGCTCCAGTACTAGCATCCTCCAGAGACAGGTGATAACTTCATCACCCTGAGATTCTAATGATCTGTTAAAGTGCAGGAAGCGATGGAGTGAAACTACCCCTTAAACTCACACATTTAGCCATAAATTAAAGACCTCAGTTAGGACAGTCATGGTATAACAAGAAATAGAAAAGAAGCCCAAATTCCTAAGGCCTCATAGGGATGTTGCCATAAAGGATGCAAAGGATCAGGATGTAGCTAATGGAAGCTGGGATAAGGTCACCTTCTTTAGGGTACCACACAACTCTAATTTACAACCATGTAAAAAAGGATTCCTTTCTCTGGCTCTGCTAACAGCCTTATCTGGATTCATCGTCTCCAGCAGATGATGTTTGATTGCTAAATTATCTTCCCATTGGAAAACTTCATTCCTGAGTGCTAAAAAAAATACTAAAAAAAAATTATCAAAAAAAGAAAGCAAGATGAAAAGCCATGGCCCAGGGCATACATGAGGAGTTGGAGTGTAGTTTAATCTTGTTTCACATACAGCACTTTTAATCTGGCCTGCAGAGAAGCCAACCTCCAGGTACAGCTGAACACTGGACTGAGCCAAAGTAAACCGTCCTGAAAGGTCATTAACCCTTTCCCACAAACTGTCCCAGGGCTGAGACCCTACTCAACCCCTTCTTATGCAGGACAGCACTGCTCCTGCCTGCATAAAAGCATGCAATGCAATTTCCCATCCCCTTATGTTTTCAAAACTGTACATTGTGAACCTCAGAGTGCTTAGTTCAAGCAACTTGAAGGCCTCTCCTAGGTGAAAATTCCCAATTGAGTTCCAAGAAAATCTTAGGGTTTCACTTTCCTCAGCACCTTAACTTGAACTTGAACTTGATAGAATGGTCAAGTCAATTGATATGAAAGAAAATAGTAAATTGATCTGAATGTCAGTAAAGCACTCCACTCCACAAATGGGAACAGTAACATTTACCAGGGAGGAGTCTAAGCCCCAGGAAATGAATGGTTAGTCATCCCTTCCTTTAGCCTTTACAGTGACCTTGTGCCGGTAATGTAGTATCATTACATACATCTGATAGATGAGGAAATAAAAACAGTATTGTTGTGATCCTCTTGGTCAAAATTCAAACATAAGGTTGTTAATCTAGAACTCTTTAAGATTTTGGTCTTCATGTATGAGATCAAGTGTCAGTCAGTGGTTCCCCTGAGGCAAATCCTCATAAGACAATGGCTTGCCAGGATCCCAAGGCTCCTCTACCATCACTGAAGACACAGCTTGCTAGGACACAGGACTTGTTAGATGTTATACCTCTCAAAAGGGTTCTCTAAGATTTATTTCTATAGCTAAGTTGTTTTTTATTCTGTTTTGTTTGTTTTATATAAGGAAGATACAGAAAATTAATCACAACAAAAACTCATAAAAGCTGGCTGGAGAGATAGTTCAGCATTTAAGAGTGCTTACTGCTCTTGCAGAGGAACAACGTTCAGTTCCCGAGACCAGTTCCATACTGAGCATCTGTGCCCAGCAGTTCACAATTATTACCACTCCTGCTCCAGGGGACTCAAAGAATTTTCTGGCCTCCTTGGGTACACCACCCAGAAGCAAGTGTACACACACATATACACACACAAAGACACATAACATGTGACCACTTGAGTTTGGATTCTTTTACATGGAAAATATTTTCAACTTTTCACTCAAGTTGAAGCAGACATTAATACTTTACTCCTTTTCTGAGCAGATTAATTGATTTAAGTATATATATGTGCCAGCAAGATGCCTCAGGAATTAACTGCACATGCCTGGAGACCCAAGTTTGAGTCAGTTGAGGAACTCATGATGGAAGAAAAGGAAAGACTCTGGAGAAGTTGTCCACTGACTTCAACATGTGTCCTTTGATGTGTGAACATGCACAACACACCAATAGTAAAGAAACATTTTAAGAATTATATACAGGACCATATGGGTTTAGTGAAGAATTCTATAGGACCTTCAAAGGAGACCTAATACCAATACTCTTCAAACTATTCCACCAAAAAGAAACAGAAGGAAAACTACCCAATTCATCCTATGAAGCCGCAGTTACACTGATACCAAAACCACACAAAGACCCACCAAAAAAGGAGAACTTCAGACCAATTTTCTTTATGAATATCCATGCAAAAATACTCAATAAAATTCTTGCAAACTGAATCCAAGAATATATCAAAACAATCATCCATTATGATCAAGTAGGCTTTATCCCAGTGATGCAAGGATGGTTCAATATACAGAAATCCATCAATGCGATCCACTACATAAACAAACTCAAAGAAAAAAAAACCACATGATCATTTCATTAGATGCTGAAAAAGCATTTGACAAAATTCAACATCACCTCATGTTAAAAGTCTTGGAAAGACCAGAAATTCAAGGCCCATACCTAAACCTAGTAAAAGCAATATACAGCAAACCAGTAGACAAAATCAAACTAAATGGAGAGAAACTTGAAGAAATCTCACTAAAATTAGGGACTAAACAAGGCTGCCCACTCTCTCCCTATCTTTTCAATATAGTACTTGACGTTCTAGCTAGAGCAATAAGACAACAAAAGGAGGTCAAAGGGCTACAAATTGGAAAGGAAGAAGTCAAAATATCACAATTTGCAGATGATATGATAGTATACATAAGGGGCCCCCAACATTCTACCAGAGAACTCCTATAGCTGATAAACAACTTCAGCAAAGTGGCTGGATATAAAATCAACTCAAACAAATCGGTAGCCTTCCTATACTCAAAGGAAAAGTGGGTTGAAAAAGAAATTGGTGAAATGACACCCTTCACAATAGTCACAAACAATATAAAACATCTTGGTGTGACTCTAACCAAGCAAGTGAAAGATCTGTATGAAAAGAACATCAAGTCTCTGAAGAAGAAATTGAAGAAGATCTCAGAAAATGGAAAGATCTCCCATGCTCATGGATTGGCAGGATTAATATAGTAAAAATGGCCATCTTGCCTAAGGCAATCTACAGATTCAATGCAATTTCCATCAAAATTCCAACTCAGTTCTTCATAGAGGTAGAAAGAGCAATTCTCAAATTCATTTGGAATAACAAAAAACCCAGGATAGTGAAAACTATTCTCAACAATAAAAAGAGCATATATATACTTAATATATATGGGATGGGGAACTGGGGGTATACTTAAATAAGCACATATATATACTTAAATCAATTAATCTGCTCAGAAATATCCATCCCTGACCTCAGGCTGTACTACAGCACAATAGTGATAAAAACTGCATGGTATTGGTACAGGAACAGGCAGGTAGTTCAATGAAATAGAACAGAAGACCCAGAAATGAAACCACATACCTATCATCATCTGATCTTTGACAAAGAGGCTAAAACCATTCAGTGGAAAAAAGACAGCATTTTCAACAAATGGTGCTGAGTCAACTGGAGGTCAACATGCAGAAGAGTACAAATTAATCCATTCTTATTTCCCTGTACAAAGCTTAAGTCCAAATGGATCAAGAACCTCCATGTAAAACCAGATACACTGAATCTAGTAGAAGAGAAAGTGGGGAAAATCCTTGAACACATGGGCACAGGAGAAAATTTCCTGAACAGAACACCAATGGCTTATGCTCTAAGATCAAGAGTCAACAAATGGGACCTCATAAAATTGCATAGCCTTTATAAGACAAAAGACAATGTCAATAGCACAAAACAGCAACCAATAGATTGGGAAAGATCTTTACCAGTCCTACATCTGATAGAGGGCTAATATCTGATACATACAAAGAACTCAAGAAGTTAGACTCCAGAGAAACAGATAACCCTATTAAAAAATGGGGAACAGAGCTAAACAGAGAATTCTCAACTGAGGAAACTCAAATGGCCAAGAAGCACCTAAAGAAATGTTCAGCATCCCTAGTCATCAGGGAAATGCAAATCAAAACAACCCTGAAATTCCACCTCACACCCGTCAGAATGGCTAAGATCAAAAACTCAGGTGACAGCAGATGCTGGCAAGGATATGAAGAAATAGGATAGGATACTCCTATATTGCTGGTGGGATTGCAAGCTGGTACAACCACTCTGGAAATCAGTGTTGAGGTTCTCAGAAAATTGGACATAGTACTACCTGAAGACCCAGCTATACCACTCCTGGGTACATACCCAGAAGATGCTCCAACATGTAATAAGGACACAGGCTCCACTATGCTCATAGCAGCCATATTTCGAATAGCCAGAAGTTGGAAACAACCTAGATGTCACTCAACAGAGGAATAGATACAGAAAATGTGGCACATTTTCACAATGGAGTACTACTCAGGTATTAAAAACAATGACTTCATGAAATTCACAGGCAAATGGATAGATCTAAAAAATATCATCCTGAGTGAGGTAACCCAATCACAAAAGAACATACATGGTATGTACTCACTGATAAGTGGATATTTGGCAAAGAGCATGGAATACCCACAATACAAGTCATGGGCCACATGAAGCTCAAAAGGAAGGAAGACCAAAGAGTAGATGCTTCAGTCCTACTCAGAAGGGAGAACAAAATAATCAAGGGAAGTAGAGGGTGGGAGGGACTTGGCAGGAAGAGAAGAGTGGGAGGGGGGGAAAAGAAGGGAAGAATCAGATATGGGGGGAGATGGAGGAGATGTACAGAGGGTCAGGAAATTGAACAAAGTGTAGCAATGGGGGATGGGGAACTGGGGGTAGCAACCAGAAAGTTCCAGATGCCAGGAAAGCAAGAGCCTCCCAGGACCCTGTGGGAATGACATTAGCTTAAATACCCCACAAAGGTGACAGAGAACCTGTCAAGACCATATCCAGAGATTAGGCATTGCCTGCCCCCCACACACACACCCCCCCGTTGAGGGATGGGGCCACTGACCCATCTCCAAAATTTCAACCCGGAATTGCTCCTGTCTAAAGGAAATACAGGGATAAAGAGTGGAACAGAGACTGAAGGAAAGTCCATTCAGAGACTGCCCCACCTGGGGACCCATCTCACATGCAGACATCAAACCCAGACACTATTGCAGATGCCAAGTAGTGCTTACTGAAAGGAGCTTGACACAGCTGTCTCCTGAGAGGCTCTGCCAGATCCTGACCAATACAGATGCAGATGCTCACAGCCAATCATAGGACTGAACACTGGGGCCCCAAGAGAGGAGTTAGGGGAAGGACTGAAGGAGATGAAGGGCCTTATCTGACATCAATGTGGGGGAGGCCCTTGGTCTGTGAATGCTTGATGCCCCAGTGTAGAGGAATGCTAGGGAGGTGAAGAAGGAGTGGGTAGGTTTGTGGGGGAGCACCTTCATAGAAGCAGGGTAAGGGGAGATGAATAGGGGGTTTGCAGAGGGGAAACTGGGAAAGGGGATAACATTAGAAATGTAAATAAATAAAATATCCAATTTAATAACAAACAAAAAAAGAATTATATACATATGTATACTGTACCTTGTTTATTTTTTATTCACTGATGGATATCAGTGTTGCTAGTACCCTATTATAAATCATAAATGTTCTTTGAATATTTATGAGAAAGTATCTGGGCACCTGTTTTCAAAAGTGATTCTATTTGTACTCTAAACTTTTTTTTTTTTTGAGACAGGAAGTCACAGGGAGGAGGGACAGAAGGAATATGGAAGGAAGAAACACGGGCAGGTAAAATGATGTATGAATATGAAGATGTCATAAGGAAACCTGCCTGTTATTTTGCATGTTAACTAAAAAAACATGTTTTAAAAATGAAGATAGTCCAAATGGGGACAGAAGAAGTAAAAACAGGTTTATATGTAGATGACATTAGTCTCTAATAGAAACAAACAAACAAACAAAACAAAACAAACAAAAAAATCTATCAGAATAATTAAGCATAATTTTAGGGGACCACTTCCTGACACAGTTCATGCTTAAAAACTGTGTAGTTACATTAAAAACTCACAATATTGTAAGTAAGTTTATGATTTTATGTTGGGTTTTCTTCTGAGTGCTCCTGGACCACATGCAGCCTTCAGGTCACAGGCGACATGCCTGTGGATTTGGGGAGTGGCATGTGGATGCACTGTGACATGAGTCACTCTGTGGATGCAGTTTCTCTGTGCATCCCCATCCACACTCTGCCCGCATCCTGACACTGAACACTCTCCCTAATGACTTTTGCTGGCCTTCAGACTCATCTGTTAGCGCATATAACACAAGTCACATCTTCCGGTAAATTTGCAGTGATAATTGATATCACATGACCTGACATTTATGAGGAAAATCTCAAAATCAAAAAAAAAAAACGAGAAAAAGAAAACTTAATGCAGTTGATAAATTAGGACTAAAACATATCTGGTAGTATTCTAATTAAATCTCAGGATGCTTTTCCTACAGTTTAACTTACATGCCCTTCTGCATGTTTTAAATTTTGAGTTTGAGTCTCCTCACGGAATCTAAAGTTTGAGCTTCGGCTAGACCGCTGGCCAGCAAGCCTTCGGGGTCCACCCGCTTTGTACCACTCGGCTCTGAGATTACAGGTGCTCAGTACCAGGTCCAGCTAGTGTGTGGCCGTTGAGGATCCAAAGGCAGGTCCCCATGCTTACACAGCACGCTATCCCTCCTGCACTTCTTCTCTAACTCCTCAGTAAACAGCATGCTAAGTTGCATATAGCAAACCATCTATGCTTACTAAATGAGAAGTTTTTCACACGAATGTGCCATCACCAATAAGCGAAGGTTGATTGACGACATACTTGCCAGTTCTTCCTAAAGCATCCATCCTCCGTCCTGCCCAATAGTTTCATTGTGTGTCTGCTGGAGTCAGAGACTTGCATGTCTCTTCCTGCTCCTTTCTCACCGAGCCTAACTAATATGTCTGCAGCATCCCCTCTCGCTAGCAGGCGCTTATTCAATATGCTAATTTGATCCAGAGATCTATCCATAACCATGAGATATAATTTAAATATGTCACAGGAGACATAAACAAAAATTAAATGAGTATGCCAAGAAAATAAGAAAAACGGGTTTTTAGAACAGTGTTACAGAGATAGTATTTTCTTCCCTTTGGTTATAAAAAATAAAATAAAATAAAGTCTTTTCAATGTAGGCCTTTTAAGGCTTTGAATGTTGGAGAGTCCTCTGACCCAGCAGTCCCTACTCTGCATCTGCTACTATGCATGTGGGAATGCACATGGGTCATGCTATGCATTAAGGGGCTAACTGCAGTGGAGTTTGTCAGGCCGTGGGCTCCAGTTGGATGGAAGAAGAGATTTCGCTTTTATTTCCAAAATAGATTATATGGAAGCCAGGCCACTTCTCCCATGTTTCTATTCACTGCCT
The DNA here is from genome assembly GCA_036184795.1 of Tokudaia tokunoshimensis. Taxonomy (NCBI): domain Eukaryota; kingdom Metazoa; phylum Chordata; class Mammalia; order Rodentia; family Muridae; genus Tokudaia; species Tokudaia tokunoshimensis. Next base: position 37,570,139 of record BTHU01000012.1, read on the forward strand.
GCCGTTGTTTGTGACATGTCTGTGAGCTGACTATGAATTCACTACGCAGACCCCAAAAGCTGGCATTACAAGCATGATCCTCCATGCTCAGCCTTAAAGGAAATGAGACAACAATGGCTCTTGAAAAAACCCTGGAGAAACAGCAGGGAAATGGGCTTCTGTCACCATAGAGGATGGGAACCAACTCTCCCGCCCAAGATTACCTAACTCTTAAAACAAAAAAGCATCCCAATGTGATAGCAGACATCAACACTCAGCAGAAACACAAAGATGGTGTAGTCCCATATCTTTAAGGTTCATTCCATTTAAAAAAAAAGAAAAGAAAACAAAAAAGAAAAACCTGAGTTTCTTTTTTGAAATTCAGAGTCTGGCTCCTAAATTATTTTTCAAATAACATGTTCAAATACATTAAATCCATGCAAGTCCTTCCTCCGTATGATGCTTTCCAGGATGCTCTGTTCCCCTCAAGGTAACAAACTCCTTAAAATTGTCGACCTAGCTTGGCTTCTGTTTCCTCAGTGCTGTCACCAGGAAGGTGTACCTCCAGGCTTTCTCCCCAGAATCTGGCCATTGTCCTCCCTCCCTACTGTACACTTTCCTTCCTTCTCCTCTGGCCATCTCTCCACAGAGGCAGCAAGCTGCCTTTCTTCCTTCCATGCCCCCCTGTCCCTGCTATACAGTTGACCACACTGGCTGTGCTTCTGTCCCTTTGCTGGCTAATGTTAGCCAAATTGCCTTGATTTAGAATCCCTGAAGAAATCCATTGACCTTTGTGAGTGTTTTGAGAAAGGTTTAACTGGGATGGGAAGAGCCACTGCACATACAGGCATCGCGTTTTCCTGAGTTGGATAGGAAGGAAAAAGAGAATCTCTGACAACGTCCATCACACCCTGCTTCCTGCTTGAGCATGTAACATGACCAGATGTTTCTCACATCTGCTGCTGTGCCTTCTTGACCAGGCTGGACTAAATAAACCCTTCCCTCTTTGAGCTGCTTCAGTCACAGCTATGAGTAAAGTAACTAGTCACACACACACACACACACACACACACAACACCCCCCCCTACACACACACACACACACACACACACACACGTACACGCACAACATGTTACAGGGAGATTGTCTTTGTCAAAGGGGTATCACGCAATGTGTAGTAAATGATTACTAAAATGTCAGTGATTGTAAAAGTGAAGGAATTCTAGCAGCAAGTGGCTGGTTTCTATATCACATACAGGTGCCAGTTTGGCACAGAAGTGGAGAGAAACCTCGGTTACTTTATCTGCCAGGCCGATCGCTTTACCCTCTTAAAATGTTAATCAGTTAAATGTGTACTGTCTATCCAACAATTGTGTGCCTACCTGACAAATCCCATGTATGTTATGAAACTGAAACTTATGAAACTGCTAGCATTAGACCATTTTAATGATATTCAGGTTCAGCTTCCTATACCCACTGTGGGGGAGCAAAATTTCTCCACTGCTATCCTTGTGGGAAACTGAATGCTGATAACACGGTGACCACTTCTGAGATGATTCTTCTTGTAAAACTACAGCAAACAAATACTAAGAGCTTCGTTTGCTAGGACTGCAAAGGTCGCTTATGAAGGAGCTGGTTTTCTTCAGGGCACACGGTAGAAAGCCAGGAGTTGCAGAAAGTCATGTAAAAAAAAAAAAAAGCACCCACTTGGACTTGTCTGACAGAAAAGAGAATGGGGGTGTGCTTTACACTGAGACTACTGCACTGTGGTGTTTTAGGGAGGCCATAATGAACAGGAGCGTTGGCAGATATTTTACATGGTCAAGGGCAGACCCCGCCCTATAGATTCTGGAGAGAAAAGGAGAAGACACACAAAGGAAAGGAAGTTGCTTTATTAATGGAGACTTGGTCCTGACAACCGGAAGAGTAACTAATAATGTACAGTTGTCGTAAAGCGCAGGCTGAAGAATGAGGATGGGGATCAGACCCCACCCTCTCACTTCACTGAGCCAGATCTGGGGGGGGAGGGGGAGGCTTCAGTTTCCGTATCTGAAAGCTTGGGAGAAGATTATGGATCATAAGTGGCTGTGGCATCTCTGAGGCGCTGGACTCCAGGCCTGCTTTGTAGTATTCAGCAAAAATCCACCTGTGTGCTGAATTCTGATCTACTTATGTTTCCCTTAGAATTATCATTGGTCTTTTCAAAAGCTTCCTTGTGCTCCCCCCACCCCACCCCACCCCCAGGCTCAAGGAGGTGCGATGGGAGGGACAGTGTGAAAACTTCACTCACCTTGAATGTAAATCCCTTCGGAACTGGGAAATATCATGAGCCCTGTGCTGCAACCTACTATGGCCTATTGGTAAAATGATTGGCTTAAGCTCAGAGCGTGCCTAGAATCATTCCCTGCCTTCTTCACCATCATGATTTCATTCTTATTATGCAACTCTGAAGTCAAACATGTCACTGGGGACTGGGTCTTACAGCACTCAGATGGTGGGTAATAATAAGGACATTTAACTCTTACTAGAGTTATACAAAGTCCTGCACTTGAACTGGGGATTTGACTCACTTGGTAGAATGCTTGCCTAGCATACCCAAAACCCTTGGTTCTATTGCCAGCACCATATAAACCAGGCGTGCAGTCCCAGCACCTAGAAGGCACAAACAGGAGGATCAGAAGTTCAAGGTCATCTTTAGCCACTTAAGTGAATTCAAGGCCAGAGAAACAAACAAAAGTCCCATGACTGTTATTCATGAGCAAGTAACAAAACTTCTCTAGCCCCAGGTTTTTATCTTTAGGATAGATACAACAATGGAAGCATAAACAATGAAGTGGATTAAGTATTTAAAGTCCTCACTGTGTGCCTTAGGCTTGGTGTCTAGCCATTGTGGCCACTGCAATAAATCTAAGCACAAATTCTGCTTTTGTGATTACTGTTCCCAAGGTGCCAGATACATAAAGGGTTTTGGACTCCTCTTTCTCATCTGTAGACGAGAAAATGATACTCCTTCTGTAGATTATAAAGAGTAGAAAAGACTGAAAAACAGGAATAGCTCCTTGGCTACTTTGAGTTACTCACCCTCAGGGCTATGCCCCATGAAACTGGCTGGGGACAACGTGTGAGACCTGTAAGCCCAGCGCTAAGAGGGAAGAGAAGGCTTGAGTTCCATGGCAACCCGAGCAGCACAGTGAGACCCTATCTCTGGAACCCAACCAACCAAGAGGCCCATTCAGCAGGAAGTGAGTTCAGATGAGGCTAAGCTGGTTTTTTGTTTTTTGTTTTTTGTTTTTTTTCCCCAACACCAACAGAGCCCTGGGTTCCCTTATCTTGACAGGCATGTGTATGTGAAAGAGGTCAGCTCACACTTGCTCCTGTCTCTCAGCTATTCTTCAAGCTTCCGAAGTTTGGCTCCAGGTTGTAAAATCGTATTAAGTTCTGGCAGTTTAAAAAGCGTGCCCGGAAAAATAACCAGAGCAGGAAGGAGAAGAGAAGTATTTGAAGGGCGCAGATGGATTTTGCAGCTGGGGAAGGGAACATTAGCATTAGCGAAATGTCTGCGGTGGAGCCCAGGTTTCCTTCACACAAAGGTCACATCCCTTCACTGTGAAGAGCATCATGTTGAAGGTATGATGTTGCCATTGCACTTTATCGTTCCCCATCCTGAAAGGTTTTCATCTTGGCAGCATTTTCCCCTCCACTAATCCAATTCTCCTTGGAAAATGTCACTCCGCTTGAATTTTCATAACTCTACCTCTCACTTGGGCACCTGGGAGTTCCAGATCAAAGCTGCCGAGCCCAGGAGAGGAGGAGACGCATTTCATTATTGTGGGCGCCCGGTGAGTTAAGCTATAAAGAAATGCCAGGCAGTTTCTTTTCTGACTTTTTTCCTTGGTCTGTTTTTCTACATCTGGCTGTCTCTATTGTGTAGGCAAGATGGTCAGCAGGGAAGTGCAGCTGCCCTCTCAGGGGGAGCGAACGAGACAAGGGTGAGACACACATAGAGACTGTCAGGTGATCCTGAACACCATTCTAAGGAAAGAAGTGGATTAGCCACGGAAGAAGAAACCTCTCCTGGAGCCTCACAACACAACAAGCTCTGCTCGCAAGGGGGAGTTAGACAAACTGCTTAAAGTCAGCAGACAGTTGAAAAGAAGTTGGAAGCAAGCAGACCCCGACCTCATTGTCTCTTGCGTGTACCCAGTATCACAACCCTACAGGCCATCTTTGTGGGCGTGGTATCCTGGAAGAAGAAACTAGACTTAAAATGTTGTAGATTGGGTTATTTTGTGGCATTAGGGATCTGGAGTTTCACCTCACAAAATCTCCATGTAAGCAGACTCCACACATAGAACAGTGGATGTGGTTCAGAAGAAAATACTTTCCTTCATTAAAAAAAAAGAAAGCCTCATTCTGAGACCCACACAGACCAGTTAATTCTCGTTTAAGACACTGATGAAGCTGGACACTGGGACAGAAAGCAAAACCAAGTCAACTTCAAAAGACACAAAAGCCTGCATAGTAAATCCTCTGACCACTGTAGTAGTCCAGAAGAAGCAAACCACTAAGGATTCAAGCCCCTGGATAGTTACAGATTCAGCAGCTTGGAAAATAATCTGAAAGTCAAAATGGGAGATGGCAACAGAGCTCAGAAACTGCTTTCAAATGAGTGACAGGCAATTCACAGGAGGCTGATAACTGTGAGATCAGATAGCTGAAGGTGTGTGGTCTTAGGGAAATGTATTCTGAAACTGGACAGAGAGGTCGAAAAAAAACAAGATATCAAATATAGTAGAAGACCAGAGAAGGGGAGGACAAATATAAATAATGAAAACACTTGAAAAGTTGGGTCCAGAAAAATGTAATAAAATCATAAATCCTAGCTCAGGGAAAGGTTTCTTTGTCAGTGACTAATCTCCCAGTTCTTTCTCTAGATACAGAAAGGGACCTACAGATAGACAAACACGGAGACACACAGTTTGGAGAAGGAATTAGTAATATCAGAGATCACAATTATAAACAATTTTAAATCAATCGATAATAAGGAATATCAGTAACTATGGCAGATTCCAACAATGAACCACAATACATCAATAAAGATTATCTAATATTCTGCCACATGCTTCCACAGAGACAAATATCACAAGCTAAATGTTGAACTGAAGAAGGTTGTTTAAAGTAGAACTTACTTTAACACTAATGCTGAATTGAAAGCTAGAGAAACCAGTCTCCTATACTAAAGAGAATCAAGATTATGATTCCCTGAGAGAAGAAAGAGGTAGCTAAAAATTAGGTCTGTTCACAGAGTTCGGGCATCTTGGTTTATATTGACTTTCTGAGTTCTAGAGGGACTTTTGTGGAAGTGTTTCTACACTTCAGGTTGTTTCTAAGCTATAGACATTACAATTTAGAAATTTTCTGTATGTGTCTTAGAACCTAAGTTCTTATTTCTCACAATCAATAGCTGTGGGATTGCTACTTTTTGTATTGTCAGCTTGTGTGCATTAGAATCCCTAGAGAAGAAACCTCTGAGTATGTCTCTGAAGACTTTGCCAGAAAGATTTAACTGAGGAGGGAAGGTCCACCTTATATGAGAACAGTATTATCCTGTGGGTTGCTATGTTTGTAGTGGGTATGCAAGGGTGAGGGGATCCAAGGGGCTTGCACCAAAGCTCCCAAGGGCTTCTGATGCCAGACCATATGAGGCAGAGGCAAATTCCCTGCAAAGAACCTATGAGAGGTCATTGCATGAATCTCTCTCTTTCTCACTCTCTCTGTGTCTATGTTTCTCTCTATCACTGTCTCTCTATCTCCCTCTGTCTCTACCTCTCTGTGTTTCTCTCTGTTGTCTGTCTTGCTGTCTGTCTGTGTATGTATATGTTCCCTTTAGTTTTGTCTGATTGTGAATGGAAAAAGAAATACACTTATCCCACTACCATGACTTACTGGTAATAGAGGCCATACATGAATTCCAAGAGCTAGATCTCTGTAGTGACATAAGGAGAGCCTTCACTCTATGTTAACATCCCAAAGTCACATGACTGAGGTTTTACCCTCTGCTGGATTTTACTTTACTGATTCAATTCAGGAAATAGTAATTCACAACTTAGAAGAGCCTGAGAATCTAAGGAGCTTAAGGAAAATCATGCGACACCAGGTCTAACACATAATGAGCAATTAGTTATCATTCTGTGAGTCTAATAAGCTGCTATTTTCACACATCCCCAAAGTGATGACTAAAATGCAAAACTGAGAGGTAAGCCAAATACAACAGTGTGCACCTGATATCCCAGGCCCTGAGAGGTGACCACAGGAAGATCATTAGAGCCCAGGACTCAGAGACTGGCCTGGTCAATTCATCAAGCCCCCATTGAAAACAACCCCAAAACCACAGAAGTGAGAGGCCACATTCACCAAAGGAAGGAAGAAAATGCTCCCTTACTCTGTAGCTTTCCTGGGATCAAGGGATTGATTAATCCTTGCTTTCTGCTAAGAACTTTGTCCAGTAGGTGCATTTGTAGTTCAGAAAGACTGAACCACTGGTAGAAAGAGGATTTCCTCCCATCAAAGTAAAAAGTTCTAGAGTTTCCTCAAGATCATGAAGAAGGAAAAAAAAACTGTAGCTCAAAAAGTTTGGCTCTCAAAGCATCTAACAGTCCCTTGGCCTTTAGAGAGGATCTATAAATCAGACAGGATCAGGTGTGTTCAGTGTGGTATGGTTTAGAACATGTCTATACATTAAGATTCCTGCCATGATTAGATGAGAGGCCCTATATTCATCCTCCCTTGTGATCTGTGATGAGTTCCCAAGCAGTCTGTGACCTGTAACACCAGTGTGCTGTCACCCCACAGGCTATGTGTTTGGTGCATTCTTGCATTAAAAAAATATAGATAGGTAGGTGGAAAAAGAGAGAGAGAGAGAGAGAGAGAGAGAGAGAGAGAGAGAGAGAGAGAGAGAACAGCTTTAACTTGAAGTTCGGTAGATATCAATACCTACAGGTCACATAAGGAAATAAGCTTTGAGTTTATTATCTTTTTAAACATTCATTTATTTATTTGTGTGTATTATGAGGCTATGTGTGCTACAGTCCACATAGATCCTGGGGGACTGATGAATCATATCATCAAATTTAGTGGCAAGCTCCTATACCCTCTGAGCTATCTCAAATGTGTGTGTCAATCTTAGTAATATTTTTAAAACAACAACAAAAATGTTCCTAATCATTGTTTAGGTCCTTAAATAAATTTCATGATGTTGTGTGCCTATGAATGGATGTTAAACCTCTATGTCTAAGTTCTGTGATACCACAGGCTCCACAGCTCATTCTGTGGCCCTGTGCCTGTCTCTGCATTGCTTATACATGGAAATCCCCTGGAGAGCTTAAGAGCCACTGCACTAACTTTATGGTCTTCGCTACACACTTATGTAATGAAAACATAGTTTTGCAATGTGGGAGTGTTTCAATGTCCTAAGATGATCCTATTTTGCAATAAAATGTAAGAACTCTGGGTCTAAGATAGATGACCTTCTTTATAATACTCTAGATGGAAGATGTGATTCACAGCCCAGAGGAATACCAGGCTGAGTGGAAGTGCAGATTGGCTACTCAGAGTGACATTAGGAGGTGATCCAGTACCAAGAATGCCTGGTACTAGAATCCTAGCCAACTCCCTAGGGCTAATGAGGTCATTGACCTAAGAAAAGAATCTACCACCAACACTTTGTTAGATGAGCATGTCTTACTATATCCTAAATCTTATCCTTATACACAGACAAGTATAGTTACCACCTCTCATCAAAGAAGCCTCTCTCTACAGAAAATGGAGACCTTCCCTGAAAAATCACCCTGGACATGAGGTAGAGATAAACAAACCATGCAAAGTCCAGTCCCAATGGTTACAGGTTTACACAGCTCCTATGTGTATGGCTCAGGGGACACCACAGAAGAGGGGGAGCAAAAATTGTAAGAGTCAGAATATCAGGGTGTCTACTACAAAACTGTCTCTCTTGGGCATGGCTGCATAAACAAGACTGGGAAAATATCAGTATCAATGAATATGTTAACATAGAAAGGGTAATGTCCCAAGGGATCCCACCCCTTGACAAAAAATATAGGCAACTAATGACGGCTGCAAGAAGGAGAATTAGTCCCTTCCAGGGATGAGCTCCATTAATGGTTGTCAAATGCAGAGTAGTCAGCCTTGAAATCATATGTACACCAATACCCAAACCAACTCAGCAGATTGTATTTATATAGATTTGTTCATGTATATTTTAATATAATATATATCACATATATGTATGTTTGAAGACTGTGTGTGTGTTGTATATGAATATGTGTATGGATATGGATATATGGATACACACACATAAACATACACACACACACACACACACACAAATGAAGGAAAGGAAGCTATCACCTTGAGAGTTGTGGAGCAACTCTCAAGATCATGCAAGATCTTCCAGAGATGGTGGGGGTACCACTTAAGAAAAGAAAGGTAAAGGGGTGGGTAATATAATTCTATTTCAATTAAAAACATTTTTTAAAAAAGAACAAGAGCCCAGCACACTGAAAATCGATCAAGTCTTTTTCATAGGATCCAACATGCCTGGGAGGATACTCCACACTCACTCTTCAGCAGCATCTCTTTCCTGTGCCATCACAAGGAAGCCAGGCCTGTTAGCAACCCCAGCTGTGCTCCCAATGCCTTTCCCCATCCAAATCATAAATTCAGGATCACAGGGAATGGGAACTTTCCACAGCCAGTCAGGTCAGACACCCTGTAGAGAAGATTAGGCTGAATCATTCAGGGCACTGCCTAAGTGCCACTCCTCAGACACAGCCCGGGCTACAGACTTGCTGTCTGTATGTCAGGAGACAGAAGACACCTGGGCAAATCCCACGGTTGTCATGACAGCCAAGTCTGAAATAGACTGTAGACACAAGAGCTGTTTGTCTGATTCTGACCTACATGTAAGCAGAAATATTATTCATGTTGGAGAGAGAGAGAGCAATTTTCTATTGTGTTCAGAGAAATTTGGAGACACAGGATTTGCTCCTTGGAGATATTAGAAGCTTTAAAAAGAGCTCCTAAATTCTGAAGGTGTTAAGCATTTGCATGCCTTATACTAATGTCATCACTCAAGAAGACACCGTGTATGCTTAACCACATCCTGAGGGCAAATTATGTACTTCAACAAAGAGAGACCTGAAGTTGAATGGCTTGAGATACTCAGAGGGACAGTGTTTAAGAGTAGTGTTAGGCACCTACCTTTACCACTTTTATCCATTCTCTAGAACAAAAAGTAGAAAAGAGAGAGAGATAGCATGTCTGTGGTGAGAAGGATAAGAACCCAGAAATAGCTTTCAAATGAGTTCAACCTCCTTTCTTTCTTCATCCTGTCTCCATTCTTTGGAGTTTCTGCTACAGTCTAGTGAGTTTTTGTAATATTTTTATAAGCAATGGTTCTAGTCTCCAGACATTCCCACTGACTACTGGATTGGTAAGAAGGGCAGATGTCACCCCTGTGCTAGACAGAGTGACAGCCACAAAGCCCTCATCCTTTCTGAGTGCGCAAAATATGGCTGGTGAGCTGAGAGGCACTCTGAGTGCTGACTTCACGCTAGAGTTTGAAGGTCTCATATGAGAATAACCTAAAATATTGACCTTGTTGTAACTTAAAACATTTTTCTTATCAATTACATGTTGAAAACATTTTCAATGTATTTGGATAGAGCCTTAGATTAATTCCTGCCCCAGGGCACCTCACTGTGTAGATAAGGCTTGTTGTAGTAAAAATTAATAGGGAGTTTCCTACCCTACCTTTGATCATTCAGTTCTCAAAGAAAAGACACAAAACCTTTATTTTTATAATAAGCCTTAAAGCACTAGAGCTGGGAAGATATCAACCCTCTAAGCTATTTTGCCTACTTCCCTGTCAACAACTCTGTTATAACTTGCCATGTTCTGTCTGGGCTGCTTTTACTCCAACTGGCCAGCCCTCATGGTCATGTTCTCAGATTCACCTACCTCTCAGCATCTTCTCCTCTCTTCACCTCTCTGCTCTCTCCCGCTGGTCTCTTCTTCAGAACTCAAGCCTAGGAACTGAAGCGCTGCCCACTTGCCCAGGCTAGAGGCATCATTATTCCAAGAATCATTTGGTGTACATGAGGATCTCCTTGTCCTGAGGCAACCAGGACCAATATTTAGCTTTACAGTACATAACAACAGACCAAACCTTAAAAAAGGCTGACCTCAGGATCTATCTCAGCCTCTAGAGTGTTTTGTCATTACACTTTGTATCACCATTCCCCACTATTTTTCACTCCTTAAGTGTGGATGTTTAGTAACATATGTGGCTTATGTTACAAACATGTGGATGCAAGATAGATCAATTATAGATGGCAGATGGTGAAATGGATAAGGAAGAGAGGTGGAAAGAACTAAAAGGAGAGAGAATGAGTGACGTGCACCATATTGCTTAGGTCATGAGTCCCTGGACCATACTAATAAATTCACTGTGCCTCATTCATTTATCTATAAGAACAAAAACATAAACATCACTTCAGAATTACAATGAAGATTAAGCATCCAAAACAAATGTTTATTATCTTTTATCACAAAGCAAAGGTCAAATTTTGGGTTGTTTTTTTTTTGTCTTATGATTGCCACAATTATATACTCTTTCCCCATTCTTTTATTTGATCTTTTGTTTATTCTCCATTCAGATAAATTTTTAATCCCATGGAGTTAATCAAAGATTAACCTAATGATCCAGCCTTCTGCCTTTGTCCCAAACCACTTTCTAAACTCCTTCCCACTACAGAAGATACTAGATAGCCAGTTGCTGAACAAGAGTATAAGAGCTGTCTAGAGTTCCCCATGGTCCAACCAAGGGCTGCAGATTCTAATCCTGAAGTTTGCTCTTTTCACCATCCTTGCTGTACCTGGGTAACCTACCACCACCAATTCCTTAGGTTACTGAATAGTTTCTTTAGTGCACTCCTGTCCCAAGTCCTGTTCTATCAGCCACTTGCATGGTTGATATTCCAAAAGCACAAATCAGATCCCATCTTTCCTCTCTTTTCAATGGCTTTTCATGACCCTGAAACTCAAACTCAAGCCCCTTATCATTGTATTGTACAATTTGGCTTCAGTATTATATTTGTTCCTTTTCTCATGGCTTAGGCAGAACACATACCACAAATGACTTGAGGAAAAGGATGTATTTTGAGTACTGTTCCACTGTGGTATGGAAGTTATGGTGACTTCAACAGCTCAGTTTGTAGTCTGAGAACACAAGACAGCTGGTTACATGACAGCAATTCACCAGAATGCAGAGTCGGTGACTGGAAGGCAAGATCAGGCTATGAACTTCATGGCCCACTTCTAACAATCCATTTCCTCCATCTAGATACCACTTCCTGAAGGTTCCAAAACCTCCCAGACAACACCTTCGTCTTGGGAATAACATAGGGTCCAAGTCATAGTCATACCATATTACTCCTTTAAAAAGTCTCATCTGAGAAAAATGTTGCTTATCTCTTGAAGATACGCTGGTGTCTCCTACCTACCCTTGAATTAATCGGATTTAAGCCCCCTTTGCCCTTTCTGATTCATTGTCACCCTTCGTGACGGTTCAAACGGGATGCTCCTATACACTCTGCATTTGAAGACTTGGTCTCCAGGAGGTAGAACTGTTTCAGAAGGATTAGGAGGCATGGCCTTGCTGGAGGATGTACGTTACCGGGCGGGGGGTGCTTTTAGGTTTCAAATGCCATGTGTTATTTCTGATTTGAATTATGTGTTTATGCTTGTAGTGTACAATGTGAACCCCTGCTTGTAATTCAACCAAATGCCTGCCACCTGCTGCCTTTCCCATCATGGATTCTAATCCTCTGGAACCATAAGCCCAGTAAACTCTTCCTTCTCTATATTGTTTTGATCGTGATATTTTTTCACAGCAACAGAAAAGTAACCAAAACCAATATTGGTACCATGAATAAGCTATTTCTGTCACAGTTCTAACTTTTTGTTTTTGGATGAATGTAATAAATTTTGGGACTTTATAAAAGAGGCTGAACTCTGTAAGCAGAGTGTGGCAGTTTGAATAGGTATGGCTCCCATAGACTCATGTGTTTGAATGTTTGACCATAGGGAGTGGCATTATTAGGAGGTGTGGCCATGTTGGAGTAGGTGTGGCCTTGTTGGAGGAGATGTTACACTGGGGGTGGACTTTGAAGTCATACATGCTCAACCTATGCCCACTGTGAGACACAGTCTTTTTCCTGTTGCCTGTAGATAAAGATGTAGAACTCTCACTCCAGTACCATGTCTGCTTGCATGCTTCCTGCCATGATTATAATGGACTGAACCTCTAAACTGCAAACTAGCCCCAATTAAATGTTTTCCTTTATAAGAGTTGCCCTGGTTGTGGTGTCTCTTCATATAAATAAATCCCTAAAACACAGAGGTTAACAGACCCTCCTAGTATGAGCCTTGAAGACATTAGTGATGAAAGCTATGTGGACTGTGGAGGTCCAGCTGAAGAAGCTTTAGAAGAGAACAATAGTAACATCTGGGCTAGAGGCCATTCTTGTGATATTTTGGCAAAGAATGTGACTGTTTTCTGCCTGTGTCTTAAGAACTTGCCTGGGGCTAAATTGAAAAGTAATGAACTAATTTCTTTGGTAAAGGAGATTTTAAAACATCATAATGTCAGGTTTGCCACATGGTTATTAGTGATCATTTTATAATAAAAATGAACAAACTTGACAGAAGTAAGTATAAAATCTACAGTTTGAAGAGAAAAAGAATACTAGAAAACTTAATGCTTAAGCTAATGCTTCTGAAGGAGATAGGGGATTAAGTACAGGTCTGATCCGGATAATAAAGGGAGGGGTATTCTCAGAGCAAGAACCCATCTAGCTAAGTTTCCAACTTATGAAAGAAAAGGGCCCAAAGAATTGTCTGCTCCCAGAAAGGAACAGCAAACAAAAGATGCTACAGATGGGATTCAAGATGGGCAGGCTCCATCTCCAGCTAGCAGCAGAGCCTGGCAGTGTTACCTGTGTGGTGCTGGCTGTAGAGTCCTGAAGGATACATGAGTAATACAGTAATGGAATCTTCCTCTGGGCTTGCAGAGAGTCACTGAGGCCAGCAATATGGCAGCAGAGTCCTTGTGTGGAGACCCTGAGAGGCCATTATTTGAAGCTATGGAAATGAAGCCAAAGCTGTCATGGAGACCCAAGGAGCTTAAGATGCCAGAGCCCTGGGGTATCTGCCAATGAGGTACACACAGACAGTGCAGAGAGAAGCATATATACTGCAGGGAGCAAAGCTGGGGGTGGGGGTGGGGGAGACTCATCTAAGTCCTTGTCATGAGATAGGGATCTACAGGGTTTAGTGTATGCCTTGCTGGATCTCAGGTCTTACTCTTGTTTGGTATTTCTGCACTGTACTCAAGTCCTCCCTTTTGGAAGGGTAATGCATATTAGGCTTCTTCGTGTGTTGAGAGTTTTGAATTTGCTCTTTTGATTTGTGTGGGGGCTCTAGTAAAGAAATTGCCTTGAGTCCCAAAAGAGACTTTGGATGTCAGACGTTAAAACTATTGTGATTGTGAAAGACTATGGGGACTTTTGAAGTTAGACTAAATGTGTTTTGCATTATGATATGGCCATGGGACTACAGGGACCAGAAAATGCAATGTGGTGGCTTAAATGAGATGCCCCCTATGTTACTTGGCATTTGAATACTTGTCACCTGGTTGGTGGTTCTGTTTGGGGAAGCTTAAAAAATGTGGCATTGCTAGTGGAAGTATGTCATTGGAGGAAGGGCTTTGAGCTTTCAAAAGCCATGCACTAGTCCCTGTTTACTAACTCTGTGCTAGAGGTTCAAAGTGTGAGCCCTCAGCTTCTAACTGAGCTCTGCCATTGTGGACTACAACCCCTTGAACCCATAAGCTCCAAAATCATCATCTACAAGTTGCCTTGGTGTGGATGTTTTATCACAGCAAAAGGAAAGTAACTCACACACCCTCCTAGTCAGTCTTTATGGACAGAATTTTTCAGATCAGATCTCTAACCAAATGCCCTCTCCTTAGAGCATCATGCGCTAGCTGATAAAGTTGTACTGTGACCATTCGCTCCATTCACAGACATAGCCCTCTTTCTTACTTCTGCCTACAGTAGCATGGCACTTGCTAATGTGAAGTGGTCTTCACATTAGCCATGACAATTCTTCTCTTAAGAGTATATCTTCATCTTCTCTTCATAGTGACAGATTCCTGCCTTCTACCATACAACTAAAACATCAGTCTCTGTACCCCCTTCCCAGAATTCTGACTCATGGGTAGTCCTCCAGATCCCTGACTTCAGACCTGTCATTCCACTTCCCCTACCTGTAATTTTCTGTCCCTGTTCATCTGCTGTGAGTTCATCCGGGGTGAGAACCACACCTAGCATGAATTCCCATCATTTATTTAAAAGCCTGGCATCCTTGGAGAGAGGAAGAGTTACTGTCAGTTAACTCAGATGTAAAATTCTCTCTCCATTAATGGTTAAGTTTGACAAGAATTCAGAACATATTTGGTCTTCCACTTCCTTTCCCATTAAATGGAAGGTTTCAGAAGGGTTTTCTTTTGAATCAGTTTTTTTTCCTTCTGTATGTGTGATGATTAGTCTTAATTGTCAACATTCAATTATATACTGGATTTAGAATCACCATGGAAACACACCTTTGGGTGTGTCTAGGCAGATGCTCCCAGAAAGCCTTACTTGAGTAAGGAAGACCTACCTTAAATGTGAGTGGTACCCTCCCAGGAGTGAGGTTCATTGATGGATAAGACAGAGAGCTGAGCACAAGCATTTATTTCACGCTGTTTCCTGACTGTGGATGCAACATGACCAGACCTGGCATGCTCCTGCCTCTGCAGCTGAAGCTACTTTGTTGTCCTGACTTCCCCACCATGATAGACTGTATCCTCAAACAATGAAGCAAGATGAACCTTTCTTTCCTTATGTGGCGTTTGTCAGGAATTCTGTCATACTGATGAGAAATGATCTAGTCTAGCATGAATTTATATGTTCTCTTGCTATTGCTTGAATGAAACCACAAAACCTGTTAGCTTCCTCCAGGCTTCTTTCTCTCGAAAATTGCTCATAATTTAACTTAATGTTGTTTCCAAAACTGTCATGTGAAGGGCTTTATTATTTATTGCATTTGCATATTAATGATGTTTGGCTGGTGGTTAGTAGTAACTCATTCTCTGCTGATGGGCATTTAACTTATTTTTAATCCTTATAGTTCCAAAATAACAATGCTGCAATTAAGAGTCGTGCATGATACTGTGTTCTGTGGAAATCTCCCAGTAAGATAAAATTCCCTAAGAAAAATGGATACCAAGTTGAAAGATATATCTACTGCTCACTTTGATATTGTGATTTTCCTTTGATTTTGCTTTCACACTCATTAACATGATGTATTACCCAGTGTTTTGATCTTTGCCATATTTGATCTCAACCTGGAAGAGGCCATAGTCTAGTCTTGACTTCTAGCCCCATATTGAAATGTCCATTTGCATTTTTCCTGTCAAGAAAGATATGCAGGTTTCTATTTTGAAAGCCATTCACACATGTATTTATTCTATAAATCAAGCAATCATTTAAGCTTCTCAACAATCTACAGGCTTTGTAACTTTCATCAATGTGTAGGATTCTTTGTAGTAAGGACACCTTGTCTACGATGTCCATGAAAAACGTTTTCATTGGTTTTTCCCTTTTACGGAGGAAAATTAGTGATGTATGTAATCTGTTTACTTGTGAAGCCCTTTCCACTTCAATTCTAGCTTTAATTCTGTTTTTTGTAGTGTATGCTTTTCTCTTTCTCTATATTACATTAGATCCACCTGCAGCTTATTTTGTTGTAAGTTATGAACTATCATGACTTTTCTAGGTGGTTATCCATTTGTCCCTCCACTATGCAGCTCTGTGGTCACAATTCTCATGGTCACTGCAGATAACATGGAATTCAATACTCTATGTCTTTGCTTACTTTTCTTCCCACTGTTGGCAGAAATGTTTTGAGGGTTGAGGTTAGCCTTCCATGGTGTCTTACCTAGTATTGCTGTGAAGAGACACCACGACCATGGCAACAATTTTTTATTGGCTAATTTATTTATTTACATTTCAAATGTTGTCCCCCTGCCCGATTTCCCCTCTGCAACCCCCCTATCCCAACCCTCCCTCTCCTTTACCTCTCTCTGTGAGGGTGGTCCCTCACCCACCCACCCATTCATGCCTCACGGCTCTAGCATCCCCTTACGCTGGGATATCGAGCATGACAACTCTAATAATGGAAAACATTTCATTGGGGCCCTCTTACAGTTTCAGAGGTTTAGTTCATTACCATAACGGAGGGAAGCATGGTGCCACACGGGCCGACATGTGCTGGAGAAGTAGCTGAGAGTTCTCCATGTGGCTCAGCAGGCAGCAGGAAGAGAGAAAGACATTAGACTTAGCATGGGCTTTTGAAACCTCAAAGCCCACCTCCACTGACATACTTCTGCCAAAGCTGCACCTACTCCAACAAGGCCACATCTCCTAATCTCTCTCAAGTAGTGTCACTCCCTGGTGACCAAACATTCAAATATTTGACCCTAGGGGGGCCATTCCTATTCAAACTTACCACACACAGGCCAAGTTTTGATTGAGTTTTATCTCTATTGCTATGGGAATTCTCATTGAATTAGTTATTCCAATGTATACTTATGTTCCTCTGTTTATTTAATAATCAACTATTACAGTATTGGAAGAGAATAATTGCTTTAGCATTTACTGGGCAACTCATTAATTGCACATGCTTTGGAGGATTTACCTCAGTCATTATCCATGCTAGACACGTGGAAAATCTTAAAACAGGTAGGGCAGAAACTCATCATTCCAGGTCCTCTCAGTGGCATTCATTCCAGATGGTACTTCTGTGGACTAAGGATCGAAAGGGATGGAGGAACAGAACACTGTGGGCAAGGGAAGGGTACTTGTTTACATTGCATAAGTGGCTTCAAGACTGATGTAGGTAATGGTCTTCTTTTTTAGTGTGATCCTTAAGGACAATGAGTGCTGCAGTCTATGGGCTCCTAGAGAATGAGCATGCTAGAAAGAGCCAGGGACTGAACTCTCCACAGAGCTGTGAGGAGGCAGAATAGAAAGGAATACAGATTCATTAAAACCTTAGGCCTACACACGTGTTCTTGCAAGGGATCTGGTGCCAGGATAACCTGGGCATAGAGTATGTGCTTCGGGCAAAGCCAACAGCACCTTTGACCTGATTCCTTGGAATCTGCTGACATAGAATTCAGGGCCCACTGGCATTCTCCAGCTGTGTGAAGTTAAAGGCTTCAGCACCTTCCTCTGCATCCATTTCCCACAGTCAGAACAAAATACCCTAAGTAAACACCTTACAAATGGCGAAAGGTTTGTTTTGGCTCCTGGTGTGAGTTGCAGCCATGGTCAGTTGATTTCACTGCTGGAGGACCTGTGGGGAGTCAGCATATGAAGGTGGGAGCATGGAGCATGGGAAGACCTTAGTCACGGGAGCCAGGAGCAAAAAGGGCAGCAGCTGGGCTAGGGCCAACATCCCCTTCAAGGGCTCACCTCCAGGTGTCTAACTGCCTTCCACTGGTCCCCACATTGTAAAGGTCCCACCACCTCTCAGCAGTGCCACTGCTGGACAGTAAGCCTTCCTTCAACACATGGGCTTTTAGGGAGACAGGTTAAAATAACAGTAGCAACATTTCCAGTCTTCTCGTTTGTTTCATGACAATGATGAGAAAAAAAATGCAAATAGGCATTATGATGTGGTAAAGATGAAAAATATTTTATAATATGTTATGTTAATGAGCTCGTGAGCAACATACACTGTTAAAGATTGTTGGTGGCAGTTTAAGCTTATTACTCATTAAGGGAAATTTCAAAAATCAGATCTCAAAAGAAACGAAATGAAAATCATTATATCAAAGAGAAACATCAGATATCCCTTTTGATTCAATAATCAGTTTTTCTTATAAAATTTAATGTTACCGCGAGGTTTCCACTGAGCACGGTTCCACTGTGATGAGGTTCACAAGGGAGAACAGATTCAGAGGGAAGAGAAATTGTCTTAAAAGATCTGGTTATAAATTCAAATGAGATGGAAATGAAAATGGAGGCTGCAGACAGGTGATCTATTGGGAACAATTCACGGAAAAAGCATCCTGGTCATTATCCTGGTCCAGTCAGTAGAGTCACATATGATGCATTTGGTCCATAACTGTTTTTTACATACTCTTCATCAAGTTCTCCTCCAGATAAGCCAACATTCCTCTTATGGCTTCTTGTATCTCGGTTCATTCCTGTTCCTGGATCATTTCCTAAATAGAGGTTTACCTACAGTCAGTGTTTCCTCTGCTGCTCATATCTGAATCTTCATAGAGTTTTCCTTTTACATTTTCAGTGTTTTTAATTAGAGGTATGTGTGGAAGGTAGGGTTTTCATGTAAACACAGTGTTCATGGAGACAAAAAGAGTACTTTGGATCCTTTGGACCAGGAGTGGTGGGCAGGCGTGAGCTGCCCCATGTACGTGCTAGGAACAGAACTTAGGTTGTAGCAAGCACTCTTAACCACTGAGTCATTTCTCCAGTCCTTTGAAATCAACCTTGTAGAGAGAAAGAGATGATGTGGAAATAAGTGGTTGGAATCAGTTCTGAGCTTCATCCCAGCTTCAGAACTCACTAGGAAGATAGATATCTTTGGACTACTCATTTGGAAGCCGTGAGTTCAAAAGAATCATCATGTGTAAAATTAGAACTAGAATCAATTTTTATTTTATGGGCTTTTCCAAGATCTAAACAAGACTGTGAGTTTGAGAAATGAGTTTTTGTGAACTTTAGAATAGAGTTCCTATGGTTTTGTGACCTCATTGCTGACAAGGAAAATTTACATTCCATTCTGTTGGTGGGGTTGCTCAAATCAGTTTGAGCTTTACTAACTGAAAATTACTGGGACCAAATTGCTGAATTCCTAGTGGTTCAGAGTCATATCATGCTCACAACTTTCCTATTTGCAAAGATGCAAATTCTGCTGCTTCTATTTTGGTGTGGAGTTCTTAACAATTAGTTACTTAGGAAAAATTTCTAAGATTAGCCCTTCAGTTACAACAAAGGTCAAATATTCAGACTATATTCCTTTACCAGCATACCAGCTTTCCACTATAAAGATGTCTCTGCTCCATTAGCCACACAAAGCAGGGCCCATACAACACAAACTCTCCTCTTCTTAAATGATCTCCATTGTGATAATGGTAGTTAGCACAGAAAACTCTCTGTCTGGGAGAAATGCATTTCTTAGGGATGTGTTTTTGCATTTGGGGTAGATAATCAGATTTGAAGCCCCTCCATGACTTATTCATCACCTGCTAAACTTTTTTACCTCCTATTTTTACATCAAACTAACAAACCAGATGCCTCAGGCTCATATTCACTGTGTGATTTCATCAGGACCACACAACAAGTAGATGGCTACGTGTGTGGGTATGATTTCCAGTGACTGCAAGACTAGACTGTCAAAGATCAGCAACGCAGAGAAAAGTATCTGAACCTTTGCAGGTTTCATTTTAAATAGTTGCAGACACAGTTTTTGGAATAAAAGATGTGTTAAAGCACAATATGCATCATTCACTGATACTTCGAAGTTAGAAAATTTATTCAGTCACCACAGACCTGCATCCTTTTGCTAAGAGTGATATAAGGTCTGCCAGCTTTTTGATCTGAAAGCTTCACAATTCTGTGTTTCTTTGGGCTATGTTGAATTTTCAGCACCAGGAAAAATATCAGTAGCAGATACAAGCAGTTACTAGAACCCTGAGCATTAATGTAATTTATTCCTATTTAAGGATAAATAATATGGAAAGCAGCTAGATTGTTTCTGGTACAACAAATGACTAGCCCCCAGTTTTTGTTTTCAAGTGTGTCTCAGCCCAATAGATTCAATGCAAGATCTAAAGTCTTAAACAAGCCTTAACAATAGATGAAATTAGTAAACTAGGAAACTGGTAGCTACTGTAGCAAATCCCACATTTTAGCCACCAACCACAATACCCCTTTATTTTTCTTCCAAATTACAATTCAAAGTGCTAGGGATTTAGCTTAGTGGGAGAGTGCTTACCTAGAATGTTCTAGGCTCCGGTTCAGTTTTCAATATTGGAAAGAGGGTATGGGGGTGAGTACAAATGAGAATTAGTAAAATTATAGCTCAAGGCAGAGAAAGGTGGCTGTGTGGTTAGGAGCATCTGCTGTTCTTCCGAAGAACCTGGGTTTGTGTTTAGGATCAGATTCTGCCCCCCCACCGCTACCCCCTGCAAGTCTTATGTGCTGGGGTGGGGGTGGGGGACCCAATCCTTGAGAAGTTAAGAATAAAACTCAAGCTGAAGGGGTTTGTAACCCCATAGGAAGAACAATATAAACCAACCAGACCCCCCAGAGCTCCCAAGGACTAAGCCACCAACCAAGGAGTACACATGGCTCCAGCTGCATATGTAGCAGAAAATAGCCTTATCAGGCATCAATGGGAGGAGAGGTCCTTGGTCCTATGAAGGTCTGACAGATGCCCTAGTGTAGGGGAATCGAGGGTGGGGAGGTGGGAGTGGGTGAGTGGGTGGGTGGGTGGAGGAACACCCTCATTGAAGCAGGGGGAGGAGGGATAGGAGAGGAGGTTTCCACGAGAGGGAGAGCAGGAAACCGGGTAAGGGGATAACACTTGAAATGTAAATAAATTAAAATTTAAACAAACAAACAAACAAACAAAAAGAATGAAACTAGAGACACTATATCTTTACAAGCCTTCCAGAGACTGGCCTCCTGGCTTACTTTTCTTACACATGTCAACATAGTAGAACCTGTGACCCATGATCTTTACAATAAGAATGAGTTCTATTGGCTGATAAACAGAGCTCAGGGCTAAGGTCTAGAGAAAGGATCTGTGAGAAGCTTAAGGATAGATCGTATTCGTGGAAAACACATAGGACATGGGGCCTCTTTCATAGGGGTGTGTTCTAGTTACGGCAGGGCTAGGACCTGTACACTCACTACTCAGGATATTGGGGTGGGGGTGGGGGATCCAGGAGCAGGCGAATTCCTAATGAAATAGCAAAAATCACCAGGTTGCTTGGCCACTTCTCACTCTGGCATTCCAGGTGACTAGGCATCATTCATTTCCTTCGGATGAACAAAAAGAGTCCAAGTATTGATGAACCTGGCTTCTCTACTGCTTATGCTAATCTGTGCTTCCCAAGTTTGTTTCTCAGCACCCACACAGGAGCTCAAAGGCACCTGTAACTCTAGCTCCAAGGAACACGATGCCCTCTTCTGACCTTCATGGGAACTGCATTATCTGACTACATGCAGGCAAAACACCCATATACATAAGCAAAAACAAATAAATCTATTTCTTTTTAAAAAAAAAAAAAACCTCCTCATAACTGGTATTTGAAGACAACATTCCCTTCACATGTCAATTCAAGGATCCATTGTTCATCATCATGGCCTTCGTAGAGGAAAGCAAGAACCTAGTTGATTCTCCCATCCCTGAAACCTTTGGCTTTGCTTCCACTCACCACATTTCACTGGCTAAACACTCCTGCAGTTGTCTTTACTGATAAGGAGGGTAGAAGAGCAGAAAAACTCTTTCCCCATGCCTTTCTAACCATTAGATCAGTGATGTACTGTGTTTCCACCTCAGACTCAATCACCACAGAGCCACTGCCACCGCTGCAGCTGCTGCTGCTGCAAAATCCATGATATTTGAGGATGGACAGAGTGGAATCAGGCACCTGCCACACTACACACATCAAGACACAAGAGTGTAGCAGACCCAGTACAAGCTTAATCATGTTCTACTTAGAAAGGGGAAACCAAGCAATGCAGGGTGCTTGCTGGCCCGAAGATATGATGGGCACCACCTGGGCAAGGCAGGTTCTCTCAGTCTGGCCACTGAGGAAGTTACCAGGGATTAGAACTGGATGTGCCCTTCAGGTACAGCACCCTTTGCCTTTTTACACAGTGACCTTGGATTTTGGTAAGTGGATCATTGTCCATTATCAATGACCATCACAGGAGTGTCGGGAGGTAGGAGGCTTTCCCTCTTTTTGAATACTAGTATCCAAGAGCTGTTTTATAGTATTAAATGGACTTCTTTCTATTTAAATATCTAGGGGTGATTGTTTCTTTGAAAATATAATTTCCCCTAAAGGTTCCCTTTATGGATTGAATTCTGCCACTCAAAATTAATATATTGATATCCTATCTACCAGAACATGACCTTATTTGGAGCCAAGATCTTTATAAACTTAAGTAGAGGGTGCTAGGTAAGCTCTATTATAATGTGGTTAGGTGTCCTTATAAAAAGGAGGAATTTGGAGACAAACTTGTATAAGGGAGAGCTGTCACCTGGCATCTAGCCTGATGAAGATGGGTATCTCCTAGCTAAGAGAAAAGACTGGAAACAAACCTTGTTGAATTCAGTAGGAGCCTAGCCTGTCACTCCCTGGATGCTGCACTGACAGCCTCCAGTGGTGTGAGATAGATGACTTCTTCTGTTGAAGGGGTCCTTCAAAGTTTCTCATGAGTTTTCTACTGGCTAGTGTGATATGCCGGCCTTAAAGTTCTTTCCCTGCCACTCTGACCACTTGCTCTCCTTCCCTGAGTTCTAATCCCCAGTTCCTCTCAACCTAGTAGCTGATGTTAGGGGAATATAGGAAGCAGCAGGCCCAATGGAAGATTTGGCCTTTACTCCCATATCAGCTAGTTGATTCACTTTAGACTTTGTATGTTATAATAGAGTAGAAGTTAAGTGGTTTTCTTCACATATAGAAAACATAAGGTGCCCTGGGGTTTATGTGCTTTGTTTTCTGTGGTAATGCAAAGGTCTGGACCTCGTCTGTGCTCAAGTTCCACAAGTCTGAGACCTCATGACTCTTTGCAGTCAGCCAGCCTAAAGAAATACTTATTGAAAATACACCATTGCCTCTTTAGGGTTTTTATGCGGGCACCATTGTGGTGGTTTAAATGTGAATAGACTCAGGTACTTGAACACTTGGTTACCAGTTGGTAGTGCTCTTTGGAGAGGTGATAGGGCCCTGGGGGAGAAAGTGCACCTCCGGGGTTGGGCTTTGACAGTTCACAGTTTCGATCTCTCCTTCCAGCTCTCTCTCTGCTTGTGCTCACTACTGAAGAGATTCCCACTGGAGCAAATGTCTGTCGCTTGCTGTCGTGTCACCCCACCATAATGTACTCGCATCCCTCTGCAACCATGACCCCACAATACATTCTTTCTTTCCCAAGCTGCTTTTGGTAATGGTGCTTTATCACAGCAGCAGACAAATAACGAATTCAGCCACATGTCACTTCTCATCACATTTATTCTCTGAGAGTCAGCCCTGTGGCCAGTGCTAGTCACCTGAAAGGCCAAGGGACTGAGCCAAGCTGTAGGCCAAGCAGGGAGGATGCAGGCACTGTGGTGAACAGACGCTGTCTTGACCTTTAGAGGTATTTTGTTTGTTTGATGATGAGAAAACAGATACTGGGAAATGATATACCTCATTCAAGACCACGTAGTTTATAGTTGATTAAAAAAACAAAACAAAACAAAAAAACCTTTAACAGTTGTCCATCTATCTCAAGTTGGAAAGGACAAATAAAGAGGCACGCAGGATGGCTAATGTCCTAGAGACTACTAATATGCCAAGTTCAGCAAATAATAAAATCATTCAATTCTGTTTGAACTTCAGGGGAGCAACATTGAAAAGAAAATTATAGAAGCATGACCAGGAAAGCTTGGAAAGCTAGCCACAGTGAATGGTTTTAAGGTTTAAAAGTAGTTTACCAGCTGGACAGTGGTGGTGCACACCTTTGATCCCAGCACTTGGAAGGCAGAGGCAGGAGGATTTCTGAGTTCAAGGCCAACCTGGTCTACAGAGTGAGTTCCAGGACAGCCAGAGCTACACAGAGAAACCCTGTCTTAAAAAAACAAAAAAACAAAACAAAACAAAACAAAACAAAAAGTTAATCACACAAGGAGGCCATGGAGATAGATGTTCAAAACATGTTACAGTACATCCCACGGAAAACTTTGGAAACAGCAATCCCTGAAAATGGCAAGTATGCTGTCACTGTCTCAAGTCAATATTAGAGGATACCAGGGATTTAACCCTGAACTGAAAAGCAGGCTCCTGGCCATTGCAAATGCAAGGGCAATATTCTTTGAAGGGCTAGGAAAGGCATCTCATGCTCCTGAGAGATGCGTCTACAGAATGACCTGTGTAAGTCCATATTCTGAGATATTTTTGAGCATTGGAGATGACATTGATGAAATGCAAGCAGCTATTTCAAGATATGTTTAAATGAATGAGAAGTCACCTGCGGTAGTTATAATACAAATTGAAGATTTGTATCCTCTGAAATCTGAGTTTATCATAAAAGAACCAAGTAAAATTCTTGGTATTTGCCTTGCAGTCTTTTCCTAGATTACCCTATACTGCCTTAGTCTGTGCCAGCTGAAAAGAGAAACCCCCTAGGGCTGAGGCATGTATCAGTTACAGTTCTAGATCAAGACGATACAAAGTCCAAGATCATTTGTCAGTAGGTTTGGTATCTGGAAAGGACTTTCTTTTTGTTCTGAAAATGATGCCTTGCTGGTGAGTCTTTAACTAGCCAGGGTAGCACACCCAAAGGAACTTCATAAAGCATTCAAACCAAGGCACTAACTCAGTGAGAGACAACAGGCATCATGCCCTGTCTCCAAATGTCTGCATCTCTCAATCCTATTGCATGAATGACTAATTTCCAGAGCAAGTATTTTCTGCCCCCCTTCTCTTCTTCTTCCTTTACCTTCCCTCTCCTTCTTCCTTTCTTCCTTCCTCTCCTCTTCCCTCCTTCCTCTCAGCCTTTCTATAGATGTAATAAAGCACCATGAACAAAATCAACTGGAAGAGAAAAGGGTTTGTTTCCGCACTTATGGTTGTACTCTATCCTCCATGGAAGTCAGGTCAGGAGTTCAAGGCAGAAACAAGAAGGATCCTAGAGGCAGAAACTGAAGAAGAGGCCACAGAGAAATGCTGCTTGATGATTTGCCTCTCATGGCTTGCTCAGCCTTCATTATACCACCCAGGACTAACCTACCCAGGGTGCCACTACCCACAGTGAAGCAGAATCCAGCCACATGAATCAAGAAAATGCTCTGCAAGCTTGCCCATAATAGGTCAATCTAGTAGGGGCATTTTTTTTTTCTCAATTTCTTCCAAATGATTCTAGACCATGTCAGGTTGACATGAAACTAGGTACCTTAGTCCTTTTCTTTTTCTTTCTGTCTCAGTTTTGTGAGACAGGATGTTGTCATGCAACAGGCTGACCCTAAACTCACTGAGTGATAGGATTGCTTCTACATGATGGTCTTGCCAGCGTGTACCATCTGCTGTGTTCTACAGGAGCCATTTTTAGCTTTTCAATTTCCTACATACATGATTTAATGCCCAGGAAAACCCGACAGGGTTTGTCTGCCACTCCACAGATCAGATAAATGAAATTCAGAGCTGTACAGAGGATATAGTCTCATCAGATGGGATGCTCATATGGTTCTAAGTTGTGGTTTCTTGAGCCGTAATTCACCCACTTCTCCATTAAAGTAATTAAAATCCTTTTCCACTCTCCTGCTCACCATTTTCATATTCCCCTAGCCCAAGAAACTCATAAAAATAATAGCAAGAAATCATGCAATTTACAAGCAGGATCATTAGATAAGAGAGATGCTGGGCCTGGCTACCATCTGCAGAAGGCTTTGTGTCCATGGAGACTGAGGGCAACTCATTCTTCCTCACCCTGACCCACATAGAACAGTTCCTCAGATGCAATATGCAAGCGTAAGTTAGAGCTGCTTGGTAAGCATTTTGTTTTGGTGTTTCTGTTTTTGAATAAAGACAAGTTGAGGATGGCAAGCGGTGTGCCGTCAAACCCCCAACAGATGCATTCATTGGTCGTGGCGTAAAGCAGAGAGCCTTCATCTTTCCATTACAGATGATTAAGCAGGGCCTCCAACTCATCAGAAAGCATTCCATTAAGCTCCTCCGTGTGCTGACCATTTACTTAGCGTGTTTTTTTTTAATACTTGGAAAATCCACATGAGTTTTCCATTCTGGCACCACGAGGATGATTCATCCTTTTATTATAGCAACAGTGTGGACACAAGAGGAGAGAAGGTGAGCATCACGGGGATGGAAGAGGTAGACACAGAGCAGCACTGCCATATGTGGGAGAATGAACATTTGAGCAGAAAACCGTTATTTCATATCATCAACTTGTATGATTAATTTCATATATTAATACTGTATAAAAATTAAGCTGCTCTTTGAATCAGAAAGTGATGTCTACCTAGAATGGTGACAACGTTTCCGCTGTTTTCATCCATCTGGTCAGCTCGGTCCAACTGAGACATTACATATCTGATCCCCTCAACTGATCTTTCTAAGTAACTGTTAATAAAAGCAGCATCTATCCCTTTGACCTCTTCCTTTTTTTTGGTTCCACATTGGCTTATCAAATTAGCTTGTACAAGAGCATAACGCAGGATAAATTAATTTGTTTCATTTTTCCCAGCTTTATTATAGCATAATTGAAAATCATATATTTATGGTACAATGTTTTGATATATGTATATATTATGAAGTGATTACTATAATCAAACGAATTAGCATATTCATTCCTTTGCATAGTTATTTTAGGTGTTTGTATGAAAAACACCTAGGATTTATTCTCCTGTTAGTTTTCAAGTGTTAACTACCTCAGTGTTTAGCTTCAGTCACCATGATATGTATAAGACTCATGGAACTTAACCTTTCTTTTCAAAAGAAATTAATGTGTTTGTTTGTATGTCTATATGTGTGAGTGTGCCTGTGGGTGCATATGTACGCCACAGTGCACATGTGGAGGTCAGAAGACAACTTGCAGAACTCAGTTCTCTCCTTCCACCATGTTGGTCCCAGGGATTGAACTCAGACCATCAAGCTTGGCAGCAAGTAAGCTTCACCCACTGAGAAGTCTCAGCAGTCCACTGCTTCTTTCATCATCATCATCATCATCATCATCATTACTATTATTATTCAAACAGAAAGTTGTTTCTTTTAGGAAACATTCCAGAAGCACCTCAGGTTTCTTCTCTAGGTATAACCAGAAAAACCTGTCTGTCATCATAAAAGTCACTGAAGTAGGTGCCATTGTTAATCTTTGACACATATACGTTAAAATTTCCCTCCTTTTTCAAATTATTTGTTCATGTCTACTATATAAAAGTTGAAATGCATGAAGTATGCAAAATGTCTACTGCATAACATTAGCAGATGGTTAAGTCTGGTGCATTAAATGGAAGACTAAACAAAAACAGGAAATAATTACCTGCCCCAAAACTTGTGGCCACTTTGATTCCTACGTCTGTCTCCCTGACACTCAGACAGGGTCGTTCTTCAGTGGAGTCCATGTCATGGAGCTGTGTCTGGACTAATAGAGCATCCTTCCCAGATGTCTCAAAGCATGTTGCAGATCTTTTGGAGATGGGTACTCTGAGGAAAGAGCATGATTTGGAGTCAGGTGGATTGCATTCACTTCCAGCTAAGCCAGGCAGTGGTGGGAACACCCACCTCTTTCCTCCTCCCTGCTACACATGGTATTGAAGGACTGATGGGTAAAAGGTAAATGCAACATAGACAAAGAGCACAGCAAGGCGTACGGCAGGCAGGGAAGGCTTGGTAAATGCGCTGAAAGTTTCATGTGGCATTTCAGCGTGTATAAGGCGAGCTTCGCATTGCTTCTCCTGCTCACCATTAGCTTGCATAAATTATCACCCTGGCAGACATTGCTCCCAAGCTATCATAATGAAGTGATGGGGAAACGGAACAGAAGTGAAAAGAATAGAATGTGAATACAAGACTTCATTCCTGGCAATATGAGGGGTTGGGGGGGGGAATTCACTGAGGGGGGGGAAACAATCTCTCAATTAAGACACTAAGAATGAAAAACATTTTTATAATTTTTTTAACAGAGTGAAAATTTTGTGAAAGATTCTCAAAAGGCCAAAGCTTAAAAGAAAAGTGGAAAGTACAAAATAAAAGATTTTTGCTGAACTCAACATGACTGTAGGAGCATCTGCTTAAACTCTTTACAGGGAGCTCCCCCCCAAAAAAAGTCCCACTGACGAAGTGACAAGAGCCATTGGCTACCCAAAGAGAAAGCAAAAAAGATTACTGCGGTTAGCAACAAGGAGATGGTGTGAGAGGAGAGCAGAGCTCGATAAGCAGCAGAAGGGGTAGACACTTGACTACGATGCGCTCAACCAGATCCACTCCAGGAAAGATGGACAGCCAAGTGATCAAGGTGGGAAGAGAAGAGGGGAGATAACACGGGAAAACTGGGAAGGAAAAGCGAGAGTCTGCTTTCCACCTCACATTTACAAAGAAACTGTTTTTGAGTTCCTTTCAGGTCTAAAAGTGAAAGGCAAAGCATTTACATTATTAACCATGTCAGAGAAGAAAGCCATGCCCAAATCGTTCAGAAAAGACATCTAAATGGCTGTAAATTCTCCAAAAGGACACGTTTAAGAATTAGGAGGTGGGAGGGGGGATATCAAACTTGTCCAGAACTCTGAGAACACCAATGGATTACAAACACTTAGGAAGATTTTCCCGAAGAACACAGCTGAGGATCACAGAGAGCCATCAGCTAGTGGCATCTTACCCAGCTCCTCTCAGCCACACAGGGCTCTTGCAGACAGCACTGAAATTACAGTATCTGGGAAAGCCAGTAACCTAGCAGGCCCTGGAGGGATCAGGATGAATTTGGAGGTTTCTAAGCAAATCATTTACAGAGAACATTCACTACTTGACCCTTCTAAAAGGCCTTGCTCTTAGGACTTGCCTTTATTGCCTGATCAGCAACTTTTAGCTCTGTAAACAGTTACATTTTATTTTCAAAATCAATAGCAATTCTTTTTCAAAATATAGCTGTCCAAGGAAGAGCTTTAATTGGAACTAATAAAAAAGAGAGAGAGGAAAAAAAAACAACTTTGAAAGAAAAACTAGAGAATGAGATTTTGTAATGGGCTTTCAAACCTTCTTAGGAATCCCTGTAATGTAGATGACAGTCAGGCTGTGTGATGTGAACCCGGGAAAGAAAATGAGAAGACCTGTTTTTTTACATTGGGTGGGCCCTGAGGTCTTGTGCAAGCAGGAAGTGATGACTCAGTCTGTTCCATAAACTAGCTGCTGCCATGCTGGAGGCATACTGCAACACATGCAGCTCCTCAGAGAAAGCTGGGATCGTAACTTGGTTGAAGGCACTTAATAAAATCCTTGTATAATCATTAGTTAACCATGAAGCTAACCTAGAGAGATTTCAGTGGTCACGGATAATGATAGAGACTTTGAAGAATTAGTCCAGGAAAATCACAGAGTAACCACAACAGCAGCATCAACAAATCCTGGGAGGAAGACATTTGATTTTCAGATATATACAGATACAGATACGCATAAGCATATGTGTGTGCATGTGTACGTGTGTGTATGTGTATGTGTGCATATGTATGCATGTTTGTGTGTGTATGCATGTTCATGTGTGTGGGTGCACATGTGTGGGCACGTGTGTATGTTTGTGTACATGTGTGTGTATGATATGCACATGCGTATGTGTGTATGTGTGCGTATCTATGTGTGTACATGTGTGTATATGTATACATGTGTGTGCATGTGTATGTATGTATGTGTATGCATGTGTGTACATGTGTGTATATGTGCATATGTATATATGTGTGTGTGTATTTATGTGTGTGTACATGAGAGTGTGTATGTAAGTGTGTGCATATATATGTGTGCATGTGTGTGTATGTGTAATTTAAATATCCTATTTTTAACAAGAATTACTGTATATACAGAAAAACAGAAATATATGACTCATGCATATTCTCCATTTTAAAGTCAGATAGATATTGTCCTTGAGGAAGTTAAAATGGTAAGTTGAACATACAAACACTTTACATTCTCTTTTATCAATAGGTTCAGAGAACTAATTAAAAGTCAGAGAATTAAAGAAAAGCATGAGAACAGCTCACAAAATGTAGATCATCAACAAAAAGACAGAAATTATAGAAAATAATCAAATACAAATTCTGAAGTTAAAAATGTACTATCATGAAACTAGTATAAAGTCATCATAGCAAGCCAACCACAGATCCAAAATAAGAATCAACAGACTGTAGTCAAGTTAATCTGTCTAAATAGTAAAGACCAAACAGAATGCAGAAATATGCATATGCATAGTCTCAGAGACTTGCACCTCGCCATCAAGGTTCCTCGCACACAGAAGGAGTCAACATGGAAAGTTTCTGAGCATAGTAGCCAAAAACTTCCAAAGTTCATGCACAGAATCATGAGTTTACATTTCTGGAGGAACTCAATGACATCTAGATGAAGAAATTCAAAACAGCCACTCCCAAGCACATTGTAGTCAAACTATAGACAGACAAACAGAGAGGTTCTAGAGTGTCGATGAAGGTTTTGATGAATAACATTATCAGACACCAGGGTGAGATCCCCAGCTGATTTCTCATCAGAAATTTGGGAAGTCAGAAAATAGTCCACTGATACATTGAAATTCTATTTAAAGACTATCAGTGGAATTGTTTTAAAGATTATCCTTCAGAACCAAAGAGAGACTAATATATGAACAGAACTAAAGTAAGAATGAACAGGCATGCAGAGCACTATGACTTCCAGTGAAGATACAAAAAAAAAAACAGAAAAGAATGAAAGAAGGAGGAGGAAGGGAGGAGGAAAAGGTGGGGGAAGGAGAAGAAAGAAAAAGAGAGAGAGAGAGAGGAGGGAGGGAGGAAGGAAGGAAGGTAGGAAGGAAGGTAGGAAGGAAGGAAGGTAGGAAGGAAGGTAGGAAGGAAGGAAGGAAAAAGGGAGGAAGGAAAGAGAGGGAAAGAAAAGGAAAGGAAAAAGAAAAAAAGAAAAGAGAAAAACTACTGGTAAAGATATCCATGTATGTGTAGCCCCAAAAGTTAATGAAATTCATCAAAAATAAGTAGGATCTACCCCAGGCAAGTGATTTTGGTCAACCTGGGGAAAAAAAAAAACAAAGTTCACAGAGATTTTAATTAAACTATTTCCTGAGCTGGTACCTGAACATATTCTTTGCATATATTCATATGATAGGAATCATCACTGTGATGAAATCAAAATGTGAATATCTCAATAGTTGAATTAAACAGACCCTTACTTTGGAAAAGAGTCACTCAACATTGCAGATAATGAGGATATCTGAGACCTAGGAAAACTGGGAAAGATTTCGATCATGACTTGCTAGAAAACCGCAGAAGATTCCTAGAGAAGGAGATCTAATGTGGATTTCTGGATGGGGGAAAGGTTGAAAAAACAGAGACAGAAAACAGTGATGAGTTTCCAACCAGCACATGTTAAAATAGAGTTTCAGAGAGACAGATAAGCCCTGTAGGTCTTATTTTGACTTCTGAAAGTTGGTAACCTTGATTCTGATGTCACCTATAAAACACAGTGGCATGACAAGACCCTTGAAGCAAAGCCCATTCAGAGAGAACAGTACTATCACAGGAAACATTGCTTGCCAAGAAAACCATTTTAAAAAAAAGTAGATGTAAAATGTTGCTCAAACGATCGTCCAAGAAAAATGGTACGAGTGTTTGCGGTCTTCAGCCCGATGCCTGTGGGAGGCTATTTTAGAATATAAGAACAAGAACCCTAACATGAACAAGAACCTAACTCAAGGAACTCAACATCCACATCTCCAAGAAGAAGAAATTCTGCCACTGTTAGTGGCCGTCAATGCCCCAGTATTTCTCTAAGTCTGTCAGCCACCCCACACCCATGTGGGAGTTCCTCATGGATGAACAAGGCAAAGAAAGAGTGATTGATGGTGGCCCTAAGAGGTGCCTGAATATTGTCAGTCTCTCTCTTTTACCTTACACTGTCATCTTTCAAATGTCTGGGAATGGTACCCACTACCACAGAGACTTGCCTTTATGACCCTTCTAGTGAATGAAAGAAGTTTTTTTTAAAATATATATATATATGTATATAATAAACACATATATATAATATACATATATGTATATATAGTTTTTAAAACTACATACACACACACATATATATGTGTTAATATTAGTTTCTGAGTTGGTAGGTTAGTCCACAGGTAAAAAGTTTTTAATTAACTCTATTATTTTTATCACTATTTTTTATTGGCTATTTTATTTACTTACATTTCAAAAAGTATCCTGCTTTCCCTTCTGCAAACTCTCTATCCCATCCTCCCTCCCCCCTGCTTCTATGACAGTTCCCCCCCCCACTCCCACCTCACCACCCTAGCATTCCCCTATGCTAGGGCATCAAGTCCCCACAGGACCAAGGGCTTCCCCTCCCATTGGTGCCAGATAAGGCCATCCTCTGCTACATATATGGCTGAAGCCATGGGTCCTTCCATGTGTACTCTTCAGTTGGTGGTTTAGTCCCTGGGAGCTCGGGGGGGGGGGCTTGTAGAGACAACTCGAAATTTTAACTTGTAAATTATTTTGACTTAGAAAAAGAAAAATGTGAATGTTAACTTTTTCATGCAAATTCAAAAAATTTCTTTTAAAAACACTCAGAACAATCACCATTTTTATTAAACTGGAAACCAGCAGTTTGTTTTGCTTTCCTATGTGGTCACATTGAGTTAGAAACATTGCTTATTATTCAGTGTATCTTGCTATAGTTTAAAATAACTGTCTTAGTCATTTCTTATTGATCCATGGTACTTTTTATTATTTTCTAGCAATGGGTGATAAGATACATTGAGCTTTTGTGTCTCTTTCTTATAACCATCCTTAGAGCTTTAATGTATCCCGTGTACGCAGGAAGACTGAAGGATTTTCTCTCTGACATCCTGCATTTGAGCAGATCACAAATCTACATTGTTAAGTTTTTGTAGAATGTTCTAAATTTAGTCCCATTGTGAACTGAGACCCAGAGGACTCAATCTGTATAATAATCATAAAATAGCCCATTCTAGATGCTTCCTTTCAAGTAGAGGGCCTGCATTATCTTTACAGAGGAACAAAAGTGTCCAACACCTTTTAAGGATGGTCAGGAAGGCTTTTAAGGAGAAGCCTGTCAAAAAGCATATAGGTAACATTGCAACAGCATCTTGCAATGGGGAAGAAAGGAAACCTGAATTGCAATAACATTAGCGTGCGTGAGATTTATAGTCAAGGAACTAAGTGAAGGTTAGTGATTGGAAATTTAAAAGGAAATATCATGGGCCAATAGCTACTGTATAAATTGACCTAATAGGGAAAGAACAAAGAGTATTGGGTGTGTGTGTGTGTGTGTGTGTGTGTGTGTGTGTGTGTTTAAATGCCAGTTACTTTGCATGATAACAATAATAATAATAATAATAATAATAATAATAATAATAATAATAATAATTTTGTCTGGGGAGATGGTCAAGTAGCTAAATCTCCAGTCCCATTAACATGGGGACTTGAGTTTGAACCCCAGCACCCATGTAAGAAAGGCTAAACATGGTATTGCTTACCTATAATCTTAGTCCATAGGAGCTTGTGCTCAGAAAGAATTTTAGAGCTTGTTGGCTAGATATTCTTGTTGGATAGGTGAATTCTGGGTTCAGGGAAATATCCTGTCTCAAAAAATAAGTTAGATATACTGAGCATCACCACACACACACACACACATACACACACACGTATATACACATGAACATGCATACACACTATTGATAATATAAAAGAGCATAATATCCATGGTGTCTGTGATCTAAGACAATGGCAATTCAATACACAGTACACACTGGGCGTCTCGGGGTTGTGAGGATTAGATGATATGGTTCCTAAGACTAAGAGTTTATGTCTTAGGTCAAAGCATATTTGATTATATCAGCTATATGCTAGATTTCTAAAGACATCAAATGAATTCTGGGCCTCAAATAGATACTTAGGAACCTTAAATCTTTTAGTTAATGGAGGTCATCAATTTATAACATAAACAAATCAGGATGAGGGTGGAATAGAAAAATAGAATTTGATACAATCCACCTTGTATTGCATGAGGAATAGTTTACTCAGAAGATGACATCATGTTCAAATCACAGCAGGTCTATCTGCAAAGAGGAAATGGCCTCAAAAGCTCTCACGACTGTTTCCATTGCCACATTTTAGGTTCAACTGCAATCAACAAAGCAGTATGAATGGGAGGATTCTCTTCAGCCATGTAGCACCAAGACAGTCTGTTCCTGGTGCCTTGGTTCATAGACCACCAAAACAGAGGTAAAACCCAAGTGAACCATAGAAGGGGAGAAGTGGTAAGATAACTTTGGGAATTCTGCTAAATCAGATACTAGGAAGTTGATCACACTGTAAGCTTGGATGGCAACCAAAGTAAGAACAGGAAGCTAACAGTCTCCAAGGAGAATGTCTTCAAGATGGAGTGAAATAGAATCCAAGGGATAAATAGAGTGACTCAGACGCTGGATGAGACCACTGATTGGGCCTCACAGAGAGAAAGCACATATTTCTTCTCCCATCAAGAGAAAGACAAGCCAATCAAATAGTCTAGGGAAAACAAAGCATCCACTACAACAACAATATAGCCCAGATAGGAAGTTAAACTTGGCATCAGTTAAAGCCATCGGTTCACTGCAGAAAGAATTCCTTCCATTAGAAAAAGAAATGCCTTTCTTTCTTTCTTGGCCTTTTCTTTTCTTTTAAAGATTTATTTATTTTATATGTATGTGTCCACTGTGGATGTTTACAGACACACCAGAAGAGGGCATCGGATCCCTTTACAGATGGTTGTGAGCCACCATGTGACTGCTGGGAACTGAACTCAAGACCTCTGGAAGAGCAGTCAGTTCTCTTAAGCACTGAGCCATCTCTCCAGCCCCTCTTGACCTTTTCTTATGTCACAAATACTATATTTTTCTCATTAAAAAACCCATTACATTTGGTGCTTACTTTCTAAGTGAAGTATATATTTTTATAAGTTTGGGATTAAATAAAAAACTAAGATGCTTCTATTAAAACTCAAGAGAATAATCTCTAGAGGTAAAACTCTAGAGGAACCTAAATAGGAGAGACTGAATGACAGGAACTTAAGTTACTAAGGTTATCCAATATAGTTTTTAAAATTAGACCTGTCTACACATGGCAGAGGCCCTAAATAGCCATGGCTTGTCTAAGGTGGAAAGCAGTCCAGAGTAGACAGGGCATACCTGCTTGGCAGTCCAGACTCACCTAGGTTTATTCGGTTTTGTTTCCCTCCCACCGGAGTCATTGTTCACATTCACTTCATTGTTTGAAACAGTTGCTGCAGCAACCATAGCTACCTACACTCTACATTCCAGCCAGCAGAGGAAGAGAAAGTATGCCTTGAGCCCTTTTTTGAGATGTACTCTTAGAAGCCAGCACGGACTTTGGGTCTTGAATATTGTTGGTCACATGCCGCATCCTTTTAAGCATCTAGTTAAGGAGGAGTGCTCATTCTGTAAGTCTAAATTCAAAAGCACAACTCTGGTTTCTTTGTGATGATATTTAGAGGCTCCCTGGGGATGGGGGTTTTGAAAGGAACAAGAGGCAATATACCACAACTGAAACTTCCAACTTGCTCAGGACCAATTCAGTGCAGTATTCTGGAAACTGAAGAATGATAAATCTGGAGGCAACCACTGAAAATGCTCGACTAGAAACAGTCTTTGTCTGATACGTGAACCTGGGGGTGTTCCCTTCATGAAAGCTCTTCAGCTTATGAATAGCCAAATATCTACATGTAAGTAAACTGTGCAGTGTGTCCACGGGGAATGGAAAAGACTGTCTTAACCTAGTCTAACACTCTCCTGGAATGGGCAAGTTTGCCCTGAGACTCAAATGTACTCTGGCATGCTCCTTCTGATCAGATGCCCATGCCCACACAAACATGGGTATTGAAGTCACATGGATACAAACATGGGTATCAAACATGATTGCAAAAATGTGCTAACTTAGTGCTCAGCTTCCCATTCATTGTGTCCAACTCTCAGGCTAGGGTTATTGAAATTGTTTTGTGTGTTTAACTTTAGTAGATAACACTCATTTTTAAAGAAGTTGAGTAGAGTGCATTCTCACTGGTGTAACTGCTCCTGACCATGTGCAAATATTTTTCAACACTTCAGTCCAGAGCTTGAAGAACACTATATTGTTTCTTTAATCTGTATCCATCTACTAGAAAGAATGGATGCCACTATATTTGCTGTTTGCTTACTGTCTTTTGTGTATTCTCTTACATGTTTAAAACGTAATGTGCATTTCCTACCAGTCTACCTCCATGTCAGCTTGCAGGGTCTCCATGAATGGCCTTTTCATCAATCTCACAAGGATTTGCTTTGCCATTTACTTTTGAGTTTTCACAAAATCTATACAAATTTTTGTTCTCTTTTAAGACTTATTTTTATTATTTTTAAATTGTAATGATATGTGTGGGTTGTACACATGAGTGCAGGTGCCCTTGGAAGCCAGAGGAGACTATTAAATCCCCTGTAGCTGGAGTTACAGGTAGTCGTGTAGTCATGAACTAACTGATGTGGGTGCTGGAAACCAAATCCATGTACTTTCCAAGACCCCTATGTGCTCTTAACGGTTTCCTCTCTCCACGCTGGAATTTTGTCTGGTCTGAGCCTGCAGAGGTCTTGTGTGTTCAGTCACAATGGCTATGACTATATATTTGCCACTGCCCTACATCATCCAGAAAACAGTTTTGTTAGAGACATCCAGCAAGAAACATAGAAGATGAATGACTGCAAGAAATTTTTTCCTGTTAAGAAATATCTTTATCACTTCCACAAAGTGGACAGGTAGTGTCACCCAAGGTATAAAGATACTCTTGGATCTGACTCATAGGCGCAAGTTCAAAATAGCAGTACAGGTCTAACATCACACCTGACTGAGGAATCCAAGTCTCTCTGATCTGCTGACTTCCAAAACCTGAAGAAGTCCACACTGGGATGGCAAAGGCCTTATTCAAAGATACCAAATACCTCCCAAGTGAGTTAGAGTCACCCTCACAGTGGCTCCACAAGCTGGACCATCTTTTCCATCCAGAGCAACTGTGACTGACAGAATGAGCAGGCGCTTGTCTTGAAATGGCCCCTTACAAAAATGAACTAGTTTACAATGGTTATAAGAAAAACACTTCTGAATACAGGCATGCCATTTGTATTGTGCCTGTAAATTGCTTCCACGATGAGGTCATACCAGAGGACCTCCCAGACTCCAGACATATGCATGATTGTATTCAGAATTCAAGATTTACAGGGGTGAGAAGGGACAATGCTCAACAAAAGCAAAACAGGCAAGTTATCAAGTGGGACTGGGATCCAGCCCTAGGCTTCCTCTAGACAATAGAATTCTACTGTGCAGTTCTATAGAGTAAGCCAAAAAGATTAATTAAATACATTGTGCTTACCTCAAAGTAGTTTGAAAATGAACACTTTTTAAACAGGGTGAAGAGTTGTGGCTTCCACTTTGTCTCTTCTTATTATACCAATCCTATCTGAAGCCACACTACCAAGACGCCTATTCATTGTTAGGGGCAGTTATCTGGGTGTCAGAGACCCGAGTAACAAGTACCTTTCACCTTGAATGGCTTTAGTTTCCAGAATACACTGACAACCTTTCCCCACTCAGGTTGTGTATTTTATTTTTAGTGTCTTTCAACTGTATATTAAATACAGAAGCCTGGGATCTCAAAACAATAAACACTTATTTAGGGAAAAAATGTACCATGAAAAAATAGATTCATTCATCTTTAAACTGTTCATTTGAGTTGATTTCACTAGTGATTACAGAAGGATGAAACATGAAGCCAAGGAGAGCTTTGCTCAGGTCAGATGTGCAGGGGCTGACCACAGGACTACTGCCCTTGGTTGACATTCTATTACATTCCAAGGCCTGCTTTTAGACAGATTATTTGAACCGGATATTAAAGCAAGCCTATTAGGCTCCACAGACCCATTAACAGAAGACCTGTGAGAACAAAGGTTGCCAAACAAAAAGTGACCATTTCAGGGCAGTCTGTGTTGCTGGGCCTTTTCACATAACTAAATTCTGGTGAATATGGCCTTGATATGGACACCTTGGCAGAAACATACTCATTACAGAGTAATGTTAGAGAAAAGATCAAAAGACAAAGACTCTGACATAAGAATGTGGTCTCTTTTGGCCTATCCATAGTCGAAATGTGGCAGTTGTAGCAGAAGATAAATTTTTTAACAAAAAAAAAAAAAAGATTGAGGTAAGAAACTCATTATACAAGATACAATCCTTTTGGAAAGGAAAGTATTATTTAACACATTTCCCCATGTGACACGGCTCCAGATTGTAAAATGACTTTTCTGTGTTGGAGTTCACTCAAATCCCAACTTGGGTACAATGTGCTTTACAGATCTGATGCTAAAAATACCCCTTTGTGTTTGGAGCTTTTAACTAGTCTACTAAATAGGGGTGGGGAGTGCTGAAAGTCTCTTCATCTACTTCTTCTAGGTGAGTAGTTACAAGTCCACCAGTGATCTTTTCTGCTTTGATAGAGACAGAACTTCTTGACAACCCAGGGCAACCACTAGAACATGATCTGGCTCAGAGGCTGCATTCAATGGACCCATACTTTGCCCTCATTGGTTAAGCCTGAATGGCTCTACTTCTGAGAAAGCATTTCTCCACTCTAGAAGATTCCAGTGGGCTGATGTATCCAAATATCATCCTGAATCTACCAGCAAATTACAGAAAACTACACTAGAATCAAAGGATTACCATAATACTATCAAATAGCCTTTTCATGGAGCAAAATGATTGAAGGATTTGGTTTTATTGGGAGATCTTTTCTTTTCTCAGGATGTTATTTCACAATGACTTAAATACAAGGTCTTCCAGACTTCCTCTGTGACACTTTGGTTCCTTTCTCATCACGAAGTGCGAGTAGACATGATACATACCCCATTTCTATCAGGGCTCATTAAATCCCTCTCCTGAAAATCCATCCCCACCTCCATCCATAGTCCTCCTATCTTGTCTCTCTCTCCACTGCTCAGCTTGAGATCTCATGTTCCAGTGCCTTTTTGCCTTTTGCCCTTGTGGCATGGAAGACACAGAGACTTTGACAATGCTAAATGTTAGATAGTGAGGGCTATTTTTTACAGCAGTTAGCCTGCTGTGACTAATATGCCAAGAATTGCTGCCTCCAGTCCAACTAGACATATGACTTTTCTACTATGTAAGCAGTTGGCATGGACCATTTGATGATGTGGGCAGAAAGGAGGGCATTTCCCCTCCCAGCTTCAGGGATAAAATTGTTGGAAGGGAGAAAGAAAAGAGAATTATTTTTTGCCTTTTTACTAGTGAATTCACTCGAAGATGAAACCAATATATGTTTTAATTCTTTGTAACAGTAAAACTTTTTAAAGACTAGAACCAACTGAACACTCAGTGGGGATGTGCAGTGAGGATTGTTGATATTAATGTCCGTCAGACTGTCTCAAAGTGGGACTTCTTGATGTTATGTATCCATGGACCTGGAGCAGCTTTTGTTGAGAGCAATTATTATGGTTTATTAGCCCCAAAATTTCAAGTGCCCATTTCATACATGATAGCTCCACTCTCATGATCTATTACATCCCAAACACCACACCTCTGAATATTATCACATTGGATTCCTTACAAGTCAGGGTAGGAGACATCCACATTAAGTTTGGAGAATTCATTGCTTAATACAAGGAAGAATGTCAGTGGATAAAGATTCAGAGTCACAATCATATTAGATCAGGGACCAAATGGGACAGAGATCACAAGGCAGGTAGGACTTTTTGAAAAGAAAAGGGGTTGAAAAAAGATAAAGGTAGATATGCAGTTTTTGTGCAAGTTATTTTGCCATGCATATTTAGTTAAGTAGAAATACCAATAGCTAATAGCTTTTGTAGTTATGGTTAAATGAGGTCATGATCGTAAGTATAAGGTTTAAAGAATAAGATTCTCTACATTCAGTATCTATAGAGGGCGAAATCCCCATATGGCCAGGGCACTTACATAAATCTACATAGCATTTGCCTAAGACTCATACACACCCTTCTGTAAACCCTAAATCATGTCAAAATACCAGAGATCCCAATGCCGTGTAAATGCAGATAGCGCATATGCTGTAATATTTGGGGAATTGTGACTAAGAATGTCTATATGTATCCACTATGGTTGTGTTTTTCTTTTCCAGATAGTGCCCATGTGTGGCTGATTGAGTCTGTCAACAGAGAGAGAGCCCATGGATATGGAGGTTGACTGTATGTGTAGAGGAGGGGCAGTGTATACTCTGATTATTTGCAATACAAATATCCTGGTCGTGAAGATTAAAAGGCAAAGGCATAGCAGAATTTTCTAGACCTGTACAACCAGCTGCACACTGAGATTTAGTTTTGGAAACATAGAAGAGGAACATAAAGTGTTTTCTAAGAGTGACTTGGGTCCCTCACAGCCCTGCCTGGCCCCATCCCACTTGTGTTTTACCTCAAACATAGCAAAGGCTTTGGCCACACAGCTGTGACCTCCAACAGACGCCTTTTCTGTTCCTTCTCTGAGCTTTATACCAAGAGAAATAAGTTCACCCGTCTTAGAAATGTGTCAAGGAGTAACTAACGTACTCAAAGAGCTAACCTCAAGTCCAGAAAAATCTTTGCTGGCAAAAGACAAAGACTCAAACTGGCACATTGGTCATTATCAAAAGTAAATTCTTAGAAAATACCACCCATTTAACAAAATAGACATTGGGAAAACCTGCAAAGTTCTGTCCATTAATTATCAGGGGTAAATGCATCGTGGCTGTAGGGTGTGCTAGTGAGATCCCCACTTTGGAACACTGTTCTAGCATCTTCACAGCTCAAGTGAGACCCGCTTTTCACTTTCTTAATTGCTTCTTTGAATCTAGCCATAGTTTCTGTGTGAGCGGGATGTTTTGGCTCCACCAGTTTCAACTCTGAATACATTTTGACCTGCTGTGCTTGTTAAGAGCCGGCAGTCATCACGGCAGATGGCCTTG
The DNA here is from genome assembly GCA_036184795.1 of Tokudaia tokunoshimensis. Lineage (NCBI taxonomy): Eukaryota > Metazoa > Chordata > Mammalia > Rodentia > Muridae > Tokudaia > Tokudaia tokunoshimensis. The sequence continues at coordinate 37,611,327 of BTHU01000012.1, forward strand.
ACTAATCTTATGTTGTTCGAAACATACCTATTTATAACTCCTGTGGAATCTTGGATCTAGTCCTTGTGTGAAAGATCAACCAAAAGTAATTGAATAAAAAACTTGTCAAAGCTGCAGGTTATTAATGCAAATGGAACCTAAAGTGGGATTTTCTACAGGCTGGAAATCAATTAGTGAACTCCAGAGACTGTCCGGGAAGCCTGGAGGATGGGCAGCATCTTCAGAAGAGAAAACAACAATGCAGGCTGGGTTGAGCCTGCAAGCTGAAGAAGGCATCCTGATGCTGCGGGCAGAGAGCTTTGACAGCAGGGACCAGTCCCAAATTACTCTCTATTGTTTTTCACAGAGTAACTGTGACAGGAATATAAATTATCAGTATTTCATTCAGTATATAATAGCATTAGCAGCAATAAATAAATAAATATAAATATAAATTATCCATCTTTCATTCAGTATATAATAACTTTAGCAGCAATAAGTAAATAAACAAACAAATAAATAAATAAATGTAAAAAGTCCAGAAAAAAAAAAGCCCAAATGATAAAAAAATCCATGAGTCATTTCGACAAAGATAATAAAGCATTGGCAGTTCGGCCTTTGTTACTGGAAATACTGAACTTAATAGTAATACCAGCCCACACGTAAAGATGCATATAGCAAAAGTTGTAACCCAGCAGGATTTTTTTAGAAACCAAAGCAATCAATCAATAAAATATTTATTGCAAAAATCTTACAAGAAGCATAGTGGATTCTAATGAAAATTAAAGTGGAAAATATTGGGAATGGGTCTGATGGTGTGCAGAGAGCACAGATTAAGAATTAAAGCAACTTAATGGAATTTGTTCTGGAATATGCCGTTTTTACGAAAAGTGAATGATTTTGTTGTAGAGTTGGATAAGTTTTGTCCAAATGTTTACCTTTGTAACATCCTAGGTGTTTAGTCATGCTCAGGACAATGGACCCGGAGTGAAGAGGGAAGAGAAAAGAGAGATAAAGAGGCAGTCTGGAGTAGCTGCCAGGGTTTTCCCTGGCTATATCCCCTCTTCTCTCTCTCTCTCTCTCTCTCTCTCTCTCTCTCTCTCTCTCTCTCTCTCACACACACACACACACACACACACAAAGCTGGGGGATTCAGTGCCCCGACATCTTTCCAGTAAGCCCTCTACTCTTTCTTTCTCTTCCATATGAACATTACTACCTTTTTTTTTTCCAAATACAACTGTTATCATTCCATCATCCTACTCAGAAACATTTGACATCAGTTTCTGATTTTTGGACGATTGACTGGTGCCAGACTAGACCCCTCAGCAGAAAAATAATACAGTGCTTTTGAGGTGCATCCAAACATCGGTCACCGTTCGCAGCTCTAATCTGTGAGAGAGTGGATGTTCATGAAGGCAGCTTCCCTGAAGATCTATGTCCAAAGGCTTCTTTTAAGTCAAGACTGTATACACTCTAGATTAGAGGAACTACCAGACACAACCTGACAAAATCTAAATTAAACTTTAACAAAATTCTTCTTTATTTGGTTGTTTGTTTGATGTTTGGTATGGTGTGTGTGTGCGCTCGCTCATGCTCATGTGTGTGCACACAATGGAGATCAGAGGACAGCCTGTAGAAGTTAAATGTCTCCTTCTACCTTGTAGGTTCCATGGGAACTAAACTCAGGACTTCGGGCTTGAAGACCAGTGACTTTATCCTCTGAGCTATCTTGACCGTCCCTGATGCTCATTTTTTAACCTTTGCTTCAGACATGTTCCTGTGCACACACTCCTACTTATGACCTCACAGCCACCACTGCCACCACAACCTCCATTTTCTACAAGTGCTTCCAAATTGTTTTGAGCACTTTCTGTTTCTCCGATGTTTCTCTCCTATGCTTTTCATCTCAGTCAGGAGTCTCTGGTTCGTAGGCCCCACCTTCTAGGTCCCGTTTTCTGTTTTTGTTTCCAGGACTGCATACTCTACTTGTTCCTATTTTACTAGCCCTTTAACAAATTAACGCATATTTAAGGCAGTGTCAGTACGGCATGCCCAATTCTGTAGGTCAGAAGTCCAGATAATGGATACTTATTCCTCTCCCCTTGTCTCACAAGGCTAAACCCAAGGTCCCACTGGCTGGTTCTTATCTGCAGGTTCCTGGGGAGAAGTCCAGGGCTGGTCAGATGTTGCAAGAATTAAGTCTTTGTAAGTGCAGGGTTGAAGCTCCCTTCTCTTCCTGGCTCTCAGCTGGGATCCTCTCCTGGCTCCAGGCAATCCCTACCTAGCAGCTGTGCCCTTCCACACCCTGTACCCCCTTCCAGTGGTCTCCAAAGCAACAGCAGGAGATGGGGCTCACCTCATGTTTGGAATCTCCAATTTCTCCTTCCATCTTATCTTCTCTGCTGAGAATGTTTAGCTGTTAAGGGTCTATGTGATTAGAGGAGGCCCACCCCAGTAATCCAGGGAAATCCTCCTATCTTCAGGTCCATAAATTTCTCCCATCAGTTTCCCCCTTCCATGCAATGAAACATGTTTACAGTTTCAAAGACTAAGCATGGGTCCCCCCTTAGGGAGCCATTCTGTCTGCCGCACATAATATCTATGACTTATCGCCTTTCTGACACCATTAAACATAGCTGCTGGCTGGTCCCCTCCCTTTGCAGCATGGCTCTGCAGGCTGGCCCTACAGGAGCTGCTAGACACCCATTGGGTCCCTGGCATTGGGAGAGGAGGGCATTTTTGCTTAAGAAAAGCATGAAACAAATCGACCTTCTAGTTTCATTTGAAAGGAAACGTTACTTCCAATCACATCTAGCCTGGGACCTAGATTCTTTTATACAGCAGTTAATATTAGTATCTTCTTCTTGTGGTGGTAGGAGAATGAAACACAATGATAGGTTCTCAAGAATCAGATGACTGAAATGTAATCAAAAAGCAAAGGAGTTCAGCAACTGTTGACCAAGTGCACACATAATTTCTCCTTTTAAGCAAGACACTTCACCTAGCACTTACTAGATAATCTTCTTATAGGGGGCCCTGAGCCTGGCATGAGCTCCCAAGATGTTATATAGAACTTATACATCTATATCCTTCATCATTCAGAAGTAAACCTTTTTGAGCTCCAGAGTTACAACTACTCAGTGCCTTGGCATGTAAAGCAAGGACTCTTATGTTTGTAGAGCCTGCAAGGATGCTGATACGGACTCCCAGTAGAGTGAGAAATAAAAGTTTTGAATAATTCAACCTGGTCACCTAGCATAGAATTCAGTCTACCCTCATGAACACCCAGAGTTATTCTTGAGTTACAAAATCATACCTGAAAATATAGATTGGCCATATATTTAATGTCTTGATGAATATCGGAAAACATAATTTTGAATACTTTCATAAGTATTCAGGGGTAAGTGCAATGGGAAGACACAGCCAGGCCTCAGTCTATTTCAGTCTATTTCTTTGGCTCTTTTTAAGCTGGCCTTGTGTAAAGTCAGTGCGAACATGTGGTTTACTGTCCACCTTTCCTGCTTTGTCTCTGTGTTTTGATCCTTTAGAATTGAAATGGTGTGGGAAAATGCCTGCTGTGTTCTGGTCGAAAGTAGCAAAACACAGCTGTGGCTCAGCCAGTATATGTACATTAGTACATATGAGATTTAATCTTGTGTTGCTGATAAGTAGCATCTATTTATTTTTAAGCAAGTATGAGTTTGGTAGTGTGTACACAGACCTGGGATTATTAAATGTTTCTGTTTGTGTGTGACAATAGCCTCAGGTTTTTGGGGTTTTTTTTTCCGCTTTCCTTTAGCTTCCTGTCTCATCTGACCAGCACTGGGGGGATATAATTGATATCTACCTTCTGTGGAAGCCAAAGGTACTTGAGCCACATTCCTACTTCCTTCTACACACACACACACACACACACACACACACACACACACACACACCTGGCTTATGTGCCTCACAGGGTCACAGGGTCACAGCCTGCTTGTAAAGCCTCCACACCATCTTCTGGGTTCTTCCTATCTAAAAATCTACAGCCTCATCCAGTATCAAAAGTCAACATGCCTCAAATCTGAAGAACTGAAAAGCCAGAGGCAGACTTCCCCAGTTGATGCCTGTGCAATAGATCATCTCCCCAGGGGACATTTCCATGATGTCCTTCCCTCTTTTGAAATGCCCTGATCTTCCTTTGCTGCTCAATCCAAATCCAACTCCTTCACCTTGGTACACCAGGCTAGGACCTATGACTGCTTCCTTGTCCCATGCTTACAACCTACCAGAAGCTGGTTAAAGCTTAAATAAACACTAATGTTCTGATCTCATTCCCTTGCAAAGGCAGGAGGCAGATGCCTGTGTATTATTCTATCAGTAGGATTTCTCTTAGAAACCAGCAGCTAAACTAGGTTAGACTACAAACACAATTCATGATGTCACCATCAGTGCTGTGTTTAAATATGTTACTCTCAGCATTTACACTAACTTTATAAAAACAGAAAATTTTAAACACATGTCCTAGCAGAAAGGACAGTTAATAAACCTAACTCTAATACCCCTTATTGGTTATTTGAAAGGAAAATCTGACACAACAGGGCATGTCACCTAAGTGTAATACTCTGTCTATCTAACACCAAAGATTTAAAAAGCTTAACTGTAGTACCACCATCAAATCTAAAGAAATCCCTTGATGTTGTCAGTGATATATTATTGGCCAGACTCTCTAAGGAAAGGACAACCTGCAGGGATGTCTGATAACCCTTATAATGATAATAATAATAATAATAATAATAATAATAATAATAATAATAATATACCAACACATTGAAGTCAGATCTACACTGCACCAACAAGTCCAGGTAATTTATCTAAATAGATCATATTTCAAGTATGATCTTTTAAGAATATTTATTACATTTTCTTGTTTTGTATGTACATGTCACATTTGCTTGTAGGTATGTTGGCTCACCTGTTCACTGGCAAGTCTGGGAGGTCAGAAGACAACTGGCAGGAATCACCTTTACCTACTGGGCCAACTTGCTGGCCACTGGAATCATCAGTATTTCAATATCCTACTGCTACAAACCAAAATCTTCAACATCCCAAAACAGTAGCATGTGTGGTTCCAGGGTTAATCCATGTAGAGTGTCTATAGGTGAGTTTTTTCTTCTTTGTTGTTTTGTTGGTGGTGGTTTTGGTTTTGCCTTGTTGATTGCTTTTTCAAGAAAGAAGATACTGTTGGAACATATATAGCCGAGACCAATAGGAAGAAGTCCTACTGGTTCGGAGAGCATAGTTTCATGATTTTAATGGAGTTAGGAAAGGCCAGAAAAAGAAGTTCAAGTTAGGGGAAAAGGAATTAAATAATGCTTTCTAAAATACTGGCTGCAAATGGCTCTTCTAGAAGATGGATTAAAACCATGAAAGTGTTTTATTTGACTGCTTCAATAATTCATGCAAGAAGCAAGAGGCATTTAGTGTATGTTGTTGGCTGATGCAGTTCTAAGTGCCAGAGACACAGCAGTGAATGACACAAACAGAAAGGCTGCTCCCAGTCAACATCTTTCTTTCTGTGTCATCTGAACTCAGAAGGTGGACCACACACCCCTAAGAGTTTTCCTTTCTTCCCTCTCAGTGCTTGGATCTGCATCTTAGGCAAGTGTTCCATCACGGGGCTATGGCCCAGACTCTTCACTCCTTTTTGTTAGTTGCTGAAAAACTGTTTTGCAGAAAGTATGTCTCCCCAGGCAGAGCCACAAACTCATTCCTTGTTTTTCAGTCTGTTCCCCACCCCTAGATTCATTTCCCCCATAGCATCTGAGTTTGAGGCACTTCCTTGTAGAGCTAGCTGTCATATTTTGGCCTCGATTGATCCAATGACTAAATACTGCTGTTCATTATTGATCATCCATATTTTGGGGAGTAAATTATTTTATATTCAACATATGATGTTTAAATCCTAATTTATACAAGGTAAGGTACAAGGTAGTAATTTCAAAAGGGTCAATAGGATATGTAGGACCCCTGAGTTCAGGATCTTTTATTGAGAAGACCCATGAGCTTCTCCAAAGCCATGTGATGACCACTGTATTCACTACAATGATGAGGGAGGGAACACAGGTAGAAAAAGCATTATAAAAACATACAAGAAGTAGGCACATTCTTGATGGCCGCAAAGAGATGGCTGTTGAATATGCTTATTCTATATTTATAGATTTGTTTTTAATAAATTGAAGCTTGCTTGAGAGTGGGTTGCTGATGCCTTTGGCAGCCGTGTTCTGCAGCTGTATCAAACCTTCGTGATTTCCATAAGGCATCACAAACAACCTGTACCTCTACTTTATCTCAGCTAATTATAAGTTTTACATCAGTAAGATCTAAATATAATTTCATACTGTTTTCTTTACTTCATTAATGCCATGGGGGGATCAAATGCACAATCTTTCCAAATGGGCAAGAGATCATCTCAAATACTGTGAGATTTTCTGTGTGACAACAGATCCCATTAGAGATGTTCTTCACACAGAGATGCTTCCATTCCAGTTTTCAGCAAATCTCAAGGGTCCTCATGGCAGAAGAGATGGCGGCATTTCTGGGATGAGTGGAAATCTGAAGTTGTAAGCTCCCATCTCCTCCCCAATGTGCAGTACTTCTTGAAGCATCCATGAAAGCTGAGGTTGGGTGTGATTTGAAGACAGTCCAGGGTACAGGCTCGAAGCTGGACTCTCCTGTTAACCTCATGAAATCAGGAACAGGCTCCTTCTCCTTTTTCCTAAACAAAAACATTGACTCTTGGCATGACACCGGTCACTCCTCATTCACCTTCCCAGGAGAACCAAGCTAAACAGTGTCCTCTCAATATACTTCGAAATAGTTGTTTTCAGTGATTGTATAATGCTAAGCTCTTAACATAATGACTCAGCTTGATGTTCCAGTTAAATTTGAGTCTTACCTCTTGACCCATTTAAAGTTTACCTAGAAATCCAAATTCTCCCTTTGTGTATACTCCTGTTCATTTTCTGAAGGTCTGCTTCAATTTCTACATGTTCTGCCTTAAAATAGGAAATGAAATCTGTTCCTCATATTGTAAGCATGGCTTGAGGAATGTTTGAATAACCCAGACATAAACTTATACTAAACAGGACACTTTGCAGTTTAACCAAAAGTATGTGTTCTCCCCTTTTAGCGACATGATACCCACATTTTGGGATGACTGCAGACAAGCATGTGAGCTGGGAACCTCCTTCCCCATGTACCAGATTTACCCTATTTCTGTGTCTCCATACCCCACATCACAAATGTCCACCTTTTCTTCGTCAGTTTACTATGGTTGACCTAGAACATTCTTTCTCTACAGTTGCCACAAAATGTGCCTTTGCTATATTCTTTCTACGAAACTAGGGCAATCTGTGGAAACCCAAATCTGACTGTGTCTTTCCTCTGTTTAAAATTAGTTCATTGTTCCATATGCAAACTTCTCCATGTAGCATTTGAGACTCTCTGAGACATGGCCTATTTACATCTCAAGCTCATCTCCCAATCCACCTCAGACTGAACCATCTGCAATGACAGCCTATTAGGTGCTCTAAACCCCCTCCAGGGGCTTAACACCCTGTCCTTTCAGCACCCTCTTTTAGAAAGTTCTATACCTTTTTGTCTTCACCCCCATGCTGCTTTGGCTAGCACTCCCTAACCCAGGGCAATGGTGAAAGGCCACTATGAAGCAAGAGCCCTCATAGTCTCTGTCATCTTTCTATGTAGGCTCCAGGATCAGTATTTTGTGATTTTTCTATGGGGATGTACTTCCAGCCACCAGCCACCTTTCATACAGGATCAACATCCTAACATAGAAGAACAAAGAAACATCAGAGAGGTTAAGTTCTGGGCTTTTAAAGACTTGATAGTTTACAGCATTTACAGACTTGGACCCACCATGTCTTTCAGAAATAAGAAGGTTTTCTGGGAACCTGGCCTGCATTCCCTGTTCTATGAAATCCTAGCTTGCCTCTATACAACAGGAAACACTTTACTCTGCCCCCCATGGAAGGGTCTCAGCACCTACCTTTAAGAAACAAATAGAAAAGAACTCACCTTTCTCAGTCCTAGCATCATCCTCTGCCACTCTAACTTCTTATTCCCTAATTAGCTTCATTTTAGGGTGACTAATAGTTAGGATAGCCACTTCTCCTTTGAGACATTCCCATTGTCACCTAGAAGACTCTGGTCCTAAATTAACACCCCCCACAAAGAAAGAAGAAAGAAAAGACAGGAAGGGAGAGAGAGGAAAGAAGAAAGAAGGAAGGAAGGAAGGAAGGAAAACTATGTTAGATGAGTACACTCAAATACTGAGCAAGACTTCAACAGTGGAGCTGGAGAAAATCAAATCTGTACCCTTGCAGGGGTTTCCAACTAGAGTTAATAGAGAGCAGCCATGCATGCTGTGCCTTTGGCTGTGAAGCTCCGAGATTAGATGTCTCAATGAGAAGTCACATGAACTCAGAATGCAGAGGCTTGCTTTCTACAAGAACAAACCTTAGTTGACCTAGATCCCACTGTACAGGCTTAGGAGCTGGCTGGCTTCTTCCACTTGTGAATTATTTGTGTTTTAAAGAGTCTTTTTTACACTTTGTCACAGGTTTTAGAAAATTTCATCTTCTGTGTTGTTACCAGGATCTCTCTCTGGACTCCTCTCAGCTCCTGAATTCTTGTCATCTCTGTGGAGAAATCAGATGAGACACACAGAACACAGCATAAGAGACGGACAGTGTAGAGAAGAGTGAAATGCACTCTCAAGGGACTGAACGTGGACAGTGGCTAAAGAGACGGCTGTCTCTTCTGTTTAAGGTAGGATTTATACCATTTTAAACAACTTGAGAGTAGGCAGCTTTTCCCAAGGGAGCATTTTCTTGTCTAGGTGATTGACAGTCCTGTTTTGATTACCTCATACAGGTGGGAACAACGGTGTGTGTGGTTATTTGTTTTTGTTTTTTCTTTATCAGAAAACCCCCAGAAGAGCGTAATCTTGTGAGGTTTGGGGGTTCCTGGAGCCCAGTTTAGATAAGCAACTGCTGCTGGTCTTCCAGGCAGCTCAGGGTGTCACATCCCCGCCTGGGGCCAGAGATATGACTCAGGCTCCATCTTTCTGATCACTAATTAAGGTCCCATGGTTCTAGGCATTGGTCTCCAAGTTGTTGACTCTGTAGGAAATGTCTACTCCCATGTCCTCCAGGCCTGTTACTCAGTAACTAGCTACCTAACATTGTGCTGTTGAAGGTCATCATGACTTAGTTTTCCAGGCAGAGGTGGTATGTGCTTTACTGTTTCACCTTGGTGGAAAAGACATGATCCTGGTGATCAGAACGCCCGTCCTCAACACCAGCAACAAGAATGTGCACTGTTGGCCTTTGGATATGCCAGCCTCCCCACAGGTACTTACTGCTTGGCTGATTCTAGACTTCAAGTACATGGGTTTCCTTTCCATCCTTGAAGACAGTGAAGAAGCTAGGGAACCCCTAATTAAAGGGCCTCCATGTGTGCTCTTGATCTCTCTGATACACACTCCCATGACCACACACACACACACACATACACACACACACACACACACACACAAGCACCCCAAACCATATCCTGATCTTCAAGCACCTCTAAGGTCTCCTTCTGATAGTTGTCCTCCATGTTCTGTTATTAATCAACTTTCTACTGCTGACACAAATACCTAGAGCCTATAACTGATCAAGAGGAAAATAGTTTATTTTGGCTCACAGTTTGAGTTTATGGCTGTTTGGGTCCATTGATGGGGGACCTATGAAAGGGACAAGCATCATAGAAGGGGCCACAGGATGATTCAAAGCTGCTCCCATTCCACAGCTTCTGAGAATCAAAGAAAAAGGGGAAGGAGAAGGGGAAGGGGCTTGGATCTGACATCCCTTTATCCTTGATGGCTTCCATTAGGTCTCAAGCCCTAAGGGTTCTACCACTGCCCAATAGCGCCACAGGCTGGCAACCAAACATTTAACACATGCCCTCCAAAAGACATTCCAGACCCAAATTGCAGAACAAAGCAAGATCAGACCTCCCCTTGGAAAGTCTTCATTGTAGGTCTGGAGAGGCAGCTCAGTGATTATGAGCATGTGCTGCTATTGCAGGGGACCTGAGTTCAGTTCCATGAACCCACATCAGACAGGGGACAAACCCTGTTATCTATACATTGTATAAGTGTTGCTTGTACAGATTTCTTTCCTGGGCTCTAGGTTACAGAAGTCACACAGCTCTCATTTACCTGTCTTCACTGTGTGGCCAAGACACTTTTCATTAATTCGTATCCTTTCATGAAAATATCTTCCCCAAACAAAAGGTTGTTGCTTTTCTTCAGAGATAAATCCTGTATATCTTGGTAGAATAACAGGAAAGACTAGTTTGAGGGCTGTAAAATCTCTCAGTGGTTAAGAGTACTTGTTTCTCTTCCAGAGAACCTGGGCTGTTTCCAACATTCATATTGGGTTGTTTATAACAATCTTTAACCCCAGGTCTAGGTGATCTGATCTCCTATTCTGGGTTTCACAGAGATACACATAGACACAGACATAGACATACACAAAGCATATATATACACTTATACACATAAACATACACATGGTACATATACACATATATAAACATATACATTCATACACATACATATACAAACACTTAAACACAGCAACACACATATATACATAGCATATATGCATGCATACCACATATAGTCATACACACATACACATACATACACACAGCATATATACACACACATATATATATATATACATACACACATATACATACACACAGACTTATACATGCGGCACATACACACACATACACATACATACATACACACAGAAATACGCACACGGAGACAAAAACATACACATAAATCTTCTTAAAAGAGAAAATACTTATCTTAAACTGTAGTATGGCAAGTTTCCTCTTTTTACTAAGTACATATATGAATACATTTTTTTTCCTTTTGCTACTGAGCATCATTAATAATTCATAAATCCATTTTCTCTCTGGATTTATAGCCAAAAGGGACACAGATTCTTAGATAAGCATTCTCAATCCCAGCCCTACCCCCCCAGTGCTGCATGCAGCCTTTTAACTGGTGTTTCAAGTCCTTCTGCAGGGTGAATACCTCCACGAACTTCCCTGGTTCCACTTGGTTACTTGTGTTCCCACCTACGGTAGCAGGCAGCCGCCTCCTCTTGGAATAAAACACCACTGCTCTCCTGGGGCGTGGAAGAGGATAAAATAACAACTTGAGAGCATAGCTTAGATGTTCTGAGTAGAAATCCTATGGGCTGCTGCTGCTGCTGCCACTGCCGCCACTTCCACACTGTATTTTGTTATTCCAATGTGCACAATATGTGTCTTTTCATGTTTGGGATGGAGATGATCCACAGTTCCTTCTGCCTCCTGTGCCTTCTTCAGGCCCATCTTGTCTGATCCACTATGCTTCACAACGCTGTTTCTGGAATACCTTGTTCATCTTTCGGCCATCTCTCTGTCAGGATCCTATCCCAGCACCAACATATATACCTATTTGCTATGAAGAGATATTTGAATTGACCTTGGATATTTTACATTATTTTCAACTATTGTAATTATAAATAGGTAAATAACATTATTCTTCCACTGGAAACATGCATACCTACTCCCATGAAATTATATGATTATCCTATTAATATTTTATTTTTACTATTCTAATTATGTGAGGAGGTAGGGGTAGGTATGTCCACATGAGTGTAATACCCAGTGAGGTCAGAAGAGAATGTCATATTTTTTCCAGAAGCTGGAGTTACAAGTAGTTTATGAGTTGCCTGGTATGGATGCTGGAATTAAAATCTGGTACTCTGAAGAGCAGCAGTTCATGCTCTCAACTGCTAATCCATTTCTCTGGCCCCACCATATTCGGCTTACAAAATCTAGTTCTTAATTTATTACAGTCATTTGCAAACCAGTTTATTTTCCTTTGTGTCATTTAAGAACATGTGCCAAGCACCCACTCTCCCTCAAAAATATTTATCAAGCAATCTCCCAAAAAGTACCTTCAGAGACTTTCCACCAATATTTTTATCATCAGTGAGCATTGTGCTACAGAAGACAGCCACTAGTCACTTGTAGCTACCCAGACTGAAATCAGTGGATGGGAAGTAAAACAAACTATTCAGCTCTTGTCCTCTTGCAGGACACCAATGAGCCAAGTGAATGTTGACTCCAGCATCCATGGTGTTCTGCAGTCACAGAACACTTCTATTGCTGCAGGCCGGTCTACTGGCATTGGTGAGTGAGTGAGTGAATGAAAGAATGACTACAAACCAAGCCCCCATGTCCCTTTCTTTTTTTTCTTTTTTTTTTTATTTTACATTCCAAATCACTTCCCCTTTCCCGTTTCCTCCCTCCCCGAAAGTCCCATAAGCCCCCTTCCCTCCCTCTTTTCTCCATTCAACCCCCTCTCGTTACTCTGTCCTGGCGTTCCCCTACATCCAGTCTTTCCAGGACCAGGGGTCTCTCCTTCCATCTTTTTAGAAATCTATTGATATGCGGATTGTGTCTAGGGTATTCCGAGATTCTGGGTCAATATCCCCTTATCAGTGACTGCATACCATGTGTGTTCTTTTGTGATTGGGTTACCTCACTAAGGATGATATTTTCAAGTTCTGACCATTTGCCTAGGAATTTCGTGAATTCATTGTTTTTAATTGCAGAGTAGTATTCCATTGTGTAAATATACCACATCTTCTGAATCCATTCCTCCGTTGAGGGACATCTGGGTTCTTTCCAGCTTCTGGCTATTATAAATAAGGCTGCTATGAATATAGTGGAGCATGTGTCCTTATTGCATGCAGGTAAAGTCTCTGGGTATATGCCCAGGAGTGGTATAGCCGGATCCTCCGGGAGTGTCATGCCCAGTTTTCTGAGGAACCGCCAGACTGCTTTCCAGAGTGGTTGTACCAGCCTGCAATTCCACCAGCAGTGGAGGAGTGTTCCTCTTTCTCCACATCCTCGCCAACAACTGCTGTCTCCTGTGTTTTTGATCTTAGCCATCCTGACTGGTGTGAGATGGAATCTCAGGGTTGTTTTGATTTGCATTTCCCTAATGACTAAGGATGATGAACATCTCTTTAGGTGCTTCTCAGCCATTAGATATTCTTCAGGTGAGAACTCTTTGTGTAGCTCTGTACCCCATTTTTTAATAGGGTTACTTGCCTCTCTGGAGTTTAACTTCTTGAGTTCTTTGTATATCTTGGATATTAGCCCTCTGTCGGATGTAAGGTTGGTAAAGATCATTTCCCAGTTAGTTGGTTGCCGCTTTGTCTTTTTGACGGTGTCTTTTGCCTTGCAAAAACTTTGTAATTTAATGCCCATGTCCCTTTCTATCTGACCTGTAGGTTAGATGAGGCTGTGTCATAGGATCATCTTGCCGATAGGGACACCAGCTTCCCAGGGTCAGTGCCACGGCCTGGATTATTTAGGATCCAGGGATTCCGGAAGCACATGTGAAGATATGGCTGCTGCCTCTCTCAGGGTCCATCAGCCACATATTTACAGGGGCATTCTCCAGTTCCAATTTGTCTAGTCCTCATCTGTTAAGTTGACAAAAACATGTCCATCGTGTCTGCAGAGTGACTTCCATCATCTTTCTTCTTCCAGAACTGTAAAGACTGATGCTCAGTAGAACATGTATGTGTCCCTGTATGCAACCTCCTTTTTGCTTCTTCCAATGCAACATTAATCCGTGCTCATTGAGTCAGTTTATTTATTTATTTATTTATCCATTTATTTATCTATCCATCCAGTAATGCTCGAAGCTAATCATCTTGACTATGACACAAAAAAGCATTTGGCTTGAAATCACAGCTGCTAAATCCTACCCCTGAGTCTGGCTGTGAGCATGGTATTCCCGATGTGGTCCTTCGCAGTTCTCACTGAGCTGAATGTACTGCTTCTCAGTTTTAGAATTCATCTCCACTCCACAATGCAGCAAAGAGGGAATGTGAATAGCCTGTATAGTTGGCCTCTGTCTTAGCCTGACATAACTGGAAAGTAAAACATAAGACTTTATTTAGGAAATGCGAGCCCGAGGTCCAGAGGAGGGAGGGAAGGAAAGATAAAAAGACTGTGGTAGAGGGGTCAGGCGACGTATCTGCACAGTTTCTTCCTTGCCTGCCTGTAAATGGCCCCAGGCACCTTCAGACTCAGGGTTGTCAGGCACACAAGCCTCGGCAGGAAGATGACAAAGACAGAATGACAAAGACATGCATCTTAATCCCTGTGGAAAAGTAACATCCCCTGAAATCCAGTTTGCAGAGGGTCCCTATCACTGTAGCTCAGAATGTCACACCTCTGTCTTCTATGATCAGTTTTGGAAACACACATTTATCCTTATACAGGGACTGTGTTGATGTGCACAAGCCAGCAGGAAGGCAAGCTCAAGGCTTCTGACTATCTCACAGATCTACTGCAGGATCTAGAAGTAAACAGTGCTTTAAAAGGAGATGCAGCCTAAAGGACCACATGATCTCTTGGTTCAACATGGCTTTTTAGCCTCTATACTAACAGAATTCAACCTCAGTGGTAGAAAATAGTACACTCTGTGTGTGTATATGTATGTATGTGTGTATGTTATGCATGTGTGCTTATGTGTGTGTGTGTGTGTGTGTGCATGAGTGTATGTATGTATGTTATGCATGTGTGCTTATGTGTGTGTTTTTATGTGTGTGCTATGGATGTGTGCTTATATGTATGTGTGACTCCACTTGCTGCTGTGGCTATACATGGAAGCCAGTTCTTGACCTCAGAACAGTTTCATCAGTCCTCTCTTTATTCTATTTCCAAAGTCTTGATGTCCCACTAACCCTCACCCAGTAAGTCTCCTGACCTCACCTGTTTCAGCTCACCAGTGCTGAGATTACTGGCACATGAGACTGTACTTGGCTTTTACATGTTTTTTTTTAATAAATTCAAAACCTTATACTTGCATACCAAGCATCTGACATACTAAGTCATCTTCCCAATCCAAGAATATTATTTTCAAATTTAAAAGAAGAGAGCATGCTTCTTCTTAGGCTCCTCAGAGTAATTCAATTCTGGTGGTAAAGGTCTTGGAGATGCACAGGTCTTACTCCTCAAATGTACCACACACAGAGTTAATACTGAGTAATCACCGTCTACTAAACTTGACATCCTCACAAGTACTGCTGGGAGTAAGCCTGCTTCTTCCAGCTGATAAGCAGGAACAAGGACTTTATTGTCCTAATGCTTCAGTTTCCTCTCTACATGTTACTCTTAGTTATATGACTATTTTTAAACATGGGAGTACCTTTATAATTGGAGCATACTTAATAGTTAAAGTACTTCTCAAAGCTACAGGGTATGTTTTATGTGTATGTGCTTGCATCCATCCATGCATTCATGCATACATGAGTGCTGGTGTTTGTGTTTATTTGTGTGCATGTGCATGTGTACATGTATGCATGCCTCTCTCTGTGTGTGTGTGTGTGTGTGTGTGTGTGTGTGTGTGTGTGTAGGGGACAGAGGTCAACCTCAAATGCTGATTCCCAGGAACTGTGCAGCTTGTGTTTTTAATCAGTGTCTCTCACTAAGCAGGCTAAGGTAAGTAGCCACATGCCCCAGGGATCTTCTTGTCACTGCCTCTCTAGAGATGCTATTACAAATGAGTGCCCCCACGCCTTGCTGGGTTCATGGAATTGAGCCTATGTCCTAGTGCCTGCACAGCAAGCACTTTTACTGAGAGTCATCTGTTCAGCTCTCAAATCTCTATCTTGAAAATGAGAGATTTGGTGACATGCTGGAGTTGCTTTTTGGTGTTTTGTTGTGGTATTTACAAACCAACTAGCAACTGGTCCTATTCACCAAGAAAAATAGAGGATGGCCCCCATGTTGAAATCAAAGCATGTCTGGGTGATTTGATTCATAAGATGGTCATTGCAGGGACTGTAGCCCTGAGTCCTGAAGATTAGTTTTGTGGGAGCTAGAAAGACTCATTCTTAATTGGGTAGCACCAGTGGTCCACACTTAAGGTCAGTGAACTTGCATCAGTTTTTTAAAGAGACAACTGAGATACTCGCAAAGGGGAACAAACATGCCTGTACTGTGACAGCAGAGGCTGCAATAAGCAGCTACCCACTCCTGTGCCAGGCTCTGAGGTCATTGCTCATCTTCTCAAGATAGCAGGGTGATGTAGAAGAAATATCTCCTGCTGTGGTCTACATTTGAAACCCAAGCACATTTCTGCTTGCTTGTGTTCTCAAATCACTTAACCTTTGAGAAGTGCAATTTCCTCATCTAGAAAATATCATTAGCCAGAACCTGATAGTAAGATTGAAGATATTGATTTCTCAATGTCCATAATATTCTGAATATACAGTTTAGATGGACATACCTGAAATTGGCCCCTATGACCTGTTCCTTCTGATAGATACAGCTTTATATAACTTACTCATTTTGACTATGGATGGTCATATTGGACCAACCAATAGACCACGGCATCAATGACAAGATTTTACTCCTTCAATGATACATAAGAGTATAATAAATAATGTACTGATAGATACTCTCTCCTATTGGTGTGGAAAAAAGGTGAATGGTATGCGCTGTTCTATAGAGAATACTGAGTAGTGACGGAGACCTCTGGCAGATACCCAGAAAGACACTTTGACTCTCAATCAAGGATTTGAACAACCATCGGAGCTTCGAGTTGGTCCATCACAATCTAGCTTTCTCCCATTTAACTATTTTGTCATAGAATTGACAAAATGAGTGTGAAGCTTCAGATAAGTCTTAAGAGTAGGGAATTTTTTTTTAAAACTTCATTTATATACAGAACTACGTCTAGTCATCATTGGTCTTCCCCTAAGCGACACTTCTCCCAAGCAGCAGGTCTGATCTCTCTATGTTCCAGCTCATCTGCACCAGTATTATAATTTTAGCAATTTCTCAGCCTCATAATACTATTGAACCATAAAAATATACAAAATGATGGGGGAGCTCAACTCTTATTTCAGCATTCCCCAAAAGTCCTTTGCCTGACTTCCCTGGAAGGAAGAGAGTTACCTTCCCCCAACCTTTGTGGTGGGTATTTTGTGTGAATAGTCTGTTTATAGTGCTCACCTAATTACTGACTTTCCATCTCACTTTCCAATATTGCATTACTAGGAAGGCAAAAGATAACTGCTCTCTTTTTTCTAAGGATATCTCCCAACTTCAGTGTATGTCGAGCTCTTTAAGGGTAAAAAGTCAATAATAAAAATGTTTAGATCTAGAAATGTAGCTTGCTTGCCTAGTATGCACAAAGCTCAAGGTTTGATTCCCCATCACCTTCTACATTGGGTGTGATAATGAACACCTTCACTCTCAGCACTTAGGAAGTAAAAAAAAAATAAAAAAAAAAGAATTTCAAAGACATTCTAGGCTACCTATCATGTTCAAGGCCAGTCAGGGCAACATAAGACCCTGACTCACAATAACAACGATGATGATACTAATTGTAGTGTTCAATATATTTTAATGTCCTTATATTGAATAGTTCATTATCATTTTTATTATTTTGTACATATAAGTATTTTTTGCATGTATGTCTAAATTTTACAGCTACAGTGCCCAGGTCCTCTGGAAGATCAGTCAGTGCTCTTAACCACAGAGCCATCTCTCCAGCCCCCAGTTCATTACACTTTAGTAAACTTATACAATACCTAGATTCAAAGAAAATTTTAAATTTCTACTAAGTTTTTGTTTGATAATATTATCTTACATGAATTTCAATTTGTCCAATGAACATAAAAATCAGGCATGTTCCCAACTCACCGATTCTCATACTACAAGCAATGTGTAGTTAGATGGGAAGCTCAGTGGACAAGCTCCATACCATATGACTTCTTAATACTGCATTCCCGGCCTTGGCTCTTGGGGGTTCCAGAGTTCAGATGGTAGGTAAATCTGTGTCACTATGACAGACAGGAATTTGATCTGTCAATGTTCTCAAGTGTAAAGATTCCTGCAGGTCAGGTAAGTCATCACTGCATGGAGGCTTCCTCCCTAACAATTACTATTTATTACATTCTGCGTGAGATTGTCCCTTTTTTAAAGTCAACAGAACCAAAATTTGTTCTGAATAAAAGTTGTTCTGCCCCCACACAAAGACACCACAAAGCAACAGTGGCAGGGAGAAAATTCCACTTCTAAAGGAGGGAAGGTCACACATTATCCCTCAACATCTGGGCCCAGTCTGTGGGAGGTTGAAGAAGGGAATTCTATTGTGAAGGAAAGGAATTACAATGAGCCTCCATCTGTGACTATAATGTCTCTCACTAAAGAAGTTATAACAGAGAGAGGAAAATCTGCATAGACAAGTTGGAGCACTCTGTTATACAAGGCAGGTGCAGGCCCTTGCTATCAGGTTTGAGATACTTTAGAACTTAAAAAGAAAGATTAAATGAATGTTCAGCATCAGTTTAAAGACCATCTTTACCTCCACTGTTATGAGTAACACTGTAATGACCATGGGAATGCAGACGTCATGCAAATATCTCTTCACAATATTTATTCCATTTTTCCTGGATGTATATCCTGAAATGGGGTGGCTAGATACTGATACTCTCTTTAGTCCTTTCCATGGGAGCTTCACTATTTTAAATTCTCTTTTTTTTCCAAGGCAAGAAGCCATATTGGACTAACATTCTCTGTAGGGGGAAGCCAGGAGGAGTGGGAGTGAGTAAGGAAAAGGAGAAGATACCTTCTGACCATAATCATATATCAACAACAGAAGTAAGAAAGATTAAAAAGTCCCAGATAACTTGATAGAAGGCAACAAAGCCATACTTAAAACTTACATTTCTAATACAAATGCACTATTCTTGCAGGAATTTACCACATATACAAACCACTGATGTATTGTTGCCTTTTAAGTCCATGTACTAAGATCCTGATGATAGGTGTGTACAAATGGATCAATGTGCCATCTAAAAGCACATCGATATTATTCCATGTAAACCAAGGACCTGGGTTCTACTTTAAAAGTACTTATGATTAAACAACGATAGAAACAAACAAATAATAGCAACAAAAACCACACACACACAAAAACCAAAACAAAGCTTAGAATTGAAGGGAGCCTTTTACCCAGATTTCTCAACAGTTTACTAAATTCTACTGTGGGTCATTGACTGTTTATGGCTAATCTATACCTGGACTCAGCTAAAAACCTCCAGATTGAAATGGCACTCAGAAATTCTGACTTTTGAAACATCTAAATGTCTCTGTGTGCTTCCTGTGCCCAAATTTAATTTTAAACAAAGAGCAGGCATATTCTAAATATGACTGGCTTGGGTCAAGCACTCCTGTTGAACTGGAGAAAACATTATCACTCCCACCCCAATCCGCACGGAAAGGAGTCCTAGCAGTGAGTGCCCCTGTGTGTATAATATATACATAGGCACACAGATGCAGATCTAGACAGGTAGCTATATAGATACATAATCTCTCAAAAAAGGTAGTAACAAAAATAACAAACTATGCTTGCATTGTGGTAGCAGAATAAGACAGTGTCAGAGTGAAGGGAAAATGCTTACAACCTATCCAGGTTTAAATGACTGTGATACTAGCTTAACTTTTACCTCCTTGCTTGTAACCCCCACCAGACAGTCTTCTTGTAAGAGGGAAGACCCCCACACACACACACACAGATGCTTTGAAGAGGGAGGACTCCCCTCACACAGATGCCTTGTGTTCAAATCTGTCTGCACTATTTAGAACAACACCAGTTCTGCTGGTAGAGATTATGGGTTCTCAGGGACATCTAAGCTTTCATTAAACTGGAAAGCAATCAAGTCTTTGTGTCTACAAATTATACATTTAATAGTTCCACAAATTTGGCAAAGTTTGTGATGACATCTACAATGTTTTCACCAAATCATAGACATAAATATGGAAGTCGTCATCAAACTCGATGAAATACACAGAGGGATTGGCCTCTATTTGATGGATGACCATGCCAGTCCTTTTCAAGCCATCTTCTTTGGCATATTCCACTTGCTTGCCTACCAGGCTGTCCATAACTTCTCCTGACTCCCTTTCTGCTGGAGGCGAATCATTGGAATCAGGCATGATGCGGAGGTTGCCTTCTTTGTAATCATCTAGGAGCTGGTACATGTACAAGACAGCGTCTTTCTCATAGGTGATGTAAAGCCATGTGTTCATGACAGTTGTCCGTGCCAAGACCATTCCCCTCCACTCATCTTTAGAGCCATCCTCTGTTTCAAATATGTGCTCCATTGCTTTGACAATCATGTCCGCTAAGTGTGCATCGTTGATCAGAGATGTTGCAACTCTATCAGGGAGGACTTCCAGTGCAGAAACACTTTCATCCTTATTAAGTTCTAGTCCATAAATACAGTCAAATCCATCATACTTTATAGGATACAGGGAAGGATTCACAGTGTGAATGGCAACATATGATGAAGGAAATTCAGGGCAGAACTACACACCTCATCAGCCAGGAAGAGAGGGAACGTTGTCTGGGATCAGAACCTTCATTCCTTCCAAAGGTCCAGTGAGTCCAGGTCCTCCCACTTGGCATCATGTCTTCAAGTTTCTCTCATCTCTCAATAGGTTGAGGAACATTCAACCTCCAAACTGTACCAATGACTTATTCTGTGTTTCTTGATAATAGCCATTTTAGCAGATATTCATACTTTATAGGACACAGGGAAGGACAGTCCCCTTCCACTGGATGACAGGGCCATTGCCCTCTCTCCACCCACACTGGATCCTATAGCCTACAATGTTCCGCCGGGGCTGGAACACAGGCTTGCTTGGTCCTACACTGGTCTAGTCCGATGTTTTCTGTATTCACACATACAATGTATTATTCTCACAAAAATGTCTATCTGGATCCAATAGCCACCAGCTCGCATGCTCTTCATTACATGATCTTGTGAGATGTCCTCTTCTTCATCATGTTTGCAGATACTCCAGCATGGCCCGCATCAGCTCTGGACCGCTGGCCCCGTGTCTTCCTGAATGGGGTCTTCATTCATCTGTATCTATGTGAGCAGTGGAACTGCTGGACTAGGGTGAAAATCCAATGTGCTCAGCTAGGAGGCTGTCCACAGGTCAGTGTTCTTGTTAATCTACCATCCAGATGTCTCCTTTACAAGTTCAACAAAAACACATGGAATCCCAAGCACTCTGGCAGTCACTGAGGTTGCCCACGGTGCTCCCAGTTGGCCCAGCCGGAGCCAGACAGCACCTCCCCATCCCTGCTCCTCGCTGCGGCCATCCCTGCCCCCAGCCACCTATATTCTTAACAACACTGCACAACCTTACCAAGTTTTCCATAGATTTGCAAATTGTCAGTCAGTTTCCCAACACTATAATGAAATTCTCAAAACAATTTAAGAGGAAAGGTTTTATCTGACTTAAGGTTCCAGCCTGTGATCACATATCCCTAATGCTTTGACCCTTGGCAACATATGATGAAGGAAATTCAGGGCAGAACTACACACCTCATCAGCCAGGAAGAGAGGGAACGTTGTCTGGGATCAGAACCTTCATTCCTTCCAAAGGTCCAGTGAGTCCAGGTCCTCCCACTTGGCATCACGTCTTCAAGTTTCTCTCATCTCTCAATAGGTTGAGGAACATTCAACCTCCAAACTGTACCAATGACTTATTCTGTGTTTCTTGATAATAGCCATTTTAGCAGATATAAATGATATAATAGCATGTCCATCAGTGGAAGAGTGAGTAAATTATCATTCTGCTTCTGTCAGAAGAGAACAGGGGTAAACCCAGAATACATCATGCTTGATGGAACAAGGCAAGCCATAAGAATGAGTTAGCATGACTCTTCTTAAGTAGGACCCTAAAACAGTCAAATTCACAGAAAGAAAGAATAGGATGGTGGTTTCTAGAGACTGGGAGAAAATGATGTAAAGGCTCAGTTATAGAAAACAGAGATTTCTTATCATGGTTGCACTCAGAATTAGTAACATTGTATTATGTGCCTTACATACAATGAGAGAAAAATCTCATACAAACTGTTTTTATCAAAATTTTTAAGGATTATGGCCATCAAGGCATGTGATTAACTTGTGCTAGGACATTGAAACCACTATGCTTGTTAAAACGATAGAAAATTAATTAATCATAGTAATGATTTATTGTGGAAGGGGGCAGACAGCAGCAAATGTCATAAATGTCATCACTAACCTTTGACGGCATCAGGACCCCTGTGTGGCCCAAAAGCCTCTTGTCCACACTGCTCTCTGTATTCTTACTGATATGACTGTGTTTGAGCTCAGCTCTGAGAGACTGTATGATTGAAGGGAGGGGACTCCATACGTGTGGAGACTTGTTATAACAAGTGCAGTGATATCTTTCCTCTGATCTATAGCTATAAGGGTCCTATCTCTGAACCTCTGTGCACATCTTTCTGTGGGGATGAATGTGTCCTTATAGTACCTTGGAGTGATAACTACTGAGCACCAACTGAACTGAGCAAGGATGGAATGAATGTGAAGTTTTCTGAGGTTTTTCCAATCACTCATTTACACATATGCATGCATGTGGATAGATAGATAGATAGATAGATAGATAGATAGATAGATAGATAGATAGATAGATAGATAGATAGATGATAGATGATACCTAAGCACACACATATATACATAAACACATACATATGTAAATTCATTCATGGAAATTGTTTCTACACATGAGACACTTGCTAAGAGTTTGCTTCCGATCCTCACTAGTTATCGCTTTCAACTGTTATAAGTTAGTCAGGACTTTGTTTGTAATTATGTCTTATCTCTATTGACAAACAGACAATCTGGGATATTAGATGGCAGCACTAACTTGCAGATTTCAAATCACTTCCATGGGTCCCATTGATTTGATACTATGAGGTGTTTTCTCCATATTGAGTAGGGAAAACTTTCAGAAACTTACAGATATACAATGTGTTTTGCCCAAAGCTAGGACTCTGACCTCAGAGCTAGACCTCTTGGTTCTGCACAGGGTGTTCCTGACTAGAAAAGACAGCAGGGTCTTGCATCCTTTCCTAGTGAAGAACCACATCTTGCATGAGTGACTTCCAACTCTTCATGTTTCATATTTGTCCATCATGTTGTACTCTGTTTGTGACTTTCTCCTTTAGATACTTGAGTCATAAGTAAAACAGAACTAATGAACTATATCCTTTGCCAACATACAATCCATCAGGGGTTGAAGAGATGTTATACACCCAGCACATGCAGCACCCAGAGAAAGCAGAGAAAAAGCAAATAAATAGATAAGCAAAAAAGCAAGCACTCTGGGCCCATGGGGGAAATTCCTCCTTTGGAGACAGGACACTGGTGAAGCCTCTGCTCCTGCCTAGGGAAACCTTCCCAAGAAGAGGCTGAGACAGGAAGCAAAGGCAGCAGGTTTAAGGAAGTCACTTGGGCATGCCCACAGTGGGTGGTATTCCATCAATGCATTATGCTAAATTAAAGGGAATGATTTCACAAGGGTCTTGAAGAAGTTATCCAAAGGATCACTAACAGGGACTAGAAGAAAATTTAAGGGAATGGAGCACAAATGGTTTAAAACCAGGTGGACAAAATAATGACAATAATAATAATATTTATGAGTAAAGATTAAAGAGATATAAATCAGGACCTGATTTGGTTCAAATAAGTTCTGAATTCTTGATTGTATTAGAAATTTTAGTACAGGGAGCAAGGGAAATAGTAAGGGCTAAACATCAGACATGTCACAGAAGATCATGGCAATATCTTAAGAGTTTTCTAAGCAAAGTACCTTCCTTGTTAAATATAACTGGGTTCAAACAATTTATTTGTGATTTTAAAGGAATGTTTCTATGCATGTGCCTCTAATAAAAATAAATAAAATGATCAAGTCTTATTGCTTGTCTCTAAAGACATATCAGAAAAATTTCTAAGCTAGTGCTTCACTGCTGTCCTCCAGTCCCCAACTAATGAGTGATCCCCAGTTGGCTGCTATTATTCACCCTTTTCTATTTTGATCCATTTCATTCAAGGCAGCTATAGCCAACTATGTGTGCTGCCAGACACTTTCTGATGGACCAGAGATAGTGAAACTGAAATACCACTGCTTTATGAGGATTTGGTACACTTCAAATGACTATTTCCAGTTGAATACACCCAAATATAACACAAATAACAATAGAGGGACATCCAGTGGTAGGTGGCTAGGGTAGGTAATCCATGGAAGTGATTAAAAAGGCCAGCCCTAAAATTAGACCTGATGAACTGGTCTGCTTGAGCCATTATGTTTTACATAAGCCATTATACCATTTATATGTTTCATACCCAGCACTCTTCCATGAACACAAGTAAACAAGACTGATAGATTTGAGTGTTTATCAGTCACGGGTTCCCATGTTCCTTCAATCCCTTTTGTTATCAGTTCTGATGTGCTGTGTGCAACCTAGTCACTTGATATTGTTCTATCCTTTCAAATTCTCCATATTACTAAAAGGTACGAATGTTGGCCTTTGTGTGTGGAACTTGTAGAACTAAAAGGAATGAGAAGGGCTGGTGTCTTAAGTTCATTTCCTTTGCTGTAGTAAAAGTCACCTGACAAAAGCAACCTAATGGAGAAAGGTTATAGTCTCGTATTGCAGGGAAACCAAGATGGTGGGATGTGAAGCAGCTTGTCCCATTGTACCCACAGGCAAGAGCAGAGAGCAATGAGCTAATGCATGCATGCTTGTACTCAGATCACTCTCTCCTTTTTCATACAGACTAGCTAGAGAGAATGTCTCTACCACAATGCAAAGGTCTTCCCAACTCAATTATGCAATCTCCCAAAGAAATGCTCACTAGCAACCTAATCTAGACAATTCTTCATTAAGACCCCTTCCTGGGCAGTTAGTGCTACACTGTGTCAAGCCAACAGTCTAGAGAGATAGCTTAGTGATTAAAAGCACTTCTGGCTCTCACAGACAATTGCCTGTAGCTCTATGCCCAGTAGATCTAACATCTTCTTCTGGCTTCCAAAAAACTGGCGTGCGCGCACGCACACGCACACACACACACACACCAACAAAATAACCATCATGAGGGGTTAGAGAACAGTAGTCTACTAAGCACAAAACTCCTAAGGTAAAAGCAAATTTGCAATCTGATACAGATCACGTAATAAAATATCTAGGTAGCTTGTGAAATATGACGTGGATTGAGTTGTTCATCCAGTATAATATCTAAACTGATTGACTACATCGAAACTTTCCTCAGAGAAATCAGCAACCAGGAAAACATAAGAGCACAGCTCCTACTTCATTGAGATGACTGATTGATAATGAATTTGATAACCTGGAATCCAAGTGGTTCTTCACAGTGATTTTGTCTCTCTTTCATTAATATTCTTAATTGGTACAGACAAACTGCTCTTGGGAAAATTATAAAATTTCCATTAATTTTATTTCACTAATTCTACTGTAAGTGATGATTGAACTTTCTGCAGATTAAATGCAAGTCTGAGATAAAAAGAATGTGAAAACAAGAATACCGAGACTGAGATGGACTATTTTTCATTAATTTTAATTGGTTGCAAATTTTGCAGTCTCAAAAAGTTTCTGCTCTTTGCTTCATTAAATAGGTTCTGTCATTGTTCAGCATAATTATAGCTTTGGGGGAATTTTCCCAATAAAAGCTTAGAAGGGGAATTAAAAAAGGAAGCCTAACAGTGAATGATAAAATGTAGTTAATAGTTTTCAACACTCAGACCTTCTTAGGTTTCTGAGTAGTATAGTTCAATGACCTATATGGGTGGTTTTGATGGTACATGGAATTAATTGTACAAGCGGGATGGTGTCAAGAAAAAGGACAGAATTTTTATTTCTGTCTAACAATTTCTCTGTATGCCTTAATGTTTTCTGAATTCTGGATTTATATGGCTATTTAATACATACCATGTATATGAAGACCATCGGCAGAAACTCCAATATTGCCAACTCCTTGAGAATCTGTTCAAAACCCAGATAGGAAGCCTTCTAGATCCACTGTAGAAGTGTGTGTGTGTGTGTGTGTGTGTGTGTGTGTGTGTGTGTGTGTGTGTGTGTGTGTTTAGATACAACCTTAAGCTTTTGTAATCCTGACATTATTGTTTGCTGTCTAGGTAGTTCCCAACTGCTGATCAATGATTTGAATTCTCTTATACCTAAAGTATATTATCCCTTATTTAAATAGTCAATGTGTCTTTTCCTTCTTTTAGAATTTCTGTCTATCTGCCCTAGTTAAATTTCTGTTGCTGTGTTAAAATACCCTGGCAACAAGCAGCTTAGACAAGCAAGGGTTATATCACTCAAAATTCCAAGTCACAGTCCATGATGGTGAGGGAGTCTCAGTGACTGAAGCAATGAGGTGGCTACTCACATCCCAACCACAGTTGGGTGTAGAGAGAAATGACTGACTGCACATGAGCAAGAAGCTTGGGCTCATCTTGTTTTCCTTATTCTTACATAGAACAAGACTTCCTGCCTAAGGAGTGCTGTTCTCCATGGGCTGAGTCTTCTCACATCTGTTAAGACAATAATTCTGCATAGGTATGCACACAGGCACACCCAGGAAACAAACCCCCACTGAGACTATTCCCAAGTGATTCTAGGTTTGCCATGTTGACAAAGCTAATGTTCTTTCTTTTTCTTTCTTTCTTTCTTTCTTTCTTTCTTTCTTTCTTTCTTTCTTTCTTTCTTTCTTTCTTTCTCTATGCATTATTTCCTTTTTATTTGCTTTCTTCCTTTATTTTTGTAGTGTTAAGAATTGGACCCTGAGCTTCAGACACACTAATTAAGCACTCTACCACTAAGCTATATCCCAAGCCCCGTGTCTTCTCATATTGACCCAACGGCAGTTGCTTGTGACCTAAAGGCCTACCAGATCACACACATTATATCTCTGCATCACTCTACACTCTTTATTAAAGGCCCCATGAAATACAAAAATTTATACTATATTCTCTACATTTGGAATGAACTCAAGTCATACTGTATTATCTGATATAAGTCAAGAATGTAATACATGTTTGTTAAGTAAATGTATTTCACTAATTTGAACAAAATACATGTATTAATTCATTTAACAATTTGATATTAATGCCAAATCATAAATCTATGTGAAGTTGCTCCTTAACTGCTGACAGATTTACAATCTGAGAAACCCATTGTAAAGTGAAAATATCACACATTGACAATGCACGGCACAATGGCTTGGGGACTCAGTGACCTTACAGCACTTGCTTCCCCGTCTGATCGTGTTGTTGAGAGGGCAATACGGCTCAGTATCATGAAAGCATGGTACTGCTTACATCAGACTAGGCAGGGTGGGGTCAGCATTCAAACTTCAAAGCGTAGTTTCTACCTTATGCCTCATAAAGTCAAAATGTATTCAATGTAACCATTTTAAGGGAGGGAAGGAGGATGGGAAGGATGGAGGGAGGGAGGGAGGGAGGGAGGGAGGGAGGGAGGGAGAGAGAGAGAGAGAGAGAGAGAGAGAGAGAGAGAGAGAGAGAGAGAGAGAGAGAGAGAGAGAGAACTTTGATCAAGAGGCAGGTTTATTAGTGGAGAATGCCAAAAGACTCAGCACTCTAATGCTATATATGTCAAACCTTGCTTTTGTGAGCACTATGGCTTGAACCTCCACTTTAGAGCTCTGAGAACTGCCTGAGGTCAGTCCTGGAGTCTGTAAGCAGATACTTAGGAAGTATCCTCAAAGTTCAGATAGTCAAGCCTAGCTAGAGGGCAGGGCACAAACCTGGTCACTAGGTACAGATGTCAGTAGAGCCTGTATCCCTGCCCTGACACTGTAGCATGTTCATGTAGACAGCAGGAAAAAATAGATGCTTTCAGAATTCCAATTATAAGCTCCGTGCCACTCAAAGCCATTTTCAGTCAACACCCACTGAACAGCTGCAGATAGAATTGTTACAATGAACAAATCCCCTATCAACATAAGATTGACGAAGGCTAAAACCATTTTATCCTTGTACAAAACCTGAGGTAGATAGTCATTATATTATTAGTCCTGGCCAGATCTCTTTCAGGATTGGAAGAAGCATTTACTCTGCTGTCTTAAATATGACCCTTAACCTCAGGGTTCAAGATGGTGTCTGGGTCACTCCCAGCAGAGCAAAGAAGGGATAAAGAAGAAAGGGAGCCACAGCTGACCAGAAAGTGTTTCTTGACATTGGCCAAACAACAATCCATCCTCCTTCATCTCACTGGCCAGAACTTAGACACATAACTGTACTTGGCCACACTAGAATCTTGGATTACAACCTTCAACCAGACCCAACTCAAGACAGCACCAGAGATGGAGGTTGATCATGAAACACATGGCTCTACCTTTTCCAAGGGCAGAGTAGCTGCTGAACTCTGCAGCTGAGCCAAGGACCAGATTTCCCATACTCTATTGTAGCCAAAAATAATTACTGTATATGAGCAGAGATGAAGTGAGTACTTCCAGGTCAAGGAAATTCCGACATAGACACATCCTCCTCCCATTCACTGACATCCTGAATTAAGCTAGTTGTTATTATAAACATGATGGACTGGCAATCTTGTCACTGGATGTTTGAACTGCTGATTGGGGAGAGTCTCCTGTTAATTAGAAACACACTTTAGGCATAATGTATGAAAGAAATAAACTTCCATTGTGTGTAACTGTTTACATTCTTGGAGATTATTATACTTTCTATGGTAAATTATAGTTAGGATTATAATACTATATAATGCTAATGAAAGGACCATCTCAATTTCTCATTAAACCTGGGTGTCTTCAGGATCAGCCACATTACTTACTACCATAGTAAGTATTAAATAAAATCTGAGTGAGTTATTACTGAATACTGGAGGCAGTTATACATACTATGGGAACTCAGAGGAAATAATATTTAATTTAGCCTAGGAACATGTTACTTAATGTTCAATTCAGGGGCATGTATGTTACAGTATTATGTTTTATATGAGGTGTAAATGCTCCACTGGATAAATTCTCTCATTTGTTCTGTTCTGCCTTATATATTCAAGTGGTGTCGTGCCAGCCAGGCAGACACCTCATATATTCAACTCTTATATTCAAAAGAGGTGACCATGGACTCTGAGAAAATTTATGAAGAGTGACTTCAAGGAGAAAGATCACCTTACAGTAGTGTGGGGCTCTTGTTCAGACCTCAAAATGCTGATTGCATGGAAAACAGAGAGGCTTTCTTCAAGCTGTCAATTTAAAATACCCACACTCCATCCTAGTGACAGGCAGAACATTTCCCACCAACGTGGCAGCCCAGGGCACTGATAATTCTCAATGACAAGGTGAGCTTGTAAACAAATCTCTCTCTTCATTGCTGGAACTGGTAGATGGAAACCTGGCTCAGACTGTGACTAGCCTCACTTGTCCCTAGCCTTCTCTTTCAACAAAACATACTCGTCCTGAATCTGTAAAATGCAATAGCTCCTAGCATCATCCTTACCACACCACACAGTGTTAATATTTATGTTAAACTCTTTTTCGCCTCCTAGGATCCGTTTCTTGAAGATAGAGACTCTTTCTCATTTACCCCAGTTCCCCCCAAGCTTATGTATAGCATCCCACACATAGTAGCTAATTTGTGTCTTGATTTTGAAAGTAGAAGAAACTAACTAGCATGATTTAGAGGAAAACTAGAAGAGAAAGACTTATAGCAACAGCAGTGGAGTCCTGGGGGGCCATGTGAGTCTTCAGTGAAAACATCTTGGATTATGTTCTGGACTGGGTGGCCAGAGGCTTGGACTCTGATTTCAGTTTAGTTATGAGATGACTGGGCAAGCCAATTGTCTCAGAGTCCTCATCCCTAGATGGATGGAGGAGATGAACCTCTTCAGGTCTCCCATGACTCATAATGCTCGTGTGGCATTGTTTGTTAGGAAACTACCTTCTGCATATATTTCATTTAATTTATTTCATTTAGTAGGAGAGATGAATTTGAACATTATAAGGTGATCTGGGGTATCCCTAATAGTGAAGAAAGGCAACCCTCTTACAGTTCCAATTATGAAATTGCCAGTGGTCATGAACAGATGCAAAGAATGAATTGTGGAGGTTCACCTGGTCTAGAGGGAGGGATGAACATCCTCTGAAACACGGGCAAATCCATCATTGCTGTAATTAAAGATGCCTTTAGCTGGCTAATAAAAATTACATGTACTTATTGTGCACAACAAAGTTTTGAAACACGGCCACATTGACAAATGGCCAAATCAAGCTACTTGTGACATAATTACTGCACATACTTTTCTTATGGTGAGAACATTTGAAGTCTACTGTCTCAAGTAATTTTTGAGGTTACTTAATAACAACCCATTGTTTTTAACTACAGACACTGGCTCCTACAAAAGACTCCCTGATCTTACTATTCTTAACTGAAATTCATATCCTTTGACCAATATTTTTTCTATAATATTCTTCCTAAATGAAAAAGAAAAAAGTTGCTATAAATTAGTTTAATGAGCTTTTCGGAGAAATGGGGCTACAAGAGCCACTCATTTTTTTAAGGTGAGACAAAGGAAAGTGTTATTTTTGGGGTGTGGCTAGTGTCTCAAGGGCTTGTGGATTTGGAGCTCTGACCCGGTGCAAGGATGTTGAGAGGGGATGGAAATTTTAAGAGATGGGATCTGGTGAAAGGCAGTTAAGTCACTGGGCACACTGCCCTCACAAGTGACTCATGTAGCTCTCATGGGAATCTGGTTAGTTCTACCAAGAACAGGTTGTTATAAAAAGTGAAGCCTGGCCCCTCCCAGGGTTCTGGCTTCCTGTCTCACCATGTGATTTCACTTTCATAGTCACTTCTGTCATAGCCATGTGCCATGCTCTCATGTAACCAGAAGACACCTTCCAGCAGTCAAACAGATTGGCTGTCTGCTTTTCAACTCTTAGCATCCAAAAATGTGAGACAAATCAACTGATTTTCTTTATAAAGTAAAAATATTTCACTACTGTGACAGGAAATGGGTTAATACATGAAGATCACCATAAATATGCCACACAACTGAATTCTGCTCTTTAGTGTTTGCTGGACTCCATGAGGCCCAGGGCTCATGAAAATCTCAGGGGAAGAAGAGTGTATCCTCTAGGGTTTGAGATACTTCCCTTCAATTATCCTGCTCCATCTGCATGACTGTTCTTGCTGTCACCCAACCAGAACAGACATGCTCCTGTTCCAAGGCCTTTGCTCTACTGTTCTACGGGCAATGTTTTCTTGAGCGTTCATGTACTGATCCTTCATGAGCATTTAAAGTGGACCTCTCATTCTACCCCAAGCATGATATTCAACTCCCAAAGCATCATGCCTCTTCCTTTCACCATCCACATCTCATCCATGTTCTGCCTCACCTAAGTCTACATCTTCTTCCGGATATGATACATTCAACATATAAGTCAATTGCATATGTTATTCTGAGTTACCAAAAACAAGTCTTTTCTTTTCTTCACCAATAGATCCCAGCTGCGTAAAACAGTACCTGACACACACTGATTGCTAGAAGTGTCTGTTAAGAAATTATGGAATGAATGGGCTAATTACAGTGTTCCATTGATTTTTAACTTATTCTGGAAAATGATAGCAGTTTGTTATGACCTCAGACAACCTGGAGAATGGCCCATACAGAATTCCTAGGTATCAGTCAAATCCAGAGCACACTATAGACTACTCCAAATTGTTTGGATAAAATGAGAATGATAGTCAACTGAATTATAATTTGGAAGATAACCCAGAAGAAGTCAAAAAACTATCCATTTTGGTATTTATCTACGGAGCAACTGAAGACGGCAGAGTTTAGTGAACATATCCCCAGTAACTATGAAGCCATAAATTATGACCTTGATATTTTCATTGACTTCTTTGATGATCACATCAGCCATGAAACAGAGAACCTCAACTTCTCAGATGAGGAAACAGACACAGGCAACTTTCCCAAGTTCATGTAGGAACTTGTTCAAGCTGTTCCTCCTCCTGCTGGAGCTTCCAATTTCCCTGCCAAGATCTCCCAAAGACATCCTTCCAACAGAATCTTGGGATCTTGATGGGTCTGGCACTGAAAACTCCAAAAAACCATTAACATTTTAATGTTTTATATTATCAACGTTTCTGTGTGTTCAATTTTCATAAGGCCTTGACAGTTATACAGAATCTTCACTTTGAAATATTATCTGATACTTGGTGCTCACAACTACATACTTATCCTCTTTCTTCCATTTCCATGTAGAGAGGTCTATGGGTCTTGCCAAGAGCAGCTGTCAGCATCCCATAGTAAGAAAGGCCTTGAAAGGATTCAAGATGCCGGGAGGTGGTGGCGCACGCCTTTAATCCCAGCACTTGGGAGGCAGAGGCAGGAGGATTTCTGAGTTCGAGGCCAACCTGGTCTACAAAGTGAGTTCCAGGACAGCCGAGGCTACACAGAGAAACCCTGTCTCGAAAAACCAAAAAAAAAAAAAAAAAAAAAAAAAGAAAGGATTCAAGATCCATGGGGCTCACACTCTCACATATTAAGATTAACTAGACACCTCCTCTGCTGGCTGGGGATGGATCACAATTTTAAAACGGGGGGAA
Organism: Tokudaia tokunoshimensis; assembly: GCA_036184795.1. Lineage (NCBI taxonomy): Eukaryota > Metazoa > Chordata > Mammalia > Rodentia > Muridae > Tokudaia > Tokudaia tokunoshimensis. The sequence goes on from BTHU01000012.1 coordinate 37,643,964, forward strand.
CTTTGCTTCTTTCCTCTTCTAAATAGGTGGCTCCCCCCACTTTCATGCGTTCAGAGAATCCAAACAAAACATTTTACTTGCTCAGTATTACCATAGGTCATACTTTGAAGGGCCTGAGAAGAGTAGGCAGCTTGGGATCTGGCCTAGGTAGCCAAAGGGAAAAGGATGATGGCATGAAGAGAACGTGAAGATCCAGGAGAAACAGTACACAGTAGACAGTGCAGTCCAATGACATCCATAAATGAGAAGCAAGTTCCTGCCGTGCAGAGCAATACACACCTAACAGTGCCATGGAAACAGAAGGGTTAGAACTGGTGAGAGGCTCACAGAATCCCCCAAACACTTGCCAACTATTTTTCAGCTTCAGTGAGGTAATTGGTGGTATGTGAGCCATGTACTTCTCATCCAGGTAAAATGTAGTTCTATTTATTCTCATTATAGTTACAGTTCCAGTGGAAGTCAATAGTATGAGTTTCTTCCTAATCTCCCCTAGGTTCCTCCTGGATCCATACCCTGAAACATACAATTCTAGTTAATCCATCCTTTTCTGCAGAGGAACCTAGGAGAGTGGACACCAATGTCAGAGAGGATGATCAGACTTATATTTGATTTGATTTCTTCAGGTCTACATGCATGGTGGCTGCTGGTGATTTTGTCATGAAATTTCTTTATCCACTAGTTGTTGGCGCTCATAGTACATTTACCTCTGAAGCCCCACTCCTCCTATCTCCCTTCTGTTATAATTTCTCTGTATCTGTTACTCCTTTCATTGCTTTATCCAAATACATGAAAAGAAGCAACTTGAGAGGAAGGGCTTGGGGTTTTGGTTGTTTGGTTGGTTTGTTTGTTTTGTTTCAGGTTTGTTATTGTCATTGTTGCTGTTGTTGCTGCTGCTGCTGCTGCTGTTGTTGCTGCTGCTGCTGCTGCTGTTGTTGTGATGGTAGGTGGTTGTTGTTGTTTTGTTGATTTTGCTTTGACTTACAGTTTGAGAGGACACAGTCCATCATGCAGAAAAGACATGGCAACATGATATGCATTTGGGACTTTCTACTTCAAATCTTGATGAAACAAGAAGGAAAGAGACAAGATGTGGGGCAACCTTCCTAATGTTGTGACTCTTTAATACAGTTGCTCATGCTGTGGTGTCTCCCAACCATAAAGTTATTTTGTTGCTACCGCGTAACAGTAAATTTGTTACTGTTACAAATCATAATGCAGATATCTGATATGTGGGATATCTGACATGTGACCCCTGTGAAATGGCCATTCTACCTCCAAAGGGGTTGTGACCTACAGGTTGAGAACTGCTGTAAAAGCTTCACAACCTTTCAAAAACAGTGCCACTATCTTGTAAGGGACATTTCATGTTCAAAGCACAGTACTCTTCGTCCTCAACTATCCAGGCCCTGAGGTTTTACAAGAACTCTTAAAGTGCCAGAACCATGCTTTCTCCAAGTAATGACAACTTTGATACTCTTCAGAGATCCATGCTTTTCATGTTATAGTTCAATTTGCAGGGTGATAAAGAATTTCTATTCCCAGGTATCCCACCATTTGACATTTGAGAGTGGTCAAAAATCCATGATCTTTATTAGCCACACTGATACAGGAGGTAAAACCCAGCCACCACCTCATAAGGGACAAGCAGCCATGTCTCCTGCCCTTCATGGGAAATTTCATCCCAAGAGTTTAGATTTTGGTTTCAGATATTCTCTATCATATGTTTCAATAAACAAAGAGCCTCTCATTGAAATAAAGAACTGTTGAGACAGCTCAGCTGGCAAGAGCTCTGGGCGCTCATCTAGAAGACCCTCTTTTGAGTCTCAGCGCCCATATGGTAGTTCACAGCTGTCTGTAACTTCAGTTGTAAGGAATATATGCCCTCTTCTCACCTCTGAGAGTATCAGACATATACATGGTACATAGATATTATAAACAGACCCTACATCCGTGCAATAAAATAGAATAAAAATAATTTTTAAAACAACTCTGTGTAACCTACCCAGATAGTGACAAATTCCAAAGTTAGTGAAAACATTTTTTTACAGCAATAAAAATTTCCTGAGTGAAATTAGTTTGTAAGAAGAATTGATATCGCCCAAAGCACTGTTCTCAATGCAGAAACTCCTACATCTGGATATTGTCTCTACTGTCCACTCATCTGTAATCATCCCTGAAGAGCCCTGCTTCCAGGCATGTGGGTCACTTGTCAACTCACCAGAAAGTTGCAGCTTGAACCTGCTGAACTACAAGATAGCACAGGATGGATTCAGCACACTTATATGGCAATGTTTCATAACAAGTGTGGCATTCCTCCTGCTCTTCCCAAATCTCTAGATATTACAAAATGGCTGAGAACATTTTTTTTTTAAATTTCCTGGGTGGTGCTACTGACATTTAGCATGACACAGGCTGCTAAACAGCTCAAATTGCACAGAACAGCTCCCTAATGGGAAGGTTTATCTAGTCCACAGTAACAGCAGTGGTACTGTGCTCTCTAGTCACATCATTCATAGACAATAACATAGATTGATTGGGTGTATTTATTTCCTGAGCTGGTCATCTGAATTTGTGGCAGAAGTAAAAATACGATTACAGGATTTATTTTGATAAACTAGTATTAAGTTTAAAATTCAGTAGCTGGGTCAATGTGGTCCCTTCTTAGAGAGAATGGGTGATTGGTTATCAGTGTTGGACTGGAACACACTGTATTCCTCCTCCTCTTCCTCCCCCTCTTCATGCCCCTGCCCTCTTCATCTTTATACTCCTCATCCTTGTGTTCTCCCTTTCCAACAGGACTTCACTCTCCAGTGTGATCCTGGTGAAAAAATAAAAAGTTCTAGTTTCCTGGGACTATTTAAGATGGGTACATGGTCTCTCTCATTCCAACATCTACCTCTTCAAACTTGATGTGTTACTATCACTGAAAGGACAGTGGCTTTGGCAAAGTGCACAGTCTGCTTCAACAGGTTCAAGGTGTGTCCCAAGCATCTCTGACAAGCTCTCTGTAATGCCAATACCGCTGGCCCAAGGTGTTGAGCCAGCTACTACACTTCAAGTAGCAAATATTCTAACACGCTCTCCTCCTGTTGTTAAGGAAGTTGTTTGAGTTAGTATGAATGAGAATAACCTTCATGGGCTAATATATTATTAGAATGTTTGATCCTCCATTGATGAAACTGTAGGGGAAGAATTAGGAGGTATAGCCTTGTTAAAGGAGGTATACCACTCAAGGTGGGCTTTGAGGTTTCAAAAACCAATGCCATTCCCATTTAGTTCTCTCTCTGCTTCATACTTGCAAAAAGACAGAATCTCTCAGCTACTGCTCCAGGACTACACCTGCCTGTTGTCATGCTCCTCTTGCCTTGATAGCTGTGGACTCACCCTCTGAAATCCTAAACCTCTAATAAACTCTTCCACACTGCCTTAGTCATAATCATTTTACAGCTATAGGAAATAACTAAGATAACGGCCAGTGTTTTCACCATTACATTGTGCTTGACTTAGCCTAAACTTACTTTGACTTTAAAATAATGCTAAAGCAGTGTTGAACCTTGTTGTTGAATGAGGATCTTTTCCTGAGCTAATGATATATGGTATGCTGTGTTCTCACAAGGCTGGATGCAGCAATAAGTTACAGCTACTTCTCAGCAACATAAGACAACCAGGACTTTATTGTGGAATAGGCTTTGATATCCCCAACATTGGGCTACCATAGGATTCTGTGTATGGCTAACATGGTCTAGGCTAAGCTTAGACATTTGAAGCAGTAATTTATTAAGCCACTCTGAACTCCCTGCCAGTGGTGCCTGCATGCTTCTCGCTACTGTCCAATGCTCTAGATTCATGAAAGATACACATACACAGCCTTATATTTTAAATACCTTAAACAGCTCAAAGGCTGGGCCACTCCCTAACTCCATGTGGCTAACACACACTCCCCTCCAATATTCCTGAGTTAATACTGAATCTATAATTCATCTTTGCTGCCCTGGACCCTGCTGGGCAGCCTTCCTGGGGTTACTTTCTCCCTGCACCTACATGTTGACTGTCTCTTCCTCCTGCACCTTTCCACTGTGGCCCATCTCCTATGCTCTCATCATGGAGGAATCCCCTCTTACTCCTTCCTCAGTCCCTTTCTGGAAATCCTAAAAGTCTCACTCTGTCTCCCTGCCCAGTCACTGGCCCCCAGTAACTTTATTGAGCAATCAAAACCAAATAGGGACAGGCTACCTTTAGTCCTATGTGCAGGACACTGCAAATAGGCTTTTGGGTAACATAATTAGCATGAGAATACAAGTCACTATAGGCATTCTGTAGATTAAGCTAATTAAATGGATCTTCAACTTACTGTGTAGTTTATGAAGATGCTGCCGAGTACCTATATCCAAACGGAGGCTTACCTAAAACAGCTAGGAAGCTCTTGATGATTGGCGTTCAAGGGATATACTTAGAAATATGAAAAGCACATATTTATTCTAAAATCTTCCTGGCAATGCTTTTGTGATCCTTGACAAATTAACGTACACGTGTAGTGGTTTGACCTAATGCTGCTTGTATTCTAATGTTAATTTAGGGTCCCCAAGACTGGTTGCCCCAGAGATGAGAGAGTCCACACTAAGATGCTGAGTGACCTTGCTCCCAATTGGTAAATAAAGATGCCAACAGCCAATAGCTGAGCAGAAGAGACAGAGGTGAGGTTTGTTTCAGGGGATTGAGGAAGAGGAGGAGCACAGGAAGAAGGTGCAGGAGGAGGAGGAGAGAAGCTGCAATGGGTTAAGAGTCAAGAGAGTGTAGCCCTGAGGGTAGTCCAATTGCAGCTAAGAGTGGCCCAGATGGGAACATAGTAAATAGTAATAACTCAGGGTTATTGATATGAAAGTAGATTCTAACAGCATGGAGGGTAGGGAGCTGCCCAGCTCTTGTGCTGCGTAAGGCTTATTTGTAAATATAAAGGCTTTGAGTGTATCTTTCATTTGGAAACATAAATGGTCTAAGGCAGAATAGAAACCCCAGACTGGAATTTTAAAGTAATTTCTACAACATGCATGCAGTGGTTTCTGATTTGGTTTCCCATCTTCACATTGGTATATGGTGATGTTTACAAGAAAGTTGACTGGGATCAAATATAGTCTTGGGCCCTTGATCCCTTATTCAAAGTGTATTCACCCAGGCATACTGCAAAAATCCATAATAGTTTCAGATTAAGCAAAAAGTAACATAGTACATATAACATACATTGTAATACTGATCCATAAGGGTCTGAGGTTGAAGCCTAAAAGTATACTCTAATCTTTATGCAGCAAACAGAAGTAATAAAAACTATAAACAACTAAAGTTCATCTCAGGGTTTGCTGCCAAATATGTTCAGATCAGGTGTGAGTTACAAGGAACCTTTCCATTTTCAAAGATTTTCTAGATTTTAGGACTACGCATTAAGAGTTTGTGAACTCTTTGGTCTGAGAGATCATTATTCTCTCTGCAGAAAGGTAATACACACCCCTTTCCTCCTGCTGAAGGATAAGACACACCCCTTTGCTCTCTGCTGAACACGCCCCTTCCCTCCTGCACATTTCTGGTGAAACAGGGGAAGCCTTTGGACACCAAATGCAGAGCAGGATCTAGGGTGTAGGAAAACAAGACTTTAGAAAGCCCCCCGCCGGGGTCAGGTAGAATCCAAAGTCAAAGCTATACCGCATGTGGGAAAGGCCCACAGTGATGTCTGGCTCCTCTTTAAATCACACACTAGTCCATGTACATACGCACACACACACATTTACACACACACACACACAAACACACACACGCAATTACAGTCCTAGAGCCCTCATGACGACTCAGCTAAGGACTAAATTCAGAAGTGAGGATCTGGTGAAAGATGGAAGCAGAAAGTCAATTTGGGTATAATTTATACTATTTGCCCTTTAACTTCTAAACTTGACAAGAATTTCACCACAGAAGGCATTCAACCATCCATCTTAAAACTGCGCAGAAGAGGGGACACCAGGCAGAAGGTTAAGTAGTTTCAAAGTGCTTCTTTCCATTCGAGATTTGACATTTGCAGGTGGGGCTTCCCTTATTCTTTATTTCACATCTGAACTTATAATTACTACTCTGTGCAATAGTGGAGATAAAAGCCTTTGCATAGCACTGCAGGAGGTGGTGGGGAGCAGATCCATTTGTCAATCCAATTTATCTACCACTTGTTTCCTACTCCCACACTTCAGGACCTGTCTAAGGGAGTGCAGGGGCTCCTGTGTCTTCAGAAGCAAGGGAACATTCCCAGACTCCATGGCAAACAGAGGCCAGAGGTCAGGGCGCACTCATGTTCTGAGCAGCTGGCTGAGCAGTCAAGACCTGACTGAAAGAAGCCGGGTCTCACCTCTGGATCTATTTGATGATAAAAATGGAAGCTTGATGTTGTTTGGGTGAAAATTTAGAGAAATTACGCAACTCAGCACATTCATTCTGTACCTGCTTTCTGATGACAACTACATATTTTTGATGCTGGCTGTGGGGCCTTAAGCTGGTTATGTAGTTCTGAGACTGTTTCTTTTTTTTTTTAATTATTTTTTTTTTTTAATTTACATTCCAAATCATTTCCCCTTTCCCGTTTCCTCCCTCCCCGAAAGTCCCACTGTTTCTTTGTAATAAGTTCAGATATCAGGAATTGCTTCATAGGATTGCCAGGAACATTGAAATAAGCTCTGAGAAGAGTCCACGCTGGGCGCCTCAGCCCACAGTGTGTGCCTCTATATCCATCACTGAGTATGAACAGAGCACACAGTGGGGACCTCTGCAACCATCACTGAGTGCGAGCAGAACCTAGAGTGGGTGAGGGGCATCTGCATCCATCACTAAGTGTAAGAAGAGCACACAGTAGGGGCACACAGTGAGTGACTTTGGATCCATCACTGAATGTGAGCAGAGCACATAGTGGGCCTCTGCATCCATCCCTAAATGAAATCCCAAAATGCATCAGAATGCAGAATGTTTGTGTTCTACGGAATGCCACGCCACCTATAAGAAGTTATAACCAAAAGACTGAAGAACCTAAACTGAACTCTTGTCTTTCTGGAGAGAAAGAAGTGTTACAGGAAAGAGCATTCTCCACAAACAAACCAACGTTGGCATGCACATCACAAAGGAAATCACTTGATCCATTGTTCCGGTCATGTCATTCAGCTTGAGACTAGTCCATGATAAACATGAGGGCAAGCCTGAATCTACTGGAAAACACAGCACATCTTTAAATCAGGCAAGTCTTGCTCCTTAAACAATTCACATCTCCAGCCTTGCAATACCGCTTGCATGCCTGTCTGCAGAACCAGTTTGTCGTCCTCCCTCTACTTTGTCCCCAGTGGAGACTGGAAAAGAACAACCTAGTTAATGCTGAGTGTTCCACTGCTCCAAATCTCTATAACCGAGGTTCTCTGGAGAACCAGAGAGGGAGACACCTAATCCTTCCAACAGCTGAAGAATTATGCCTTGGACCTTAGATGTTGTGTTCCAACAGAAATCTTCCTTGGCCGCCTAAAGAGATGCCAAGTCTCATCTAGGTGACTAGCAAGGGAGACACATGCTGTTCCCCACATGTGTTCACACCATTCAGGCTTCCAGCTGGGCAAAGAAAGACACAGGAGCAGCCCCATCAGTAAGAACACATCCAGACAAGCATCATAGAGCCTGCCTGGGGCTATGGTCCTGCAGCCAACAATCTGGCTGGAAATGAATGAGATCGCTCCTAGCAGAGTTCCAAGCTGGAAGGAATCATTAAAAATGGTGCCTATTATTTCTCTGCAGAAAAAGAGACTCAGTCGGGGTCATTCTAAATTAGTCTTCGCAGAGGCATCTGCTCTGGTGGCAACTCCACTCAAGCAAATATGCAATGCTTTGGTTTCCGGTGAAACTGATCAAAGGATGTTTGCATGCAGAACAGTGCATTTTCATAGCGAAATGCCTGGCGTGTTTGCAAATACTAAATGAGAGATGATTCGGGTGGGGTGGGCTGGTGAGTGTGTCCTGTCAGTGCTGATCTAATGGCCTTCTTGTGACTGCTTCAGGCCAGGCTGAGGTGACTGGAGGGACTCTAATGAAACTGATAACATCTCTTGCTTGGCTAGAAGATGACTCACCGGCCAGAGACTCATTAGCACGGGGTCACCAAGGAACTGAGAGGTTCCTTTCAGAACAGAAGGTACAGATACCCAGCATGCTGCTTGCATTTCAATGACTTTCTTTCACAGAGGAGAAGCTGGCTTAGCTAAACCAGGAATGTGCATCCTCAAAAGAGAAGAGTGATTGCTGCTAATTAGGGATAATTTTAAGACTCTCCAACAAAACGCAGGTGGAATTCTTTCCTTTCATTTGCTTGTGAGATAGTTCTGAAGTGCTGGCTGCTGTCCAACACATATCTACAGTTCCTATGAATTCATAAGGGTCCGGGGTTTCATACAAAGTCCAGCTGAGCAGTGTCCACCTTAGTACCATCGATGTACTGGCTGTGTTTACGTACAAGTATCATGGTGTCAGATACACCAGCCAGAGAAGCGTGCTGATAATAAGAGACAAACCTGGCCTTTTGTTGGTAGAAATGAATGGCTCTTTTGCCCAAGTAGAACCAGCTATCTAGGGCAGTTCACTCTCACCATGTGATAGACACTAACATTTGGGAATCATCCTCCTTCAAAGAACTGGTGTCTCATCTTTCCCTCCTGTAATGATTCCAGGTTTTTCTTCCCAGCCATGCTTTCTCTAACCTGCAACTGCCTAGATTTTATGTACTTCCTTTGCCTTGTATGTTATCAGTCCCCATTTCTTTACTGATGAGTCTCCCTTCTACTCTTCATCTTTCCCATCCATCCAGACCCATCCTTTCCCAAGCTCAGATACCATAGGGCCAAGAGCCTGTCCAAAGCACACTTTGATATAGGGTCTCACAATGAGTACCTAACCTTCACCTTTTATGTTTGAAAGATTTTATTAATTGGGGGCAGGGCAGGGTATATGAGTACCAAGAGAGGTAGCTCCCTGTTGTAACAATAGATTCTAACCTGCCCAATGAGGGTGCTTAGAGCAGAAACTTGGGTCCTGTGCAGAAGCAGCACCATATACTCTTATTTACTGTTTGCTTTGTCTTATTCTTTTTTTAATTGGTCTATTTGTTTTCTAAAAGGAGAGAAAAGGAAGATGTGGTGTTAGATGGGCAAGGAAGTTGGAAAGATCTGAGAGGAAACAGGGAGGGGAGATCACGATCAGAATAGATAGTAGGAAAATATTTTTAATGAGGGGGGACTGTCTTTCTTGGCACAGTCCTTGTCCCAGTAGTTAGGAGGTACTTAGTGGCCCAAGCTATCTGTGCCTTTAATCTCTTGAATTGGGAGAAAAACAGAGATAAAAGTAATTGAGGGGAAAGGAGGAGACGCAAGAACAACAAAGAACAAAAACTAGCAGTAATGAAGGAAGAAGGGAGGGGGAGATCATGCAGGAAGACAATAGATGACAGACAGACAGACAGACGGTAGGTAAGTAGGTAGATGATTGATGATGGATGGATAGACAGACACTCACTAGCAACCAGCGCTCTAAAGAGGTGAACACTCTCTGTGCCCTTCTCTGTTTTCCCTGAACTCAGACTACCACCCAGGTAAGGTAGTGGCACCATACTCCTTTCAACATATGGTAAACACAACCTTTCCTATTTCCCTCATTCACTTTCTCAGATGTAAACCCATTTCTGCTTCCATTTGCTTAGAAATTAGTATCAGATGCAAAATGATTTTTCTGTAATTATTCTTAAGTAGTATTTCAATTATACACAGTTGGAAAACTACCTTCCTCATATTTTCTAATGCAGTCAGATGATGCAACATGAATTCACTCTTAAATGTCTTACCAGGCAATGTTCTGAATGATTACTGCACTAGTATTTTTCTGAGTACTTACTGCTGATCATGCGTATCTAAGATAGCCAGAAGAGACATTAGAATGTCACACAGAAGTCATAGTTTGTTCATTTCACAGCAATAAAAACATGTTCTCTCAAAACAGCTCTAATGTTTAAAGCAACTTTCTCATCAGAGCAGGAGGACAAATTAAGAGTTGTCATGGTCTAAGCAAAAGAAAGGATATTTAGTCCCTGAAATTTCATGTTTTGAAGACTTACTGCCCAAATGTATATATTCAATGGCATTTGCCACTTGGCTCACCAGGTAGTGAGGGCCTCAGGGTGAGACCTCCTAATAGTATTCATGGCTTTATAAAATGAGTGAGCACACTAGCCTCATCTCACCATGCCATTCAGATATGATGATGCAACAAAGCACTTACGGGGCACTCTTAGACTTCTAGCCTCCAGAACCATGGACTAAATCAGTGTGAATCCCAAACCCCATGAGACACATATATCAGATAATCTGTATATCAGATACTTATTATGAATAATAATAATAATAATAACAATAATAATAATAATACATTTACAGTATGAAGTATAACAAAATAATTTATGTTGGGGGCTATCCCAACATGAGGAACCACATTAAAGGATTGCAGTATTAGGAGTATTGAGAACCCTGGACTAATCAAACTTCTATTCTTAGTGCATTACTTAGTATATTTCCATACATCCATTTTTGTCCCTGCATTTCTTTTAGACAGGAGCAATTTTAGGTGAAAAGTTTTGTAGATTGGTTGATGTCCTCCCATCCCTCCAATGGAAGTCCCATCTGGCTACTGGAGCTCCCAGGGATCCAGGTTAACTGGCACTGTTTATCCTCCTGTGGAGTTGCAATCCCCTCCAGTTCATTCAGTCCTTCCCCTAACTCTTAGAAGACAGGCATGCCATGTTCCTGTCTGCAAGCACAACATAACATCAGTAATAGTGTCACCCATGGGACGGAGCCCAAGTTCTGCCTGTCACTGGACAGCCTTTCCTTAAGTCTCTGCTCCATTTCTGTTCCTGCATTTCTTTTAGACAGGGGCAATTTTGGGTCAAAAGTTTTGTAGGTGAGTTGATGTCCCCATCTCCTCACTGGAGGTAGTCTCTTCAGGTTTCATATCCCTACTGTTAGACATTTCAGCTAAGATCACCCCCACTGAGTCCTGGGAGCCTAACCCATTCCAGGTTTCTGGAATTTTCTGCAGGTTCCCCTTATGCCCCACCCCCCAGTAGATGCATATTTCCATTCTTTCTCCTGGCTCTCTGAGTCTCTCTCTCCTTACCTAATCATGCCCCCTTATCTCCTTCCCCTCCCTTCTCCTACCCAGGTTTCTCCCTCCCTCTGCCTCCCATGATAATTTTGTTCCCCCTTCTAAGCAGGATTTAAACATCTTCACTTGGGTCTTCCTTCTTGTCTAACTTAGGGTCTGTGGGGTATATCATGGGTATTATGTACTTTTTGGCCCATATCCACTTATCAGTGAGTACATACCATGCATGTCCTTTGGGTCTGGGTTATCTCACTCAGGATGATATTTTCTAGTTCCATTCATTTGCCTGCAAAATTCCTGACGTCCATGTTTTTAATAGCTGAACAGTACTCCATTGTGTAAATGAACCACATTTTCTGTATCCATTCTTCAGTTGAGGAACATCTGGGTTGCTTCCAGTTTCTGGTTAATATGAACAAGAATTCTGTGAACCTGATGGAGCACATGTCCTTGTGGTATGGTAGACCATCTCTTGGGTATATTCCCAGGAGCAGTATAGCGGGATCTTCAGGTAGAATTACTTCCAATTTTCTGAGAAACTGCTAGATTGATTTCCAAAGTGGTTGTACAAGTTTGCACTCCCACCAGCAATAGAGGAGTGTTCCCCCTTCTCTACATCCTCACCAGAATGTGCTGTCACTTGAGTTTTTGATCTTGCCATTCTGATTGGTGTAAGGTAGAATCTCAGGTTCATTTTGATTTCCCTGATGACTAAGGATGAACATTTCTTGAAGTACTTCTTGACCATTCAAGATTCCTCTGTTAAGAATTTTCTGTTTAGCTCTATACCCCATTTGTTAATTGGGTTATTTGGTTTGTTGGAGTCTAATTTCTTAAGGTTTTTTTTATATATATTTTGGATACTAACCCTATATTGGATATTATATTGGTTAGTGAAGTTCTTTTTCCAATCTGTAGATTGCCATTTTGTCCTACTGACAATGTCCTTTACCTTAAAGAAGCTTTTCAATTTCAAGAGGTCCCATTTATCAATTGTTGATCTTAGAACCTGAGCCACAGGTGTTCTATTCAGGAAATTTTCTTCTGTGCCAATGTGTTTGAGGCTATTTGCAACTTTCTCTTCTATTACATTCTGTGTGTCTGGTTTTATGTTGCAGTTCTTGATCCACTTGGACTTGAGCTTTGTGCAGGGTGATAAATATGGTTCAGTTTGCATTCTTCTGCATGCAGACAACCAATTAGACCAGCACCAATTGCTTAAGAGCCTTCTTTTTTCCACTGTATGTTTTTGGCTTCTTTGTCAAAGATCAAGTGTCTATAGATGTGTGGCTTATTTCGGGGTCTTCGATTCTATTCCATTGATCAACCTGTCTGTCTCTGTACCAATACCATGTGGGTTTTATCACTATTGCTGTGTAGTACAGCTTGAGGTCAGAGCTGGTGATTTCTCTAGAAGTTTTTTTATTATTCAAAATTGTTTTGGGTATCCTGGAATTTTTGTTTTTCTATATGAAATTGAAAATTGCTCTTTCAATACTAGAGCAATAAGACAACAAAAGGAGATCAAGGTGATACAAATTGGAAAGGAAGAAGTCAAGGTATCACTATTTGCATATTATATGATGTTATATATAAGCAACCCCAAAAATTCTACCAGAAAACTCCTAAAGCTGATAAAAAACACTTCAGCAAAGTGGCTGGATATAAAATTATCTCAAAGAAATCAGTAGCCTTTCTTTATACAAACAATAAGCAGGATGAGAAAGAAATTACAAAAACAACATCTTTCACAATAGCCACAGACAATATAAAATATCTTGGTGTCACTCTAGCAAAGCAAGTGAAAGATCTGTATGATGAGAACTTCAAGTCCCTGAAGAAAGAAATTGAAGATGACCTCGGAAGATGGAAAGATTTCCCATGCTCATGGATCAGTAGGATTAACATGGTAAAAATGGTCATCTTACCAAAATCAATCTACATTGCTTTCAATGCAATTCCCATCCATATTATTTCTTATAGTTGCATCTACAGCTATCTCAGAATTTCAAATCTAGTTTTAATAACAGAAGACCTGCTTCACACATGGAGAATAGAGTCAGGATATATCTAGATGGTTGAACCTGTAAATGAGGAGGTCTATGAATCAAGGACCACCTGCCATCCTCCCTCAGACTTCTTGAGATATAGATACCCAACCACTTGAGAATAGGAGAACTAAGATGGGGGGGGAGAACTAATCCTTCTTGAACCCAAGGGGATGGCAAAAGGGAGACAGGGATAGAGAACACAGCATATCAGATTGGGATGATCTACTTTTCCATCTTTGGACTTTTGTGTTAGGGAAAGACAAGGAAAATGACAGCACAGTACCCCTCCTTCCTTTGAGAGTTCTAGAAGATGTCACCAGTCCAAACACAACAGTTTAACTTAGTGCTCAGTGTGATTGGGGGGGGCAACTATCCTGAAGATATGATTTTTAAGTCATTTTTAATTCTTTCATCAACTCTAAGATTTGAACAGGGAGGCACCATGGCAAGTATCTACCAGGAGTTTGGGGGTGTCATTCAGAGTTCAAAGCCCCAAACAAGAAGCTAGCTCTTCTCTGCTGAATTCACAGACACTCACTTATGGGAAGGAACTGAAGGGGAAAGAAGACTTTTCTACTGGACACATGTGCTGGTGGGAAGGTGTTCCCTTTCCACAAGGAGAACTAGTCAAACTGTGTCCTTTAGGTGACTGTAATCAAATTATAAGTAGTTGTTAAAGTGTCCTGTTGAGTTGTGTGAATTCTGTGGATTCTAGGCAATTATGGGGCCTGAGAGGGTGATGGTTAGATTGGAAGAGACCTGGCAGTGGACCCTGACAGCATGATGGTTAGCATGCAAGAGGCCTGGAAACTTTGAAGTGTGATTAGACTAAGCACACAAAGGTCAAAGGGAGTTTTATAGAATCAAAGGTAGTTCTGTGGAGGTCAAGGATATTCTATGGAGATCAGGAATAGTCTCTTGGAGATCAGGCATAGGTCTTAAAGAGCCAAGGGTGATCTCCTGAACATCTGTGTTTTTAAGATTAAGTGTGGTGCGAAGTCCAGGTGCAGTACTGACTTGGTCTACCCAGTAGGGTAGAAACAGAACATAATGCCCTGGACTCTAGATACATGGGGCCTTCTCAGATAGGGTTTCTCTACTCCAGATCCCCCTGTATCCTACTAACATCTGCTCCCATATAATACTAGATGTGCTTGGAAACCCATTTAATTACATGACTCCTACAGGATTAAAGGACCAGGGGACAGGTTCAGATTTTACAAGAACTGGTGGGGCCCGAAAAGGTAGTTCAGCAGGTTAAAGCACTTGATTCTAAGGTTGATGACCTGAGTTGATGACCCTTTGACTTCTGGCATAACTTGTCCTCTGACCTCCACAAGCACCCTGTGACAAGTGTACACACATACACATAGACATACACAGAGAGAGACACACAAACACAGGCATGCACATGTATATACAACATCACAGAGAGTACATGAATGCAATAAAAAGTTAATATAGGTGATATATATATATATACATATATATACATATGTACATATGTATATGTATATTATATATATATGGCATTATATATAAATATTACACAAAACATAAACTAGATAAGAGCTGAGATGGACAGTGAAACTTGAGTCATTAGTTTTATAGCAAATCTGGTTGGCTGGGGTTGCATCTAATTTTTCCTTGGCATCTGGCTCTCACAGACACTCAGAACTTGCTTAGGGAAAAAGAAAAGATCAAGTGGTTCCCCCCCCCAAAAAAAAGGGCTGGGGCTGAATAAATAAGACATTTCTTAGCCTTACATTTAAAAGGTGGTTTGATTCCTTCCATTTAGATGGCAAGCACTCCAGGCTGTCCTCTGAGGATTGACCTCACTTGCTATTTTTGCCTGAGTCCCTGAGCTGGGCATCAGAGGGATTTACAGGCTATGATCACCAGGTCTAAGCACACGGAAGCTGAGAATCTGGTCATCTGCTATTTGCAACCAGATTAGATAAATCCTCCAAGGAACATGTGTTTTCATTTCAATGTTGAATCACAAAAGAACCAAAGAAACAGTTAAAATGAAAACCGAAGGTCAGTTTCAAGCTTGGGACAGAAGGATAAGGGCCTTGCTTCAGAGCTAAAAGCCTTTTCTCCCCAGAGAACACACTTCATCAAGAAGCCTGCCTATTACCATACTCATCCTTCCCAGCACTGAAAATATTAAGGAGCATGTTACCCATACTCTAGACACAGAGGATTCTAAAACCTTGAACCATTATTTCTGAAGCCCACTTCCTAATTTCCTGCCTGCTGTCCTGATTAAATTGCTCATGCCCCAGGTGTAGTGAAATGGTACATCCACCTACCTAACATCTGCTTCTGCATGTTCCTCCACATGTGTCATTCAAATGCCTCCAGGTCCCCCTTGATCTACAAGGGCATCCCAGATGTACAAAATAGGAACTCCACATCCTCTTCTCTACTGAAGAGCCACAACTAATTAATTAAGAAATTAATTAGTAAACTCACTAGCCTAGCTTCTATCTTTAGCTTTTTATCTTTGACTTGACTTAAGACTTTGCTGCTGGCAGGGGCTCCTGACAGAAGGGGGGGGTCTCCATTCAATCTGGGAACATGAGGCACTTGTGGGCACCAGTGGACACATAGAATACTCACTAACATGCCCTTGAGAGCCCACTGGTGGATGGGTTATCACAGCTCCTGCTATTAGAAGTAAGAAATCTTACGAAGTGCAAGGTCAGACAGCAAAATAAAAAGGTATATATAGGATAAGGCCAGGACCTTGGAGACTCCTTTTACCTCTAGGGGAGCATGAATCCACTAGTATACTAACAAAGATGTTAACTGGATATCAATCCTAGAAGAAAGCAAGCCAACCACATGTCCTTGCCTTGTGTTTCTTTTGAGTGTCACAAGCCTCCCTCCTGAGATAGAGCTGATGGAATGGTCATTTCTGCAGGGGTCATGGGGAGTTCACTGTGACTGCAGCTCTCCAGCTCACGGCAGTGAGATCTGGAGCTCAATGATGTTCCTAAGATGATGAGATCATCTTGGATGCCAGTCAGCTGATTAAAAATAATCACATTCCATTTTTAGAGAAGTCAAGTATTTTGTGGGGATGGAAAGTCTAAATTTTTTATATGATTATCTCATTCTCATTATTTTGGAGATGGAAAGAAAACTAGGTATGTCCAGCTCCTGCTGGAGGTAGTATGATGCTGTATGCTTCTCTCTCTCTCTCTCTCTCTCTCTCTCTCTCTCTCTCTCTCTCTCTCTCTCTCTCTCTGTGTGTGTGTGTGTGTGTGTGTGTGTGTGTGTGCATGTTGCATGCACTTGTCACTGTGAAGATGCACACCTGTGTATGCAAATACATGTGTGCTTGCCTCTATATGTGGAGGATAGGGGGTGACATCAGACCTCTTCCAGAATCACCTTTCACCTTTGTTTTGAAAGACAGAGGCTCTCTGTAAACTTGAAGCTCATTGGTTTGTCTAGACTGGCTGAGCGATGAGCTTCAGGAATCTGCTTGTCTCTAGTACAGCCTCCTACCCTAGCAATCAGGCTACAGGCACACACCACTATGCTTGTTTTTTTTACTTGGGTGCTAGTGATGTAAATTCAAGTCTTCATGTACGACTGGAAGAAGCTTCCTCCACTAGCTACTGCTTTCTGTTTCTTCTTTCAGTATTGATGGCAAGTCTTGCTGGCAGGTTTATGATTTTATATTTTAGAGATGAAAAGACTGCAGTGCAAGACACAAAACTTAGGTTGATTTTGCAAACTATAGCAGCTGGAAGAGGTGGAATCAGGTTCTGTCTTAGTCAGGGTTTCTATTCCTGCACAAAACATCATGACCAACAAGCAAATTGGGAAGGAAAGGGTTTATTCAGCTTACACTTCCACGTTGTTGTTTATCACCAAAGGAAGTCAGGACTGGAACTCAAGCAGGTCAGGAAGCAGGAGCTGATGCAGAGGCCATGGAGGGATGTTACTTATTGGCTTGCTTCCCCTGGCTTGCTCAGCTTGCTCTCTTATAGAACCCAGGACTACCAGCCCAGGGGTGCCACCACCCACAATGGGCCCTTCCCCCTTGATAACCAGTTGAGAAAATGCCCCACAGCTGGATCTTATGGAGGCACTTCCCCAACTGAAGCTCCTTTCTCTGTGATAACTCCAGCCTGTGCCAAGTTGACACACAAAACCAGCTAGTACAGCTTCTAATCTTGGGCCTGTTTGTCTCCACAGCCAGTAGAGCCACTGCAGTCTCTGGAACTACCTGTGTTCTTGTTGCCCTTACATTCATCTCTTCCCAGAGACTACTATGGATGCAGGCAGGCAGATCAGCAGCCAGCTCATCTCCATCACTGGTTAAGCTGACAGAAGTGAAAGCTGACTGCCAGCATGCAGACACCAAAGGCCAGTCTGTTCCAGCTTGACCAATGCCAGGGTTTCTCCATCAGCAGTGCCAGGCCCTGTTCTCCTGCACTTCTCATGGGCCACACACTGTAGTCCATGTAGACACAGAGCTGAACACATGATTCCCTCACCTCACTGTTCTGTGATACGCTCCTCAAGGACACAGAGAGCACAGCAGCTAGTGTCATCCAGAGGTGGAACATCACTAAGACAGAATGACAGCTGATGCTGGCTCTGCAAGCAGTCTGTCTTGCTGAACACCCAATCCTGGCGACTGGTGATTTCCATTTTTACTAACATGCCTTATCCGTCACCAGCACTGCTGTCCTCTGAGTGACTATTGATTTCAGATATATTTCAATTTCACAGCCAAGAGATTGCCCTACATTTCATTTTAAATGACTAATAGCTAAGAAATGACTGATAGCCGTGTACTCATTTTTAGTCAGAAATGGCTCCACAGGCACTATCACAGGATCTGTTCTGTCATGCTTTGTAGGGAAAGGAATGCCTCTCTCTGCTTAATGGATGAGGAAAGGAAAGTGCAGGACTATGTGTTCATCTTAAACATCTCCTTCAACAGCACAGAACCAAGGTTCAAAACCCAGTTTCTTTGACTAAAGATATCACATTTATGTTGCTTCTGGCACCTTGTTTCCATAGTACTTTGCCTGTTCTTCAAGCAACTCTGAAAAGTAGTTTTGATGTGTAAAATCTAAGAGAAGGGACTGTGAATGAACTCAGTAACAGAGACCATAAACTTTGGGGGTCAAATGGCCCTTTCACAGATCAGATATCCTGAATATCAGATATTTCATGACAGTAGCAAAATTATGATTATGAAGTAGCAATGAAAACCAATTTCATGATTGGGGTTGCCACAACATGAAGGACTGTGTTAAAGAGTCACAGCATTAGGAAGGTCATTGTGGTGCTTGGCCCATGAGAAGTGGCACTATTAGGAAGTGTAGCCTTGTTGTAATAAGTGTGGCTTGTTGGAGGAAGTATGTCACTGTGTGGGAGGGCTGCTTTGAGGTCTCCTAGTGCTCAAACTACACCCAGTGCACAAGAGAGACCCTCCTCCTTGCCGCCTGCCAAAGACAGTCTCCTCTGGGCTGTCTTTAGATCAAGATGCAGAATTCTTGGCTCCTCCAGCACCATGACTGCCCAGACACTGCCATGCTTTCTGCTGTGATAATAATGAACTAAACCTCTGTGTTGTTGTAAATATTAAATTTAAATTGAAAATTTCTACCCCACTCTTAGATCATTTTGTTTTCAGATAAAAGACATGAACCATTTATACTCATAATAAGCCTTCAAAGCACTAGATCTGACAGATATCTACCCTCTAAGCATCTATTTCCCTCTCAATAATCCTGAGATATGACTTGCCATGTTCCATCTGGCCACTCTTATTTTGATTGGCCAGTCTTCATGGCCAATTCTTATTATCCTTTACCCAATTATGTCTTCTCCTCTCTCCACCTTCTTCTCTCTCCCCCTTGTGCCTCAGACCCCTTGCCCAGGAACTAAAACTACCTTCCTGTCTTCTGCCCAGCTATGGACTGTAGACATCTTTATTCAACCAATAGTTTTAAATTAAGGAGCAAGGTTACATAGCATCACTTGGTATACATGAAGATTTTCTCATCCCTGGGGACAATCAGATCTGGGGGCCAGTATTTAGCATTACAATACATAGCAACAGACCAAAACTCAACACCCTTGAAATTGTAAGCCAGCCCTAATTAAATTTTCTATGAGTAAGAGTTGCCTTGGTCATAGTGTCTCTTCATAGCAATAAAACCCTAAGGTAGAAGATGGTACCAGGGACAAGGGTAATCCTGTGATAGATCTGCTCATGTTTTTGTTTGGAGAAATGTGGATTTTGGAATTTTGGATTTGAAAAGCAGTGGAAAGCTTTAAGCAGGGCTTAATGGGTCAACCTAGTACAAATATGGAAGATGGTGTTGCTGAGGGTGATTTGAACTTTGGTTCAAATCAAGAGGGTGCAGAGGAGACAAATTTCAGTATGCTGCATACAGATCATTTTTGTGATAGTTTGTTGAAGAATGTAGCTACTTCTTGCCCTTGTCTGAAGAGTCTTCCTGAGGCTAAGGTAAATAAATGCAGATCAATTGCATTGACAAAGGAAGTCTCAAAAAAGTCTAGTTTAGACTTTGTCCTGTAGTTCACTCTTTTTTCTTAAATTTTTTGTATTGAAAAAGGAAGTAAAAACATTTTATGATAAAACTGAAGACTTACATAAAAAATATTTCTGACAAAACTGAAGAAATATATAGAAAAACACGTTAAAATTGACAATTTTCATGGAAAATTAAAGAGTAAAATGGTAGACATAAAAAAATTGCTAAATTAATTGAAAAAGGAAGTAGAAACATTTTATGATAGAATTGAAGATTTATGTGGAAAATATTTCTCATAAAATTGTAGAAAAATATAGAATAACATGTTAAAATTGAAGATTATCATGGAAAATTACAGAGAAAATGATAGGCATAAAAATATTTCTAAGTTGATTGAAAGTGGAATTTTAAACATTTTCTGATAAAATTGAAGACCTAGAAGGAAAATATTTCTGATAAAATTCAAGAAATATATAGAAAAACATGTTAAAATTGATATTTCATGGAAAATTGTACAGATAAAATGGTAGGCATAAAAATATTTCTAAGTTGAAAGAAAGTGGAATTATAAACATTTTCTGATAAAATTGAAGATTTAAATTGAAAATATTTCTGATAAAATTGATGAGATAGATAGAAAAACATGTTAAAATGGAAGGTTATCATGGAAAATTATACAGATAAAATGGCAGATGTAAAAACATTACTAAATTAATTGAAAGAGGAATTGCAAACATTTTTGGATAAAATTGAAGATTTACATGAAAAGTACTTCTGTTAGTCTACGTCTTTTTATTGGGGAATTGAATCCATTGGTGTTGTTATATTAAGGAATAGTAGTTGTTGTTTCCTGTTATTTTTGATGTTATTTTTATGTTTATATGGTTACTTTCTTTTCAGTTTGTTGGAAGAACATTACTTTCTTGCTTTTTCTAGGGTGTAGTTTCCCTCCTCATATTGGTGTTTTCCATCTATTATCCTTTGTAGGGCTGGATTTGTTGAAAGATATTGTGTAAAATTGGCTTTATCATGAAATATCTTGGTTTCTCTATTTATGGTGATTGAGAGTTTGCTGGGTAAAGTAGTCTGGGCTGGAATTTGTGTTCTCTTAGGGTCTGTATGTCTGTATGCCCAGGATTTTCTAGCCTTCCTCATCTCAGGTGAGAAGTCTGGTATAATTCTGGTAGCCCTGCCTTTATAAGTTACTTGACTTTTTTCCCTTACTGCTTTTAATAGTCTTCCTTTGTTTAGTGCATTTGGTGTTTTGATTATTATGTGCCAGGAGGACTTTCTGGTTTGGTCCAGTCTATTTGGAGTTCGGTAGGCTTCTTATATGTTCATGGGTATCTCTTTCTTTAGGTTAGGGAAATTTTCTTCTATAATTTTGTTGAAGATATTTATTGGCCATTTAAGTTGTAAATTTTCACTCTCTTCTATACCTATAATCCTTAGATTTGGTTTTCTCATTGTGTCCTGGATTTCCTGGATGTTTTGGGTTACAAGCTTTTTGCATTTTGCATTTTCTTTGACTATTGAGTCAATGTTTTCTATGGTATCTTCAGCACCCGAGATTCTTTCTTCTATTTCTTGTATTCTGTTGTTGATGCTTGCATCTATGACTCCTGATTTCTTTCCAAGGTCGTCTATCTCCAGAGTTGTCTCCCTTTGTGATTTCTTCATTGTTTCTACTTCCATTTTTAGATTCTGGGTGGTTTTGTTTAGTTCCTTCACTTGTTTGTTTGTGTTTTCCTGTAATTCTTTTAGGGATTTTTGTGTTTACTCTTTAAGAGCTTCTACCTGTTGACCCATGTTCTCCTGTATTTCTTTAAGGGATTTTTGTGTTTTCTCTTTAAGGGCTTTTACCTGTTGACCCATGTTCTCCTGTATTTCTTTAAGGGAGTTATGTCCTTCTTGAAGTCCTCTATCTGCATCCTGAGATGAAATTTTAAATCTAAGTCCTGCTTTTCCAGTGTGTTAGGGTGTCCAGGACTTGCTATGGTGGGAGAACTGGGCTTTGATGTTGCCAAGTAGCCTTGGTTTCTATTGGTAAGGTTTTTGTGCTTGCCTTTCGCCATTTGGTTATCTCTGGTGTTAGTTGGTCTTGCTGTCTCTGGCTGGAACTTGTCCCTCCTGTGGGCCTGTAAGCCTATGCCCATACTCCTGGGAGACCAACTCTCTTCTGGCAGGGTCTGTGCACAGAAGGCTGTGGAGCCATCTGGCTCCCTGGTTCAAATAGCGGCTGGAAGAGAAGACTCCTGTCCCAGCAGCTCCACTGAGCCCTGTGTGCTCCTAGCTGTTCCCCTCCAGAGAGAAGGTGGAAACCTCACCTCTGTGCTCAGAAGTGAAAGCTCTGCTGGGAGATCATGTTCTCCTGGCAGGCTGTGCACAGAAGGCTGTGGAGCCACCTGGCTCCCTGTTACAAATGGCGGCCAGAAGGGCCTGTAGTTCACTCTTATGAGAAATATGTTGATCAAGTGTAGCAAGTTTAGAAAGGGAAAATATAAAATTTATGGTTCAAAGAGTAAAGGAGCACCAAGTAGTAGAAATAGAGCTATATCCTGTGTTCAATGATATTAAATGGAATTAAGGGAGTGGTGATCTCTAGACAAGATCCCATCCAGCTAAGTTTAATGTTAATGTGTTTGCAGTAGAACAAGGAATAGTTATGGCATGTTAGATATTATTATGATCTGGTGATTGTTTTCATTTGTACATAAAGAAAGGGATGGATTGTGATGGCTCTTCTCAGTTTTCAACTTAACTATATAAAACTATATAAAAAAGGTTTAGGTTCAGGCAAAGTAGTACATGCCTTTAATCCCAGCATTCAGGAGACAGAGGTATGCAGGTCTCTGAGTTCAAGGTTGGTCTTTAGAGCAAGTTCCAGGACTGCCAAACTTAGTCAGTGAAGGAGTTGGAAAACAGAAAACTGGTTATGATATAATAGAATAAGGGGGCAAGTTCCAGCCCCAGCAAGCAGCAGAATTTGGCAGCTTCTGACAAGTGGCTCTGGCTTTAGATTCAAGAGCAGAAGTAGTTAGTGGGACAATTGATGCGAGTTGGCTGTAGCTAAGAAATTATCAGTTAATTAGGAATAGATCAGCATCGCTGAAGTGAAATCTTTTGGGAAGTGTTTTCTGAGAGAACAAAGAAGCTATATTCCAGAGATAGATATCGTGTCTCCATCAAGACTCAATAATATGCAAGAGTCACCCAGGTGGTATTTGTTTTGAAGGTATAAAGGATCACAGAGAGAAGCTGAGATTTGGTATGATAAGAAACCAGGAAAGGCCATTGGTGAAGGTACAATCTTAGTTGCAGTTGACTGCCCAGGACTGAAGGGGTCATACAAAGAAACTGAGGCTTGGCACCATGAAGAGAGCTTATGAGAGGCTATTGGTGAACTCTGCTTGCAACACAAGGCTTGGCACCATGAAGAGAGCTTATGAGAGGCTATTGGTGAACTCTTGCAACACAAGAGTCCAACATAGTGGAGATACCTGTACCGTGGGATGACCACCAGCAGTGGAGTGCAGTCAACCAGAGCCTAGAGTACTACAGAGGGCAGAGCTGGAGATGTGATCTAAGCCCATCAGAGAATCCCATAAGATCATGTATGGGTTCCAGACATTGTAATAAGAAGCTGTAAGGTTGAAACTGCCTTGGATACCCCAAGATGTTAGAGACATCATAGCCACAATATACCTGTGTGATAATATGGAATGGAACCAGACCAAGAAGAAGAAATTTGTTGTGGTTAACAAAGATGAAAAGAGTTGACGTTCTACAGAGTACTTTGACATCAGACATATAGATACAGAGTTTAGAGTTTAACCCAGCTGGTTTTCTGTCTTGTTTTGGTTCACTATGTTGTTTCAGAATGGTAATATATATACTATGATGCTGGAAGTATGTGATCTGCTTTTTGATTTTGATTTTATAGGGGATTACAGTTAAGAGATTACATGAATTTCAGAAAAGACTTTGAACTTTGGGCTTTTAAACATTGTTGAGACTATGATAGACTATAGGGACTTTTGAAGTTGGACTAAATGTATTTTGCATTATGATATGACTAGGCCCCCTTAGACTTGCATGTTTGAACAAGACTATAGGGACCAGGGAGTAGAAAATGTGGTGGTTTAAATATGCTTGGTCCATGGGAAGTGGCATTATTAGGAAGTGCAGCCTTGTTGGAGTAAGTGTGGCCTTATTGGAATAAGTATGTCATTGTGTAGGTAGACTTTGAGTTTTCCTAGTGATCAAGCTTTGCCCAGTGCAGAAGAGATATCCTCCATCTGGTTGTCTCTAAAAGATAGTCTCCTTCTGCCTGGCCCTAGATCAAGATGTAGAACTCTCAGCTCCTGCTCCTGCTCTAAAACCTTGCATGCCTGGATACTGCCATGCTTCCCACAATGATAATAATGGACTGAACCTGTGAAACAGTAAGCCAGCCCCCAATTAAATTTTGTCCTTTATAAAAGTTGCCTTGGTCATGTTTTCTTTTCACAGCAATAAAACCCTAACTAAGATAGGGTTATGTTATGTAACTAAGTAATGAAGAACTATTCTATGGTTTCTGAAAACATCAGTTGTTGAATATTCTTGAATGAAAGAATAAAAACTCAGAAGGATTAACTGTTTACCCCAAGTTATACAATTAATATTGCTAAAGCTGGAAACTGAATCCAGTTTCTTGATATATATCAAGCATAAACTGATACCTAGACCATCCTTACTGCTATGTGAAGCATCCCTTCCTATTCAGACTCTGGAGGGAAGGGAGTCAGGACCCTAGAATCAAGGTAACTACTTTTAGTCTTTACCACTCAATCCACAGGATTTGACTCTTCTATGTCTCTTCTATGCAGACAAGTCAATTAAGTCCTAGATAAATGCTGTAATTCATTCAGGACCGTGTGGATGGGCACATAGGGTCAGGGAGCCTTTTTCTTCCTTGTAGCACTTACACTGAGCATAGGAGAAAGAACAGTCACAGAGTTTAGACCCCTGCTAAGTCTCCCACCAAGGATAGTCTGTGATTGCTTTATTATTTTATAAATTGAAATTTTATTGAGATTAGACAGCAGGACTGGTCACTATTGAGCAATTGAAAGGGAGAGTGTTGTCTAGTGTTTGGAAGGCTGGTATGTAGTTAGGCTTCAGAACGATGTGAGAATTCAGAGAAGGCAGAAATCCCAAGGGTGTGCATAGCTAGAGGTCACTTTGCAGAGGCTGTCGGCATTGAAGGTCATTGCAGCAAAAGCTTCAGCTTCTCAGCTGCTTCTTTTTGCAGCAGCAAGAGCCCATCACAGAAACTCACCACTTATCAAAATGCAAAGAACAATTGATCAAGGAAGGGCTACTGTGGAGTTTTAAATGAAAATGGCTCCAAAGGCTCAGAGAGAGTGGCATTCTTTGGAGGTTTGACTTTGTTGAAGTAGGCATGGCTTTGTTGGAGGAAGTGTGTCACTGGAGGCAGGGTTTGAGGTTTCAGATGCTCAAGAGAGAGCTTTCACTCTGTCTTCCTGTTTCCTATGGATCCAGACGTAGAACTCTCAACTATTTCGCCAGCACCATGTCTGCCTGCAGCCATATTTCCCACCATGATGATAATGAGCTAAACCTGTGAACTATAAACCAGCCTCAGATAAATATTTTCCTTTATAAGATTGTTGTAGTCAGTGTCTCTACTTCATAGCAATAGAAACCCTAATTAAGGCAAGTAGCCAGCCTAATTGTAATATCTACAACCATAACCTCAGACTTAGGGAACATCGCAGAAGAGGGAGTAGAGGAATTGTAAGAGCCAGAGGAATAGAATGCTTGTTATGAGGTGGTGTCTTTTATATATGACAGGGAGCTGCATCTAATAGTATTGTTACCTAAACAAGACCTGCACAGGGACATCAGTTGACATGGCAACACGGATGGGGAAAATGTCATAGGAACTCTCCCCTGGATAAAAAGCTATAGGTAATTAATGGTTGCTAAGAGAAGAATCACCCTGTCCAGAGACAAGTGTCCTGATCTGCAGTGAACACAAATCAGACATGTCATGTCTTATCAGAAAAATCAGCACATCTTAGACATACAAACCTCAAGCCAGGTCCTGTCTCCTGCTCCTATCTCAAAAACCAGCTTGGCAACTATCTCTTCCCCAAACCCTTTCCCCACTATCCCCCAAGGACTGGCCTTAACTTCCATTCACATGCTTTGGTATTAGAGTCTCCTCTGACACCTGCACTGCATTGCTTGGCCCAGAACCAGGCCCTCCTTCCTGGCAAAAAGCATGTCCTGGGCAGCTCTCACTGCCAGTGCCAGGCCTGATAAACTTTACATGCTGAGTGAGTGGTTAGCAGACAGTTGACATGGCAACACCAATGGGGGAGATACCATAGAACCTTGCCCCTAGATGAAAAGCTACAGGCAATGGCTCCTGCTTCTATGTAGGATGAGTAAAACAAGATGTGATACTGTACGATGGGTAAAAACCTGGGTTTCCTGGAGCCCACAGTGTAGCTTTCAGATTATCAAAACAGCAGCTAATTGTATAAATATTCACTGTTCACCTCCCAATGTACCAGACATGCTTAAATTTTGAAACTAAAGTCTTATAAAAAAAAAAAGGATTCCTACTCTTGTAGAAGAGCCAGACAAAGAAACCACTGGCTGCAGCCTCTGAGCCCCCAGGATCCCTGTTTTTCTGACTAACATAGACAATGCCAAGATGATTGACACCTGAGCCATCAGTGCATGCAACATTTCCTCTGTCTCATGAAGTGGCTGTTGGTCTGCCTTGTTACTAAACTTGCCGGCATTTGAGTTTCAGTCATCAATGAAAGGAATACCCAAACTAGGAGAATAAGCCAACCACAAGATGGACCAACATGCCTCAGGCTACAGGTGACATGGGCAAGCCCAAACTTGTGAGAAAATAGGCTAAGATCAGGGAGAAAGAAAAAAAAGAGCAACAGACAGGTACAAGTCCTGAGGGGGGGGTGAGCTGCTGAGAATAAGGATCCGAGGAAGGAATGGGTCACATTGGATCAAAAGTAATTGAATTGGAACAAGTATGCTTCTTGTCTTGAGTCTTTGGTCTGGCTTCCTGCCACCCAACAGGCTGATGGGGAGGAATGTCACATATGAGGCGAACTGTGAAGGACTTGTTTGCATCTCTGAGATCTGTCAACAACAGGGTTGTTCTCACACTAAGTATTTTGCAGATGGGGGAAGGTTGGCACACAATAGGAAAGGTATCCTAAGAGACAGAAGTACATTAGGCTACAGAGATAGCAAAGGAGGATTGGGGATCAGAGGTAGTGGGTAGCTCATGATAGAGCAGCCAGCTCAGTGGAAATGACATTTAAACTACAGATAGAGGAAAGGTGAAGGAGGAGAAAGGAAGCCTTGTACAGGAAAGGAAAGAATCTACTCAAGAGTCTGGGAGAGCCTGAGAGGGTAATACACAGTGGTAATCCCAACAGAGGCAGGAGGATCACCATGAGTTCCAGCTAACTTGATCTATATGGTGATTTCCAGGAACAATCTGAGCCTCCTCATAGAAAGACCTTTTCTGAATAAATAAATTTTAAAAGTGGGCTTCTATGCCGATAGACAGTGGAGAGCCTGGTGAACATAGCACAGTGGAGGTGTGGGGTTAGAAAGAGGACGAAGGAAGCAAACAGAGAGTGCTTGTCTGGCTGTGGTTCCTACCTATTTGGTTCACAAGGACTTTGTCATAGAGCAAGTTAGTAATCATCTTGGGGTACAGAAGCCACTTTTCTTAGTCATGTCCAAGACTCTTTCTTCCCCCAAACAGAATTCCCATGATAGATGTATTCACTAATTCCAGTCACCCATGGGCAAATGACATGGCAAAAAAATGCAGTGAGACTGCTGATGAGATGCACAAGGAATGACCAGTACTGTGTCATAAACGTGCCCTATTAAACATCAGCTATTAGCTAGTCTTTTTAATGTAACCTGTTACCTTTGCTTCTTGAATACGTGGTTGCTTTTTGGTGACTTTCAGAAATAGATGGGAAGATATTAATATGATTCATTCCACCTCATTTGCCCTCCCATGGTTTCCTTGGACTCCCCCTCCTGTCTTCTCACCCACCTCACCCACCACCCCCATTCATCCCTTGGAGGGAGAACACACCTTCCATCAAGTTCTCACAGAGCCCTTGTGCAAGGGCACATGAGGATAACCGATTCATGGAGAGTCAACAGAAATATTTATCCCAAGTTTCCTGCATGTCAGGCTATGACAGCTTGCCTTCTGTCTTCAGAGATATGTTCATGTCAATAAATCTGTTTAACTCCCCCCCCCAACAACCTGCTCTCTCTTCCCGAGGCAGAGAAGCTGTGAAGAATTGGGGTTCTGTCTGAAAAGAGAATTGTACCACCCCCCCTACCAGGAACTTTTGAAGTACACCTAGATACATCATGCCTTTGAGAACTTTGTATAATTATATCTAAGTTTAAAAACTCTGTGTTGGCTTTGATGTTTTGCCTCAGCTACAGTTGTATGGAAGGCAGAAAGCAATGTGTATGTGTATGTATATGTTTGTGCTCATGTGCTTTGTATATAGTATATGTACAGTAAGTACATCAATAGTGTGCTATTCATGTAATATATGTAGGTTTTATGTGCCATAGTGGTGTGTATGTGAGTGTGTGTGTGTGTGTGTGTGTGTGTGTGTGTGTGTGTGTATGTGTACATGGTACTTGTACATATACATGGTTATGTATATATGTATGTATATGTTTGTACTCATGTGCTTTGTACATAATATGTGTATAGTAGGCACATCAATAGTGTACTATGCATGTAATATGTGTAGGTTTTATGTGCCATAGGGGTGTGTGTATGTTTTATAGCATACTGTGTTTTGTGGTATATGTTTTGAATGTGTATGTGGTAGGTGTATGGGTATTGTATATATGTTGTGAATGTAGTTTATGTGTAGGGTGGTGTGGTATGTGTGTGAGGTATATGTGTATGTGGTAGGTAATGGTGTATGTGGGTGCATGTGGTATGAAGCCTTGTCCCTGTGTATGAATCAGTAATGGAGGATCTGGTGGTTCCTCTAAGTGTAAGCTCAGGTAAAGGCCTCTCCATCCTTCAGAGGCCCATATTTCTGAAAGTGCATTGTGCAGTAGTTGAATAAAGCATGGACTTTAGAGACTCAAAATCAGATCCCAGATTAAGCCATCTGTATGCAGTCAGGCAGGCATATTTAACCTCTTCAACTTTATTGATTTCGTATACAGACTATAGACGCTAGCATAAGGGGCAAATAAAAAGCATACAGTAAATATTGAGTCTAGTATCTGGCACATAACCAGCTTGGGATTTTGTCCTGCTTCACCTAACACATATAAGATCTCTAATACACTCACTGATAGGTTATTTCTTTGCTGATGATGAAATGAGCTAATTCAAGCCAGATTAGATTATAGTAAAGGCAGATTTATTGGGAAGCTGCTTTTGAGCAGCTGAGTTCACCAAGGACCAAGGCCAGGGAAGTCATCATGGAGAAAGGGGGAGAGAGAAAGGGTGTGCACATAGAGAGAGAAGAGGAGAGAGAGAGAGAGAGAGAGAGAGAGAGAGAGAGAGAGAGAGAGAGAGAGAGAGAGAGAGAAAGAGAGAGAACAAAATGTGTCTGGATGATATAGGGAAGAGCCTCTGGGGAAGGGTGACCAGCCCCTGGGCTGGAAAGTTCAAGACTGAGAACAAGGTATGCCAATTAGGGACTGAGGGATGCTGGGAGAACCTGAAGGCCAGGTCAGCTTTGATATGTAAAATAAGCACCTCAGTCACTTGTCCAGGGGTTTGAAACATCTGATTGACCTAAGTGCCAAATATAAACCACCCAGGTCTCCAATATGGCCACCCACAGAGGCAGGGATGCACATTGTCTTTTTTCCATTGTTTGAAGAGAGAGGAAAGTAAGGAAGAAGGCTAAAAATGCTCAAGACTGTTGTCACTCAGAGCTCAGCATCCCACAGATAGCTCCTACAAAGAGCCCTACCTCCACCGAATAAAGTAATATTTCTGGCGCAGCACCCTCTTCCAACAACTATGCTTCTCTACTGACTCGGGAAGCACTCCTCCATCACCACCATCAGTCACACCCTAACATCACATCCACTTTGCAGTTGAACTTCCTGCCCTTATGGACCTTCAGATTCCCAAACTGAAGAGAGGCTTGTAAGAATGAGCTCAGGGAGTTGGCAAACTATATCACAGTGCCCTCCCTGCAAGGGAAAAAGAGCACAGCTGTAGAGAAAGAGACAAGCATGTCCTGGGACCACCCTTTATCCTCAAAGGCTAAGAGCTCTAACTGGACCTGTTTAGGGTACCAAGTGCCAGCATCCCACAGATTTGATGTGAACAAAAGGTGCTATGCAAAGCTAAAGTTAAAAGGCAAAACAATAGAATCGAGTGTGAGTCTGACTGCCATCATGACCCAACCACTTCCCCATGAAGTGACAGCAAGTCATTTACACACCCACCCCACATAGCTATCCCAGTCCTGACCAGAGACATAAAACAAACTGAGAAGCAGACATTTTTTTTTTTTTTTAGGATCTACCTAGTCTTTGAAGAATCCCTGGAACTACAGGCCTCCTGCAGCGCCTGTCCCAACTCTAGTCTGTCAACAGCGCACTAGGATGGAAAGAACACAGGAACCAGTAAACTTTATCACTGGGCGGGGGGGGGGGTGTCATGCTGGATTTAGGGTATTATCACTTCAAGAGCACAGGCAGAAAGAACAGCAGGTGGCCTCACTGTCTTGATGCCAGTGTTCCTTGAAGACACACAAGAGACAGGAGGTCCAGAAAAGTAATGAATTGGTATGCTGGCCAGACACTTTCTAAGGCTTAGGGGAGGTGACAACATCCTGGTGGAATTTGACACACTCCCTTGTATCTGGTTGGCCATGGGCCATGCACATTCCCAGAAGAGATAAGAGAAGACCAAGACCGAGTTACAGATCTTTAGAGCCTGTTCCTTATTTCTGCAATTCATGAGAACTAATCAAACCTAACAAAAGAGAAAGAAAGACAGCATAGATGTGCAAATATCATGAGCTTTGAATGCACTCTTTTTCTAAACTCCCAGACACACAGCCTTTGTTAGTACAGACCATGTGGTGGATCACCAAATGGATCACCAAGTTCAGTTTATAATGAAATTAAAATTACAGAGTTATGCAAAAAATATTTGAAGAAAGTCTTAGTCTTTAGAGGCTAGACAAAATAATACCTTTTAAAAATGAGTCTACATGCCCAAAGGAGATGTAGTCACCCTGCCTCAGCACTTGCTCTCCAAATGGAGCCAACTACTTTGCAAAATGGAATTAATCACCCAGGGCAAGACAGTCAAGAGACACACATATTGGAGAGATGTTGCCTCTTCCCAAACTGATCTAAATATAGTTTCCACACAATCTCTATCAATATCCCAGCAGAATTTTTAATAGAATTAACAAGCCAAAATACATTCCACGGCAATAAAAAGAACCTAAAAGAACCAACTGTGAAAATGAAAAACAAACTTGGAAACTATCACCCAATTTCAAAACTTCACTATAACTCTACATTGTGACAGTGTGGAAGGATGGGTGTAGTCTGTTGTATTCATTATATTAGACTTAGGTGTCCAGTAGACTATCCTTCATGTGTTGTGATCTATGGACTCAAAATAGAGATGCCAAAATACTCAGTGGGTGTTATTTTTAATGAGTGGCAAAAGATGCTGGGGAAATGGGAGATATATATGCTTAAAAACAAACAAATGAAAAAACTGGAGCCTTTCTCAGTCTATATTACAAAAGCTAATTGTTGATAGATCACACGTTAAGAGATGGTAATTTAAGTGAGAAAATTCTAGAACAAATGGGAGAAAATCATTGAGATGTGAGGTTAGACAGACTGATAAGAAGCAATACAAAACGAATAAACCACAACAGGAAACAAAAGACTAAATCCAGGGCTAGGGAAATGGTGGTCCAACAGATATGAATGCTTGCTGCCCTTGCAGAGGAGTTGGTTACACTCCTAACAACCACCAGAGGCAGCTTACAATTACCTGTGCCTCAAGTTCCTGAGGACCCAGTACCATTTTTTCTGGCCTCCGTGATATATATATATATATATATATATATATATATATATATATATATATATATATATATATGTATGTATATGCATGCATACACATAGATTTACCACATACAAATAAATAAAAATAATCATTTTTAAATGTAGAATAAAACAAATTGGGTCCCAATAAAACATTAAGAACATTTTTACTTTAAAATACACCATTAAGAAAACAAAACACAGGCTGGAGAGATGGCTCAGTGGTTAAGAAAACTCAGATTCAGTTCCCAGTACCCATGTAGTGGCTTTACAACAGTCCATATCTAGTTTCAGGGAAGCCAGTGCCCTATTCAGGCTTCCACTGATACCAAGCACACATGCAGGGCACTTACATGCATGCAAGGAAACACTCATACATATAAAATAAAAATAAATAAGCTTTTAACAAAAATACACAAAGCAACACAGTGGAAGGAAATGATAGTAAACCAGGTGCCAGGTGAAGGACATGCATTGAGGCTCTATTATACCTTGATGACTCCGTAATAAAATGTCAACCACACCCAATAAAAAGCATGCACAGAGGATGTGAAAATATATTTCTCCAAGAATAACATATAAATGGCCAATAAGCATGTAAAACAGGACTCAGCTTTAGTAACTGACAAATCTCAGAACCTCTAGAATGACATTTATCAAAATTGTAGGCAGTCAGAAGTGCTAAGGGAGGTGGAGGGACCAGAAAACCCCCACTGAGCAATGAAAGCATAAGATGAAGAAGCCATTTCAGAAAGCACTGCATACCCTTCTCAAAATGTTAACACACTTAACCAAACCCAGCGGCTCTATTTCTAGAAACCTCCCTGAGAGAGATGAAGATATACTGTGACAATACAACTTGCACTTGAACATATAATCTGTCATTTCTCATAATAGCCAGAGAGCAGCGGACAACCTAATTGTGCATCGTGGAATGAGTGGGTGGTAAGATATATTATAGTGATGCATCAGACGCCTTGGCAACAAAAAGAGCAAAGTACCAATGCCTGCCGAAGCAAAGGTAGCCTAGGCTGGCCCCCCAAATCACTGAGTAGAGGAGGAGCGAGGCTAGCCTGTAAACCCTGATCCTCTTTCCTCCACCTCCCAAGTACTGGGATGGTAGGTGAATCTCCACACAGTGGGTAACTCAATAAATTTTCTAAAACTCACTGGTATGTACACTTGCAATGGATGAATATTATAGAAAGTGAATTATGAGCAAAACTGTTAAAAAATAAAGGCAGATGGAAGCTTTGTGAGGAAAAAAGGAGGAAGAGTTCCTGCTTGAGCTGAGGTTTTCTCCAGCCAAAGAACACTGTCTTCCTCTCCAACCAGCCTCCAGCCTGCAGGACACCTTAGAGCAGGAGTTCTTAACCTGTGGATCCCAACTGCTCTGGCAAACCTTTGTCTCCAAAAATAGTTACATTACATTACATTACAACTCATAACAGTAGCAAAATTACAGTTGTGACATGGCAATGAAAATAATTTTATGACTGAGAGTCACTACAACATGAGGAAGTATATTACAGGGTCACAGCATTAAGAAGGTTGAGAATCACTGATCTGGAGTATAGCATTGTTTTCCAATCCCAGTCACGCAGAAGACAGAATAAATGAAATGTCTCTGTGAAAGTCCTGAGTGTCATGTCACACCTTCTCTCTGTCAGGGAGGCCAGGCTTCAGATAGGCTTCCCCCTTCATCTCTTTGAGGTTCATGCCCTTCGTGTCTCAAGCTCTGTGTATAATTGAGATTCTAGGTCCCCATCTCATTTCTGCCCTCCCCATGAGATCCAAAGCAGTCAGTGGAGACTCCCTACATCGGTTCCTCTGAACCTGTCAGTTCCCTTTGCTAAGTGGTACCCACTCCTTCAGCAACCCATAATTTTCACATTTCAAAGATGACCTTGAGTTTATCTCTCTGCTAGCACGTTCGAGCTGAGCCCATCCTCATATTACTCACATGCTAACAGTTTCCTAGTCAATGTTCTTGGTGGAATTTTTAGGCATGAAATTCTATATATAGTAATTTTCTGATATAAAAATTTGCCAGTTAGAATAAGTGCATTTGACCAAATATGCAAGAAAAAATGCTACAGTGACTTCAGCTGAGGCTTCTCTCCCCCACTGGCAACAGCAAAGCTGTCTCCCCTTCCATTATCCCTCTAGGTAAGGTGTGAAGTCACAGACAGCTAACTTAGGCTTGAGTTGCCAGGGCTGATGAAGGCTGACAATGGCTCTTCAAATGCAGATTCTGTACTTGCAGCCAGGTGGAGCATCAGCCTTGCCCCACCCGACTCACCTCCATCATCAGGAAGTCTCATTTTCTGGAGGGCAGTCTCTTCTGGAAATGCTTGCCATCCTGAGGGCGTATGGACCATTTCGAGACAAGGTCGTAAATTACCAAAGTGTGGAGAGCGAGGGTAAAATCTACAGTGTGTGGACTGAGGCCAATTTTGTAGAGTTTGGCCATTGGGTCACTTCTTAGACATGAAAGGTCATTTCTCCCTTCAAAGTTAATTCTCAGTCTGTATGGTACCATATTGTAGAATCTGGACTTCAACTCTAGAGAGGAAAGAATGTAAAGCAAATGACACTGTGTAACTCATAGCAGCCCATCATATCTGCTCTAGCCAGAGTCTCCTGTGGAGGACACAAGACTTCACAAGAGTTGAAACTTCCATTCATAGCTCTTCCACGGATCCCAGCTGCATCTGGGTGTCCAAGAGTCTGAGAATCAGACGCCCCAGTCTCCGTGGGACACACCATTTAACCCACAGAAAGAACACAGACATCCCCAGGGTTTCCTTGCATTTATTTGGTAGAACACACAGGACAGAACACAAATAATAGGAAGGAAAAGGTAGTTAATTAATAAGAAGAAATCATGAAGGACAAGAGAGAGAGGATATGACGGTCTGAGCATTAGCACTTTACAGAGGGGAGCAGGGCATCAGATGTGCTGCTGCAGAGAATGCCGACATAAAGGGAACCCTAAAGATGACGTTTGGTGTAGCATAATGGACCAAAGGTCTGCGGGAACATGGTGGATTTGTCAAGTAGACAAATGTATGTGTGAATCAAAATAGTCTTCCCATTTTCAGACCCTGAGATTTACTGCCCTGACACATCTCCTGCCTCATCTCTACTTCTTAGTCCATGGAAATACCTGCCCAGACCTTCACTACCCTGGATCCCTTGTTTGTCAGTCTGTTCCTGCCATGGTAGACTGTCTCCCTGAAGACTGTAAGTCAAACAAACCTCTCCTCCTCTTAGTAGCCTCTTGTCATTTTTTTTTTGTCACAATGGTGAGGAAACTAACATAGTGCCACTAGACATTTTTCCAGACCCTTCAAACACACAGTGCCAGAAGTTAGGCTTAATGTGAACTATGGACTCCGAGCAATAAAATGTGTTCATGTAAATCCATCCATGGTAACAAATGCGCCACGGGGGCTGTTGTTACTGAGGAACACTGGACCTATGTGTCCACACACATGGGATTGATAGAAACTAGGAGATTTACCCCTTCATTCTGCTCTGAACCTAAAACTACCTTTAAGTGATAGAGTTTATTAATATCTTTCAGCAGAGAGAAGACAAATCATCAGAGAAACTGAAGGAGGAGTTGCACCTGACTCATACTTTTCAGAGTTCTGTCACAGAGGGAGAGGAGTCACCTGTCTTGTCTGGAGATCAGCAAATCTGGATTCTATTCATAGATTCCTTCTAACCTGTCTGCTCTCAGTTCTGTCTCCACCCCAGATTTAGAAAGATCAGATATCTCCAGTGTTTCAGTCTTTCAAATGCAAACTGCAAATTTGCTCTTCATATTTACCTATTTTTTCTTTAGCATTGAACTTTTTCAAGTCTGGAAAACCTGATTATCCACTGCCTTTGCTGATCCCAGGTCTCTTGCTATATTCTTCTTTCCCAACCTGCTAGTTTCATGATTAATTCTATGTTTAACAGTACTGTAGAAGAAAATGAAGGTGACTTTCTAGCACACACAATCTCACTCTTCAAGGCAGAAGCAGGTAGATCTCTGTGAGTTCAAGGTTAGCCTGGTCTACATAGCAGACAAACAAATAAAATCATACACATATGTATATAAGTATATGTGTGTATACACATACATATGAATGAATATTAATGAATCTTAAGTAATATTCTTATCGTATTTCATTCTATCCTGTGTGTTATACCAAATAAACATAAGGAAACCTTGGATAAATATAGTGTATGGGTAAGGCTAAGAGTAAAGGTAAAGGAAAGGGTAAGAGAAAGAGGAGGGGAAGGTTAGGGTAAGGGTAAATATAAGTATTACAGACATTTCCCCTGAAACTGTTTTCATGAGTCCATCTGCATTTAGTTATCTCCACAGTAGAAGTAGACTTCTTGCTGTTCTTACGGAGGGCCAGTGTTGGGTTCCCAGTACCCACATGGTTGCTCATAATTATCTAAAACTCCAGTTTCATGAGATCTGACACAGCCTTCCAGCCTCTATGAGAACCAGGCACGCACATAGTACACAGACATAAATGCAGATCAATACTCATACATATAAAACCAAAACAAATAAATTATTTTTAAATAAAAATACCACCCTCAATTGGGAATGTAAATTTTCACAAGCCTGGATAGCCCTGTAACAATCACTAAGGAGTTTGATCTGGGTCTTAGGAATTTAATTCTGAAATAACAGCAGCAAATCCACCTATAACTAGAGCTTAGTCATAGACTTGTTATGTCTAAGCAAACAACTTTCCAATGCTGTGGGAATAAAAGGCTATTGATTAATATTAATTATTTACTTCAATGACCAAAACACCTTTTAAATACACATGTGTGCACATAGCACAATATAACCTCCAATGTGATGGTATCAACACATAGAGTCAATGGGAGCTGATTACATCTCCAGGGTGGAGCCCTTGTGAACAAAGAAGCTCCCTTCTAAAGAGGCCTGAGAACCTTTCAACCCTTTGCTCTTCTGGTATGAGGACGCTAATGGTACCATGCAGGAAGATTGGGCCTCACCAGACACAAGATTTTCCACCCTTAGGCCTCATCCTCCAGAACTATGAGATACCTTATGTTGTTTGCAAATTTCCTAGTGTAGAGTTGAAATAGCTCAGATGGATGAAGATGTCTACAGTAACTCTTAGGGAACAGTGGGAAGCTGGCATACAGAGGCACAGCTCCCTCCTCTCCCTCCAGGCTGCTGTACAGCCTCCTCTTATTCAGTCCACTTTCCCCAGTGAAGCAAAGACTCTCTGAGATTTGATTGGGAGACAGCTGCTCTCATGAATTAGCTATCTCTGAATGTAGAAAATTGCTGTGTTCTACCAAACCCTCTTCCCAGCTGGTTAAATGAAGACAAACTGAGACAATTATTATAATTTTGTGCAGTTGTGGGAGTTCTTCAGAAAAAGTTACAGTATTTCTATATTTTTTACATTAGAGATAAAAAGAAATAAATGAGTTCAATTTGCTCAGCGCATCAATTACAGGCCTTAAATTGTCTCAGAGATAAAGAAGTTGAGGATTTGGAATTCAGAGCCATTCTGGGAGAGACCAGCTCCTCGGACAGTAACTGAAGCAGAACCATGTGGAGTTGTGGGATCCCAGATCTATTCTTTCTTGAGATGCTTCCCTCTTGCATTTAGTAAGTTCTCAGGAGGGGAGTGGCCACAGGTGGATCAGAGTGCAAGCTTCTGTGACAACAGTGGCATAATTTCAAAAGGAAATAACATCTTGTTGAGGTTTTATCCCCATGCATCTCCAACTTGTTCTTCAGGGGCCTTATGAGAAAGGGAAATGGTTAATAAAAAAGCCCACCCATTGGATGTTCCATAGAGATGATCCACGCTTGGTGGCATCACCAAGTACGGCTGTCTGGCTTCTTGGAATGCAGAGATGTTTCAAGTTTAAAAGGAGGCACACCTCTCAGGGCAGTGTCACTTTGTACATGTGACAAATACCCTCTGAGCGTTGGCATGTATACATTCCTTCTCAAAGTCAGAAGAATTCTATCTCCAAGAGTGTTCAATAAGGACATGATCTAATAAGAAGTCTGAGATTCCAAGAGTAGATTAAAGTTAGGGACTAGTAGCTGGGAATAAATGTATAAAAATTCTTCAGAGACTGCTGTGTTTGATGAAATGAAGTGGTATAAACAAAGCACCTGAAGACATCATG
Source organism: Tokudaia tokunoshimensis (assembly GCA_036184795.1). Taxonomy (NCBI): domain Eukaryota; kingdom Metazoa; phylum Chordata; class Mammalia; order Rodentia; family Muridae; genus Tokudaia; species Tokudaia tokunoshimensis. The sequence goes on from BTHU01000012.1 coordinate 37,682,122, forward strand.
GGTGTCATTGTAATGTCCCATTTAAATAAAAATCTATTCTGTTTGACCACAATATTTTGTTTTGCCTGCATCAATGCCTACATAATGCTATTAAACAAATTTCAACAGTTTTCTTTGGGTGTCTGGTATTGTATCAAATATTTGGTGCATTTCAAAAGAGAGAAGTGGGGTAGAAAGAGAGCAGGAGTGGGAAGGAGAGGCAGGAAGGACTTGTTAGATCTTATACAAGCATTTCAAACAAATGCTAAGTAGGTTTGTACTAAACTATTCAATTCATAGTCACAAAGGTTTGTCACAAAGCATAATAATTTCACATTAAGGTAAATTATGAACAGTTTAAGCTTAGAAAGAGGGTAGATTTGCTCATACATACATATGTATACAGATTTGCATATATACCCATTTATAAACACAGACATGTATACAGGTATACTTATGAAAATTATTACTAGGTTTCATAAAGACAGCTTCTGATTTTAAGAAAGAATTGCTTATCACTTCACAGTATAATTAATCAAGGTTGATTGGCACTTGGTCTTTCTTTGAAGACAGCAAATTTGAAGACAGCAAATATTCTTCTGAATATTGCATGTAGGGGAGGGAGGTCTTGGACACAGTGGATTCCTGCAGGAAGTGCAGTAGAGGTAGAGAGTGAGGTCCAAAGATGTGATGGGACCTGCTGAGAGGAGAGGAGCAAGAGCAGCCCAGGGAGCAGCTGGGGGATGGGGGGGGGGATCAGACACTTGCCTTAAAGAAAGTCTCAAGGATGTCATCACTAATACAAACGGTAGCAACACTGAAGAGGAAGCTGAATTATAACAGAATGTGGCTAATGCCCTTGACTTCAGTACACTGTGCTGTTTGCTCTTATCCTCATGACTGCTATGACCTCTGATGTGACATGGAATATAATGAACTTTGTCTCACATTCCCAATCAAAGCTCTCAAGGCAGTTAGACTTTCCTGAGTGACTAGACTGTTGCCTACTGATTACAATGAACACCCTTGGACCACATCATTCTCCCCATCCCCATTTTTAGCCACACATCAGTTTGTGTTCATAAGATGATCGGTGGGTGAATGCATATAGAGAGCCTCTGAATATAAGTAGACATTTGTAAAACCAAGTTTTAGCAAGTTAAGATTTTTAACCCTGCTCCCAGATCTCTGGAGATCAAGCTATATGAAAATGCTTAATGAGATTTGATGGAAATCTGGGCCTAAGATGTTTCCAGATGCCTTACCCTCTGCTTCACACTTGTCTAGTGGCTGAAGTCAATACTGGTAAGTGCTGTTAGTTTTCCATTCCTGTGACAAAATACTTGAGCATGATCAGCTTCTTAGGAAAGTCTATGAGGGTTCAATATCTATGAGGTATCAGTCTACAGTCAACTTGGTTGCATTGCTTTTAAGCCATGACACTGTAAAATGTCATGTTAAGACACATATGACCGTGAGCTGATCATCTCATGATAGCTAAGAAGCAAAAAGAGAAACAGAGAGGGAAGAGAAGAGAAGAGAAGAGAAGAGAAGAGAAGAGAAGAGAAGAGAAGAGAAGAGAAGAGAAGAGAAGAGAAGAGAAGAGAAGAGAAAAGAAGACTGATCCCAAAACACACTTCAGGATTACATTCCAATAACCTAAGTTCCTCCAGCTAGTCTCCACTTCTTAAAGGTCCCACCCCTTCTCAATAGCTCAATGGTGTGGAGCCCAAGCCTTCAGTACATGCATTTGTGGGGGGTAGGAATTTAGCATCCAAACTATATTGTGTTCTAAATAAATTCCCTTAAAAGCCAGAAACCTGGTTTAGTATGATGGGCACCCTTTTAGAACCCTTATTTTAACCAAAGGTTTATAAAACAAGTCCCCTCTGAAATCATAGAATGAACAAAGCATAAAGAGCTGGCCCAGACACTTCCCCTGAGGTGCTTGCTGAGGTAACTGTGACATGACCTTGCCATTTCTACCTCAAAGGATAGGACTTCTTAGTTCCACTGTTCTAAGCATGTGGGTATTCACTGGGAAGACCTACAAATGTTCTAAGGTTACAAAAGCAGGCTGGAAAGTAAGGGCAGCCACCCAAGCATGATGTCTTCACTGAAATAAAATCTGACTCATTTGGGAACCTCCACAGGGCAGGTATCTGCCATCTCATAGTCTACTACTTCATCTTTGTTCTCCTTAAGGAGCTCCCATAACCTTTAGGATAAATCTGTGAACTGGGTATTAATATCCTTTATGTCAATTCCTCTGCTTCCTTCTCTAACCATATCTCCTCCATGTACCCCTGAAAATCCTGTAATCTCTTCCCTATCCTTTACATCATGGTTCACAAACTTAACAGCCTTCAGAGCACCCCAAGGCTGAAGCTGTGACTTTCTCAACCCTAGTCCTAAAGCATCCTCAGTTAAAACTGACCTCCACAGGAAGTTCCTGAAACTCATTAGAAAGTTGACTCTCCTTTCTCTGCATATTGCCCTGACAGCCAATGAACCCTTCTCTAGAACAGTATCCTATTCATGACCTTAGCATCATGTCTTCCCATGTGATCTACAAAGTGAGGACCCCATAGAATACTTCCTCATCTTTGCTGGCTGAATCTGACGCAGAAACTCAACATATCGTGTTTTGTTTTGTTTTTTGAGGAAAACTATCAGTGAATAAGAAGCCAAAAATAATTCTTCAAGGCTTTGAAGATCATACCTACATTTGGTTTCCAGAAGTGGTCAAGGGAGCATGTCCATCCTTATCTCATCTCTCTATGAAGAAGAATGCTCTCAGGTCTTATTGCCTTGGTGATAACATCCCACCAACAGCTCCAACAACAGGGTCATTTTTCCTTGACATACCCCTGTTGAATGAAAGTGTAACTCTCACAAGTAAGATAACTTCAGAGTTTATGGCAAAATTTCCCTGCGCTGCTGTTAGAATGTTTCTCAGCCATTGACCAGTACTTTAAGACCCTATATAGAGAAATGTAATAAATAAGGAGATTCACACAGTCTAGGATGATGAAGAAGCAAATATGTTATTGTCAAAGGAGTAATCATAACTTAGCAGGAGATCAGCTAGAAATTAAAATAGAAGAACAAAGAGGAAAAAAGAAAATTTCATTGTTCTTGAAAAGTGAACAAAATGCCATTGTATATTTGCATCACATTTTCTTTATCCATGCATCTGTGGATGGACACTGAAGCTAGTGCCATTACTTCCTATCGTGAATAATGCAGTGATAAATATGGATGTAGGAGTATCCCTGTCCCTATACAGAGTCCTTTGGGTGATATAATTGGATCATGTGATAGGTCTACTTTTAGTCTTTATTATATCTGTATGCCAATTCCCACAGCGACTGCACCAATTTGTACTCCCATCAGCAATGCAGAGAGATTCTTCTTTCCTCATTTCCCTACCAGCATCTGTGATGAAATTTACAAGAAAATGAATGGATCTGGACATTGTTACATTAAGTGAAGCAGCTTATCCTCAGAAAGACAAATACCACACACTCAGTCATTCATAGATCCTAGCTTTCAATATGATACACACAGAGATGGATAGATAGATAGATAGATAGATAGATAGATAGATAGATAGATAGATAGATAGATAGATAGATAGATAGATGATAGATAGATAGACAGACAGATAGATGATAGATAGATAGATAGATAGATAGATAGATAGATAGATAGATAGATAGATGAGAGAGAGAGAGAGAGAGAGAAAGTATCAATCATGCAACTTGAAGGGGAACCATGAGAGTGGAGTAGAGGTGTCAAAGGGTGAAAGCAACAGAGCACTGGGACATGAAAGCTAAAAGGGGGTTGTTAGGCATGAAAGGAAACAAAGTAGGAAAGAAAAACAATTTAAGTCCCATGCCTGCAAGGAAGTGTTTCTCGTTGCTTGGGTTTCTCAAAGGCTGAGACATGTGACTAGGAACAAAATAGCTGCTCTATCTGTGCCTCATTCTTTCTCATTGCTAGATACCTGGACTCTGTTCTGTTGGAGGAAAGATAACAGCATCTCAGTAACAACAGTGGAAGAGTCCAAATCTATTGGTGAGTCAAAGATGATGCTTGGTTTTGCGATGCATTTATTCGTATGCATATCACTTTACTGTGCAGTGGGCAACAGCAGTTCAAATACAAGTGGTGATTAGAATTTACTCCATCTATAACCAAGACAGAACAAAAGACACTTGTCTTCTAACAAGGACATTGTTGACTAGGTGATACAGCAATGACCTAAGACAATCAGTACATCACTGAAAGGACCTGGTGAACCCACTGAGTTAGCGAAAGTCATCATTCTGTGGGACATCCAAGTGAGACGTCAAGTCAGCATTAAAAACAGTGATTGCTTTTTGAGCCTAAAATGTTAGGCCATATGTTCCCATCAGACTAGAGGAGAAAGGGAAGGAGGTTAGCAGGAGGGAGAGAATTTGGGATCAATAAGGTAAAAATCCATTGTATACATGTAAGAACATCATAATGAAACCCATTATTACATATAATTAACATATGATTATTTTTAAAAAAGGGTTTAAAAACGATGTCTCAAAGAGCACAGTATTCCCTCCCCAAGGCTTTGGAGAGAACTCCCAAAGGAAGACCATGAAGTTTAACACATGAAACTAACACATTACTTACTGAGTCAGGTAAGAGTTACGCTGTCACATTAACCCATGTCCATCTCATCATATAGCCAATGGTTATGGCGATGATTCAGACATCTTTCCACATCTATGTTTAGCTGAATGAGAACCCACCAAGCAAGGAAGGGTGATATCAATATCATCACATAGCTGTTTAGTCAACACATCCCTGAGCATGTATGCAAACCATCAGCTAAAAAATCCACTTTCCTGCGTGTGAGTTTCCTTTCCCAGAGCAAACCCACAAGGGCGTCAGGAATAGTGCAATGGTAAATTAAAAATCAGGGCACTCAAAGAGTTCCATAAGTCCTTAGAGACATAAGATCTCTTGACTGAGCCCAAGACTGGTGTTTCAGGGACACAACATGCAAAACACACAGAAGTCTCTAAATGCCCACTGTTTCTCTTCACCCTACCCCTCTCTTCTCATCCTCCTCCTCTTCCTTAGCTGCTTTTATTGAATTAACTAATTTAAGCAGCACATATGAAGGACTTTTCATGGTTTGAATGACATTAGCAATTCCTACTATATTTTTCAAAAATGCACAACACCAGCCTCCTCATTTTCTGTGAGTCAGAAAGACTTGAGGAGCATCCTTCTCCCAGGAACTCACAGACAGCCTATAGTTTCACAGGAGTCTAGATAACTCTACTGCTATAAAGTCTAAGCATTCCTGAAAGTTCTATAGTGCTTCAAACTAAGTCTTGCACCCATACAATAGGCACGAGATGGACAGCCAGAATCCCATCACTAGAACCCATAGTTCTAAAAAGAGAGTTAGCTCCTAGAAGCTCTCCTCTGACCTCCACATGCTGGCCACAGCACTCATATAGCCATATTCATAAATACACATGTGTGTATTTGAATGCATGCCCAAACATGCACACACCCAAGTGCATGGACACAGAAACAATAAAAGAACAACAACAACAACAACAATAATAATAATAATAATAATAAATATTTTATAAATCTTCATCAGCAGGTATAACACTTTGTAGACAATCCATCCCATCATTAAAAAAACAAAAAACAAAAACAGTTTGAAAAAAAAAAACCTCCAATTTAGAAAAAAAGCTATTTGTAAGTATCCATATTTTTATAAATCTATATTGATACAAAATAGTAGTATAAAAAGCTAAAGAGACAGGTCAGCCACTAAAAGTGTCTGCTGATCTTACAGAGGTTTGGAGTTTGGGTCCATCATTAAGGTCAGGTAGCTTAAAATCATCTGTAAATCTAGCTCCTTAGGATCTAATCCCTTCTTCTGACCGTGCCACATGTTCAAATGTGTGCACATACATACATACATACATACATACATACATACATAAAGTTGAATGGATGAGGAAGGGGGTTACATCTGGGAAGAGTTGAGGAAGGGAAGGGGATGAATATGAGAAACTATATTATACAAATTCCTGGTGCCCAGTGCACACAGGCCCTCAGCTCCATCTAGAGAAAGGGAAACAAACTCTTAAGCTAGGAAAATTTTAACTTGGCATTTAATTCTGCTGCGAAGATATCTCTTTTATTTCTCAAGCAAGCATGAATACTTTTAAAGTGATCCATTAATTTTAGCAACAACAAAAACAAATATCACAAAACAACTGAAATGGATCCATTTACTCATGTTCAAATGTTCCCAGCAAGCATTCCATTTACTCATGTTCAAATGTTCCCAGCAAGCATTCCATTTACTCATGTTCAAATGTTCCCAGCAAGCATTCTTTCAAAATCCAGCTAACTCATTTTTGAAGCATCACATTACCTTAAAGGTAAATTAAATTACAGATTAAATACATTGATATGACCAACTTGGATGAAAATATTTGAAAAGACAGAGTGTATCATCTGGCTGCTATTTCATCTATCATAATATAGATCAATGGTTGTTATGGTGTTGACATGGTCTGGGGAACCATGAGTGATATAGGGTGTTATTAAACATGTGTGGAAAGACGTGTCTCAGTTATACACAAGGATTAACACATTTTCTGTAAGGGACCTGTGATGGTTAATCTTGATTGTCAACTTGACAGGATCTGGGATCAACTAACTAAGAGGCACACCTCTAGCAAGTGTGTGAGGCATTTCCAGGAAGGATTAGAACAGATCCTCCACTAGTGTGGCTAGGCAGCCTAGAAAGGGGTGGGAGGAAAAGCTAGCATCTTCCTTGCCTGTCTCCCCTTCATGTTAGTGAGTGCATCTATGCCGCTGCCGCTGCTGCTGCTGCTGCTGCTCTCTTCTTTCAGGAACATGGGAATCCAGATCCATGGTTTTCCAGAGCTAATGGAGAGTCTTCCCAGGAGGCCTTTGGTGCCAGAATAGAACAAGAGAGTCTCCCAGCCTATAGACTGAGCTACTGGACTTCAGACTCTCTAGTGTGCAAACCACTGTTGGTTGTAATTTGTGATAGTAAGTCCACTTTACCGTGTGTGTACATTGGAATGGTTCTCTTCCTCCAGCACATCCTGCCTCTGAGGACCTGACCTAACCCTGGACTTAGGCATCTATCTCCACAGACACAGAGCACACACAGAATGAGATAAATACAACTGTATTTCCTGTACTTAGCACCTCCCTAGAAAACACATCTTTAGATTCTGAATACTTTCCAGTTGTGCTCTATAAAGGAACCATACATCCTCCATAGTATGAAACATTAAAACAGCCACTTCTCATATCCTGCAAAGGGGGCAAAAGTTTTAGGAAGGTGCCATCCTTGTAATCTCAAGCTCACAGAGGATGGCACTCTGTTATAGGTGACCTGCAGTACTCCACACACCTGAGCACTTTAGTGGGGTGGGGGGTTCTGCTCTTCCCTAGGGTCTCCTCATGTCCTATGTGCATTGCAACTTGGGCTAAACCAACACATTTGTTTTAAATCCTGTTGGACATTCTAATACACATGTTCTACTCAGAACATATTATCTGTGCACTGCCCTGGGTCCCAGGTCTGTACTTGACAGATTGTTTTCCCAGATTCTTTGTGCCTTAAAATAATTTACAGTGCCTATTATCTGATCATGCTACCACAACTATGGTCTCTGGGATTAGTGGTATATCTAAAAGTCCTTCCTGCCTCACAAATCACAAATGAAATATCTAATATGGTCCTATAAAAAGTCATAAGGCTTGGTTTTATTGGAAAGGCCATAGTTTCTTCTAGTAAAAAGGGGATCTCTGGGAGGGGGTCATGGGGTCTCATTCCCTCCCTGAAGACCTATAGGCAGCTAATGGTTGCTGGAAGAGACAGACATTTTCTTCTGTGTTGTAAGCACTGGTAAGTACCACATACTCCAATAAATAACTCCTTACCCATGATCCTGTCATCAACCTTAATTAAGATCATTGGGTCATAAAAAAGGCATAAAAGGAAAAGGAGTTTAGTTAAGAAGAGGAAGTGGGAGAGGGACAAGAAAAGGTAATAGAGGCAAGTGTGATAAAATTGCATTTTATATATATGCATATACAATATATATGTGTGTGTGTATGCAATGCAGAAATGTCAGTGTATAAGTAATATGTGCTAATTTATAAGTTTTTCAAACAGTCTCTAAACTCCTTTATCTCATAAAAGGAGAAATCTCCCCTAGAAAAGTAAGTTCTTTAAACTACATTTTAATTCTCTTTTTTCTTATGGAGGAAAGGAAACCCTGAGACTCTGGAGTTATAATTTGGTCTTGGTTTATAAGCCTCTGAAGAGAATGCGTGCTTTGTTTCATTGCCGCAGAGATTTGCAGAGTGGATGCCTCCTTTGGATAGCCTTCCCAGCTGCAGCAGAGATATCCCTCCTCTAAGCCACTAATGCTTCTGCATCTAGGGCGTGTTCTATGATGCCTTTATCTGGCTCTGCTGCCTAAACAATTACCTAATGTGGCACCGCCTAGGTATCCCCAAACCAAACCAGAGTCTAACAGAGTAAGTCATAAAGGGACTGGGAAGGGACCCAGTGGCCAAAAGCAGCCACCTCTTCAGGAGGCTGGGGGAATTCTTGTCCTCTTAGAAAGCACACCAGAAGTGGGTTTCAAAAATGGTTCCTTAAAAACCCCCAAACATCTCTTTCTTGTTTTTTTTTAAATTCACATATGAAAATGATATTTTTAAAATATAGACCCTAAAATATTATCCTGCTTCATGGATTCAAGTCTCCATTGGGATATAAAGTTTTGGTGTCATTTTTGTGGTGACCGTTGGGTGGTCATTAAGAGATGATCCTTACCCTTTAGGGAGCATTTTAAGATTTTAAACTTCTTTCATTTTTCTCTCTAATAAGTGAAGTACTAGAGTACTGAGCTATAAATAACCTGAGAATGTCAAACCACGAACTAGCCCATGCCTTGAAAAGAAGGACTTAGTATCAGGATATACATGGGAAGTCTTCAAAAGAATCTCAGGGGACAAAAAAGCCAGTCACTCTGAAACCATCCATGAGGCTCTGGGATTCATCCCAAGCACCACAATGAATGAATGAGTGAATGCATGAATGAATGACAGGTAATATATGGTATAGTGTGGCACTTTCCCTGTACTCTGAAAGAAGGAAGACAGATGAAGTCCCTATTCCTGCCCTTACTTGTCATTCCTAATGCATTGTGTTACAAGCTTAAACAATGCATACTAAACATTGCAGGTCACATGAAAACATGATCACATTATGAATATGGTTTTGTCTCCAGGGCTTAGAAAATGAGCCTGTTGAGCCTGTTGGGGGCATAAAGACACAGTTCTGTGTAAATGCATCTTTAGGAGGGCTGCTCTTCAGAAAAAGGGGGACGCTTTCTAAAGGGCACAAACCTGGCAGCAGCCCCATGTTTTCCAGTATCATTCTCCATCTGGTTTGATTTGAGAACTGGGAGAATTGCCATTGTGAGCTTGCAAGAAATGTAGGAAGGCCAGTGGTCATGGTTGTCCCATTCAGAGACAAATCTTTCAACACACTTGCTCGTATTCCCTGCACATGCACACACTCTCACAGTCACATAGATACCACCCTGCATTCCCCCGCCACCCTGGACATAGCATGAACACACCGATATCTTAACCTAGCTTTGTTGCCAGGATAACATAGCATATTCATGGATATGAATGACTGTGGCTAATCTGACTTCACTGCACAACTGATATGGTTGGATGGAAAAAGATTTGCCAGAAGTTTCTTCCAAAGTAAATCAGTTTGACCCAGAAAGGCAACATGAAATCATGAATCCAAGGACTTGGAAGCTTGCCTTGAAAGTTATCTGTGGCTCCTGTGAACCAATGGCAAACTCCAAAGCCAAGCTTCTTCCCAGTTAGCATCTGACTCTGCCTGAAGCCTACCTGGAGCATCAAGAGGACTGGTATCTCCTACTCAGGCATCCTATTATATTTAGGAATCCAGTCTATTGCCTAACCATCCTGAAAGTGTTCCATCCACCCATGTAAGTAAATAAAGGTCCACTTTGCCATGCTCTAAACCAAGGTATTGGGAATTCAAACACCAGCTGCATACTGTTATCACTTTTAGTGTATATGAGGTACCATTTGTTAAGGTATCCATGCTAGACTAGGCTCACTACATTTACTACCTCTTATGTCAAAAACATTGTGTTATTTTCTCTCTATCTATTGCTAGAAAAGTTAAGTTTATGAAGTCGAGGGATACATGGTCATAGCCTTAAATGAAGGGCAGAACTTCAGCCTGGATCTGTATGTTCTGTCTTCTGCTAAGTAAAGCACTGGATGTGTTCTTGGTGGTCTCTCAGACTTAACAGTAGTACCAACACTTTCTAGCCTTTGTCCTCACCCTTATAAGGACCATCCTCAGCCATCTGACATGATATCTGCACCCTGATGTTATTCCTTTGGCTCCCAGAGAGTGTCTCCAGGACACACTGTTGTATATGTCCTGATATTTTCCATTGTTCTCTTTACTATTAATTACTACCTTCTGTCATGATCATGAGTGTGAACCACATGGTGTCACCCTACAGGGGACAAATGAGGTATAGGAGGCTTCGGGTCAAGCCTTCTATATAGCTGATCTATGGCCATGTTCTAGGCCTTTCCTATCTTTGAGCCTCTCACTCACAGAAGTATCAGGGTACCCAGGCAGAGCTTTTCCAACATAGCATCTTGATAATGAAGTCAAATCTGTTTTGAGGACAACATATATAGCATAATCCATATGATTCTTTCTTTCTCCTCTATCTGGGTGACTACTTATACCCTTGTTCCTAACCCTCTCTTATATGGTTTAAGCTTCTCCAGGAATCTGGGGACCTAATACCAAATGAGACAAATGTAGCCCATTGGTGCACAGATATATAGAAGACTCTAGTTGTATCCTGTCTCCTCAATACACACAGACACACACAAATACCTTACTCAATATTTACACAAAATACTTACAAATGCCTACAAAGTGAGCACCTCTCCTCTGTATCAGTCTTTCTTTATCAAGACAGAAACTATAGACTGTATGTGTTGCCCATGCATAATCCATAGGCTTCTGCCTTGAGACTGAGGATGCTGCCATGGTCTGGAACATCCTTTCCCAGGAAGGCTTCAAAATTTGGAAAATACAAAGAGGAGACAGAGGGGCTAACATAATGTGTTGCTCAGGCCAAGTAGGGTGTCCTAATACAACAATCCATTCAGGGTCAGGAAACACTGCCAGTGATAAGGGCAGGAGAGGGAGAAGGGGCAAAGTGAAAAGCAGCTTCTTTCAGCAGTGAGCCCGGGCCCCATGGGGACCAATTTCCTCCTTCATTTATGTCATGCCAAGCAGCCAAAGGATGCCTGCAGTGAATTCAGGAATCAAGAAGCTTCAGAGTAGATGGGATGCTGTCAGGCCAAATCATGAAAATACAACTACATAAGACACATCTAAGGATTCCCCATCTACCCAAAGCACTCACTGCTCCCAGGGAGTTTACACATCTCTTGTTCCTGCCAGGTCTCGTCACCTATGGCTTCAATGTCTTTTACCATCTACATAATGCCTTCCATTCACTCTTATGCACATGTGCTACTATCTGCTCTGTGTTAGTCACTCTGGTAAGAGTCAGGGGCACAGCAGTGAATAAGCCAAGCAAGTGTCTATGGCTTTTTACTTTCCTGGGAACATACTGACAGACAGACACTGCATAGTCTATTTGTGCAAGCTACTTGCTTTTGGCAGAAGTAAAAAGCAATGTTTGGCAAGCAGGTCAGGGAAGGAGTCTAGGGAGAGCAACTGCTGGGTAGCACTCACCCAGGCATTGGAGAGAAAGCTTCTGGAAGTGATAATGGATGCTCAGGATACTAAAGTAGTAACAGAAAGGTCAGGGAGACAGAGAGGAGCCAGGCAGAAAGAAGGGTAAAAGGGACAATAGAGCCTAGGGATCCAAAAGAGCTCTGAGGTAGGTGACATTAAGAAAATTATCACCTAGGATAAACAGGGAAAAGATAAGATGTAACTCGATTTTGATCACCATGGCAACACCGTTAAGCATGGATGAAAAGGCACAAGGATAGGAAAGAGACTATCAGTTAGATGAAAGAGAAGAGTGGCTTAGCCCGACTGCTATCTTGACAGTATTGAGACTCACTCAGAAGCTGGGGGATGATTGGATCTTAGAGAACCAGACTGACCACAGGATACACAAGGAGGAGAAACCCTATACTTACGGGAGAGGGGTTTGACTATGGAATGATTAACCTGACAGTTACAAAGAACGGAATTGTCATTTTTTGAGATACATAAAGCAATGAAAGTAGCAGAAGACCAAGTGTTTGGCTCTATTCACCTTAGGTTTGAGGTTACCCATGTGGTGGGGATGACAAGGACACCATTAGGTGGGAGAAAACTTGGGAAATTCTTGTGTACAGATGACAATTCATTTCCTAATACTCAATGAGACTAGCTCAGGAAGGAGTGTAGACAGAGGGCAGAAAAGGACTGAGCCTAAGGTCACATGCTGCCCAGTGTTCAAGAGATGAGGAAAGGCTGTAGAGAGATGACAGGAAGGAGAATGAAGATCAGAGGATGAATCCAGGGCAGAGATTATGTCAAAGAAAGAGTCCTAAGCAAACTGTCTATAGCTACTGTTGAGCAGATCCAGTGGTTTTGGATAATCAACCATTTGATTTAGCAGTATTAGAACTCTGTTGCTGACATTAACAGAAATAGTTTGGAGACAGTGAGAGACTGATGCACAAAGCCTTGCTTCTTGCTCCGCAGCAAAAGTGGAGAACAACACCTGCTCCATTATTGGCTACACACTTCAGAGGCACCCCCAGTGTTGTAACCAACCATGCAGTTCTTATGGGCCCTCTTTACGCCCCACCTTTTACCCACTTCTTCTTTGATCTCTTCCCCCATCCTGTCATCTCGTAATGACAGAAACAGCAATGTCTCTCAGGCTTGACTAAGAAGACCAACCTCTTACTTGGACTTGGACTCTGGGCTATATTACTTGGTTGAAATATATTCTGAGAAATTTTATTTCTCTGTGAAATGTATCAAGAGAATCTCAAGTGTCTGAAAATTCCCATGACTCTGTTGCCTAGATCATCTTCCATTTTCATTACCCACTCGGGTTTTCATCCTAACTCTGAGGTCTGCAAATGTATGAAGAATGTACTGACAGCTGTATTTGCAGCAAGAACTTACCAACATTAGGCAAAGTGTGAACTAGTATGCACATCTCTGTACCAAAGTGATTAGGACATTTGGAGAATATAGCATAGTTATGAACATATCAGTACCTGTCAAACCCAGAGTTCTGTGTTTATTTGGTAGGGTTACTAAGGAAAGAGGCCCCCAAAATCACAATATAAAGAACCCTTAGCAAAAGTTAGTAATATGATTTTAGACAGCTCCATGCTAAACATGGCGTTTACCTCACAGTTTTCTCTAGCTGCACAATCCTTCCACTACCACCACCACCACCACCACCAACAACAACAACAACAACATCCATTCTGTCTTACAAACAATAAAAGGTAAACTGAAGACTTTGCACTTTTATTCCAGGGAATAGTAAAGTGTCATAAGTTAGTTTTAACTATCAACTTCAACAGTCTAGAAAAATGGTTCTCAACTTGTGGGTCATGACCCCTTTGGGGGTTGGATGATCCTTTCATAGGGGTCATATATCAGATATCCTGTGTATCAGATATTTACATTATGATTCATAACAATAGCAGAATTACAGTTAAGAAATAGCAACAAAAATAATTTTATGGTTGGGGATCACCACAACATGAGCAGTCATATTAGAGGGTTTTAATATTAGGAAGGTTGAGAATCACTGTTCTAGAGTCACCTGAGAAGAGAATGTTAACCAGATTGGCCTGTGGGCATATCTGTAGAAGACTGTCTTGATTTTAATTTATGTAGGAGGACCCAGCCCACTGTGGGCAGCATCAGTTCCTAAACAGGTGGCCCATTAGATTCCTATGCCATGATTGATCTCATGTACAGCAGAGATTGAACTCTGATACTGATAAGAAAGCTAGGTACATGTGAGCCTTGCAGTGAGCCAGCATGTAACCATCCTCCATGATTTCTTTAAGTTCTTGCTTGAGTGCCTGCTCTGACCTCCCTCAGTGATGGACTGTGACCAGGAAATGTATGGTAAGTAAACCTTCTCTCGCCTTGGTTTCGGTCATGGTGTTTCATCACAGCAACAGACACGAAATGAGAACACATTGAAAGTATTGGCCAAGTTCAGGCAGTACTTTTAAATCCCCAAAGAACAAAACACAATATAATCTAAAGAAGAAAATGCAAGCAGTTTTTATTTATTCTCTTAGCAAAGATCTTATTTAAAGCAGAGGTTGAATTGTGATAGCAAGATGTGTAGAAATATACAGCTGGGCACATCCCTTGTGCACAAGCCTGGGCTTCTTTTTGATACAGCTGCTGCGAGACTTATGGATATCAGAAACTCATGTCTCATCTTCTGGAGACAGAAGTTAGGGGTCAAGGTGCCAGTCTGGCTGGGGTCTGGTGAGGGTCTTGTTGCAAGCTGGAGACTTCAGCTTCTTTCTGCCTCCTCACACAATGGAAAAAGAAAAAAACATTAGCTTCCTGGCAGCTTCCTACAAGGGCACAAACACTGTTTGTAAGGGCTCCACCCTTACAGAAATCTTATTACCTCTAACTCCCACCTCCTAATGCCATCAGGAGGAAGATCTAATTTCAACTTACAATTGTTTAGACTATAACAGTCTTGTCCTTGGCATGGGGTCACATGGTTAGAGAAAGAGTCCCCGGTCATCACTGTCTCTGGACTGGAAATTCTGTCATAATATATCCTAATTTCTCTCTGTTTCTCTTTGTCTATGTCTCTGTGTGTCGGTGTGTCTGTCTGTCTCTATGTATCTGACTCTCTGTGTATATCTGTGTCAGTCTGTCTCTCCCTCTATGTCTATATCTCTATGTGTCTCTGTCACTGTGTCTGCCTATCTTTCTGTGTGTGTCTGTCTCTCTGTGTCTGTCTGCCTTTCTCTTTCTGTATCTCTCTGTCTTTCTCTCTGTCTCTGTCTCTGTCTGTCTGATTTTCTATCTTTGTCTCAGCCTGTCTGTCTTTCTCTTTCCCTCATCCCCCCTCTCTCTCACACACATAGAAAGAGAAAGAAGCTAAATCACTGTTTTAAATACATTGCATTTTCTTCCTATCTCACAGTTTACAAAAAAAAAAAAGACAAAAAGTAAAAGAAAATTCTTAAATGACTCTCCTGAGTTTTTTCCCCCTAGACACATCTTCAAAGACTTGACAATCTTTTTTGCTGAACATTCTAAAAATGGATGTTATGTATCAGCTAAAAATATGATAATTAGCAAGTAAGCTTGAATCACATAATAGCAAACGTCATTTCTTCTGCAAGACAAGAGCGTTACTCATGAGTACAGAGTCAGCCTGAAACCATTGGCACCTGACAGAAGCCGATGGGGCACCTTGGGCTCTCCAGCTCACCAAGGCAACCTCAGTATCCTTTGGCAAACAGTAAAGGTTTGTAAGAGCACCTGCAGCAGGATGCATGGGTAGGGAAGCAGGGACTGTGAACATTTTTTACTGGGTTTAGCATGCGGCTCCCCATCTACTGTGTGGCAATCTGCCACCTTCCAGGCTCAGGTTGGATGCTGAGAAACAGCAGAAAACCCCACTGTGAAACATTACTTCTGCTAATAGCTTTGAATTGCATGGCAAAGTCTGATTCGGCACCCTGGATATGTCACGGTGATATCCAACAATACTCTGTCTTGATTATTGCTTTTTGGATGACAATCAGCAAGCACAAAGGAAGAAAGATTGTGGTTAATGGTGCTTCCACATTCATTCATGCATTCATTCATTTTATTCATTGAACAGAAGTTCACTAAACTCCTGTGCTGGGTATCATGTTGAGTGCTGTAACAGAAAGATAAAAAGACACGGGTAGTAGAGGAGAACCAGTCTATGACAGGAGGTCCCTGTGGAGCTCCAGAAGTGTAGAGGCAGGAATGGAAAAGAGAATGAGTAAGCCTCCTCCACACAAGAAGAGATCTGAGCTGAGCCTGCAGAGATGAGAACTGGTGTCCTGGTGAGAGCTGAGGTTGCATCCTGGGCAAGAGTGCAAAGCCAGGTCGTTCAGGTAGCATTTGGAAAGCCACAGGAGTTTCAGTGTCAATGTAGTATTCCAGGGGACTGTTCTTTGTATGGTATCTTCTCAAGCAGAATCATGGTCACAGGCCAAATTGTGGAGTCAACTTTAGTTGCCCCTGCTTTTTATGCCTAAAGAGAATACAAGTTCCCTACCTGTTCATTAATTCAACCAACACTTAAGATGATTTAAGTACCAAATGGAAAAGGTGCATGTGCCTTCAAGATACTTATTATCCCAGGCACCCAGGGGCAGGCTTCATGGACAAGCCAGCATGGGGGTGAGGCTGGATCCCTGACATTGCCATGAATGTACTGATGAGCCGAGGCAGCAGTGGCCCCAGGCCCCATTAACCCACAACCCCATTTCACACAATAAATGACAACAATGGCGCCCACAAAATAAAAAAAAAAGATACTTATTATCTAGTAACTGACCAAAACCGTGCATGTTTACACACAACACCATAAACACTCATCAAGTTTCCTCTGTTGCTATGACTAAAAGCAGCCTAGGAAAGGAAAGTAACCTGTAACCGGTTACAGGCTGTACTCTATCACTAGGGAAGTGGGGGCAGAAGCTCAAAATAGTAGTTTGAAGCAGAAACTACACAGGAAGGCTAATTACTGGCTCTTTTGTGGGACCATGCTTACCTAGCCTTCTTATATAGACCCCGACCATTTCCCAGGGGAGTACTGCCCATAGTGGGCATGACCGTCCTACATCAATTAAGAATCAAGATAATCCACAGACATGTCCAAGGGCCAATCTTATCTGGGTAGTCCCTCAATAAAGAATGCCTTCATAGATGACTCTAGACTGCATCAAGTTGGCAGTTAACCCTAACTAGGGCAAAAGTAAAAAGCATATATGTCTAGCATGCAATAAATACCATAGATGCTTAACACAGATGACTTCCATGAACAATATCCAGGAGGAAGATGTCACCTCCTTAGAGGGAAGATATGATAATTAGTATGGTTAACTCTGTCATACACCTGGGCTTCACATTTGACTTAACTTTGCCAACACCACAGAGGAGCAGAACACAGATCACAGATCACAGAATGCAGGTGACATTAAAACATGTTACCCCTCCACTTAAAGAGTCAAGAACTCTCAACCTGTACATGGATGTTTTAGATCATTTTAACCTTGCTTTCTGTTTCCTCTCTGGTCTTCTGACCTGAGTAGCCTATGGTTCTAGTGACCAGTGAGTCTTTAGGTCCAGTAGTGTGTTTCCAATTGGATTTTGGTACCCTGTTTGACCTCTGGGGTTTTGGATGCTTATCCATACTTGCTATACAGAATGTGATATGGGAGCAAGCAACATCAGGTCTTATAAAAAATTCTCAGAAATACAGGTATTAACCCACTCTGACTCAATTCATATCTGCACTTAAAAGACCTCTAGGAACATTTGAAGCCTTTCCATTCTCAAATATGACTGTGTGTCATATACATCAAGAGAGCTTTAGAAATTAAAGGAATTTTAAAATTAGCTGAGACTAGTTCCTTTGATAATGGATGAAGTGAGGGCATTGGCATCCACAGATGATTCTAATTTGCAGCCAGGTTTGAGAATTTCTGCTGCAAACAGTGCTCTACTCCTCTTTTAACCCAAAAGGCAACTGAGTGAAGTAGAGATGCCTGAAATTATTATAAATAAACTGAAGAGAGAGGGAGAATGTCAGACAGTAGAGCTGAGGACAGGGGCAATTGAGGGACAGATGGATGGGTGGACAGATGGACAGGCAGATGGATGGATGGATGGATGGATGGATGGATGGATGGACAGACAGATGGATGGATTGATGAGCCAGACAGAGTAAATTGTAATGTCTTCATACCAGGTAAGGAACCCAGAAAATGAAACCATCAATAACATCAGCCCTCCTCTGCTAGTCTAGTTCCCATTTCCTCTATTTGATGCTGAAAATATCCACAGGGCTGTCTCCCGGTGATGCCTACATCTTCTCTTGTGTAACCACAGGGGCTTGCATGGTTGAGCTGCTTCATCCTTATCTTTGTCTCTGAGCTAAGAACAGAGACTAAAGAAAGGCATAGATGCACCCTGTAAACTGTGTGTGGTGATATACTGCCAGTTAAAAGAGGAAGACAGAGTCAGGCCTGCTACCAAACCAGAAAAAGTACCCCCCCAGCTCCCTAAGAAAGCAAGGCCTTCCCTAGACATCATCTTTTTTTTAAAGTTGCCTCATCCAGGATTAATCTAGAAGGAACAGAGTGACCTCGTCCATACTACCTCAAAGACATCTCTACAGTAATAGTTTTCATAAAGCCATTATGTATAATATCCTTGAGTTCAAGCCAAAGAAACAACATTAAAATACATGAAAATTTTGCTGGGGACAAGGAACATATGGTCCAAGTGTTCAATTTGATGCAGGAATAAAAAATGAGCATGAGAGACAGGAAGGGATAGATGGAGTGTCCTTCAAACAAGCCCTCATCCATCTCACTCCCATCTTCCACTCTCTTGATAAGGGCTTTTGTTCACCTAATATGGCTTTGCTTTGTCTCAGGGACTAAACAAAAGACCCAAAGAAGCAAATTGTAAGGTTCTAGTCCAACTATGAAAAATAATAATGCTACCCAAAGAAAAAGCAGAAGGGAGGATGAGTCATTTTTGGTGACATTACATACAAATCATTGGTGAGATGTTTTCTCAACAGTTTGTCTCTGTGTCTCTGTCACATATATATATACACACCTACACATATAATATACACATATACAAACATACATATAAACACACACACACACATATATATATATATGAAATACCAGCCAGGTCCTCAAAATCTATATTCCATGCATGTCATATGAAACATGGTTATGCTTTTCAGAGTCCACTTTTTTAATGTCACAGGGGTCTGAGGGCTACAGTGGGCCACTTCTTAAGAAGAAATAAAATCTGAGTAAACCTTGAGAGATCAGGAGACTTCATTAGGAAGGTGCTTGGGGAGCAGTAATGGTTGGGGCTAAAGGATGCCACTGTGCTTGGTCTTTACATGAGGAATTAACATAGTCCACAACTATTTTTGAGCACCTGATAAAGTGTTTGTCAGAAATGCATGAAGTCCTGTCAGTAGCCACAAAAATTCAGGCAGGCGTTCATCTATAATTCCAGCACTGGGGAAGCAGAGACATGAAGATGGCTGGAGCTGGTGGATAGTGGCTAGGCCATGCGCCAGCAACAGTAAACTCCAGGTTTAGTGACAGACCTCAAAAAATAAGATAAAAAGCCATCGAGGAAGACACCTGAAGTAGACCTCTGGTCTCCATATGACCATATATATATAATAAGTACCCACATAACATTCATGAATAGTGCACGTGTATACATATGCATGAGCACACACACAATTTAAAAGAAAAAACAGTAGGAAATATACATGAGGTTAAAAAACAATAATGTATAATATATGCTGTGAGAGAAATGTGGGAAAAAACTAACCCCGAATGCTATAAATTTCAACTGTCTGTGGTGATCTGAGACAGCTCTCTGGAGAGCCAGCATGGTAATGTCTAAAGGCCATGGACATCTGATTCCTGTCTTCTCTTAAATTTATCTGTGCAACTTTGCTGACTTATACTGTTCGAATGGCTTAGATTCAAAAGCACTGGGAGTTTTTTGGGTTTTTTTTTTAATTAGAAGAAGATTCTAAAATAGAATCATAACTGAAGATGGAAGACATAATTATCTTTTTTGAAATTATATGTGAATCCAACAAAGAGGCACAGGTTTTTTTTTTTAACCTTTCTAAGACTCTTTATTGGAAAAATAACAAGCAGCTCCTCCAAGTGAAGATTGAGCAAGGCCTTTAGGAGCTACAAAAAGAAGCCAGGTCCCCAATTAAATGAAACAAAACAACAAAACATTGTCTCTGGAACGACATCAGAAAGACCTGGGGAACAATTAGACATGGCTAGTAAGGAGAAGAGAGACTTTAGAATGAATCCCAGTCTCATTCCCTGAGATACTGAGTAAGTAGAAGGTTGAAGGAGGCAGGTTCTGTCTTGGCTCTCTAGCAAGAAAAGGTATCCTACCAGCCATGAGACAGAGGAAAAGCCAGATGAGCTAGACCCCTGAAGCAGGCATGGCATGCGGGTAGGTGCTCAAGCCACAGTGTGAGTAGACATGAGCTGTGCTTATTAGCACCTTAGGTTGCAGGCAGAGTGGGCCGGACACTATGATACAGGGGGCTTCATTTAAGAGATAACTTTATGCTATTAAACAGAATTAGATTTAGAACCAGAAAGATGTCACCAATTCTCTTTTTAATAATAATAAAATAATAATTTCCAATGATAATAATAAAATTGATTATAATATACAGACCGGCCTGTCTTCTGTGAAAGGAGACAAAGAGCCTCCTAACCAGAACATTTCAGAACTAGAAGACTCATAACATAAACAATTGGCATGTGAAAATGGATTAGGAAAAATATAATTCAACCTTAACTCTAGGTTCTCAACTATAGCTGTGTTAGTTATTCATTTGATATGCATATTTAGGAACCTACTATGTGATAGGTTGCTGTCTATGACTAGGAATATTGAATCAACCATCTACAGGCTAAAAGGGAGCAAGGAGCTCTACATTAAAGGCTTTTCCTGGGAGAGTTACTGAGAGGATGATAGAGAAGGCAAATATATGTACAGCATGCAAAGCTGGGTATAGAGTAGATGGGAAGAAATATAGATCATTTTTGGCCTATGGAATAGTCCTTTGCAAGTGAATTACAAGATACTGGGAGAGACTGACAGGAGACACAGAGTTTGAATTTTAAAACAATTAGAAGGGAAAAGGTTGTCCCAAACTTGTTCAGACATTATTCACTTCACTCATTCCAGACTAAAGGGTGGAAGAAAGCCATTTTCATTCACTCAGCACATGCCTGGTATTGAGTGATGTTTCCAGGACAGATGTGAAGAAACAAATATCTGTTCACTCCAGTAAGGGCAGCAATAACAGATTCTAGCTGAGTGAAACAAGGAATCTGTTGCATTTATTTATGGAGTGTGGGTTCAGGGGGTTACCTTTAGAGGAGCATGTACCTCTCGAAGGCATCTACATTATCAAGAATCCCACCCCAACATGAGCGGAAACTCAAAAGCTACATCCCTGGAGTTTACTGCCCCATTTGCAGGCTACTCAACAACTTAGAGAGTCTCCTCTCATAGGCAAGTGGTTATCACCTTGGAACAGTAAGGGGGCCTTCTGAAATCCTTGATAATTTCATCTACTTCTATGTCTCCTACGAGCCTCTCCTCTCTCCAGGAGGAAATGTTTTAATTCATGGGAAATAGGTACAGAAACCTTTGTCTGTTCTACTCTTTTGCTGTCACAGAGCAAAGGTCTCAATGATTAGAGAAGAAAAAGCAAAGCAAAGCAAGCAAGCAAGCAAACAAACCAACCAACAAAAAGCTAATAGCTAGCCAGCATTAAAAAATAATGTTGTAGATTCAGTCTTATATATAAATAGCAGAAATGACCATTAACTTGCCTCAAGCTGTCTTCGGAAGATACATAAAGGCCAATGAAAAGGTAATTCTACCATTCACAAAGTTTATCTGAGAAACATCAAAACAGAGCCCAAAGGACTTCAAGCTGCTCCATTCTTCCTCTGGGACCTTAGACTTCCTCTCAGATTTTGTTCCAGCACAAGTCTATAAACAACAGTCTGTCTGGCTGAGCCCCTTCTGTCCATAAGCATAGCTTTACAGAATTGCTCTCTCATGCTTCTCGGGCCAGAAAGTTTATATGAACCAACATCACCAGGGAGGGGAGCTAGCCAGTGGCTGACACATGAAATGCTTTTCCATGTGACACATGAAGCCTTAGTCGCCTTCACATCTTAGTGACAGCACACAGGAAAGAACACCGTAAAGGAGGAACGGCTTATTTTTAGCTAATTCATGGGAGGTTTTCTGTCCATCATGGTGGGGAAGGAAAAGTGGAAGTAGTTCCATTCATGACGGTGAGAAGTATGAGACGGGTGGGAAGCAGAAAGAGGCTGGTATGCAGGCTCTAGCCGTAACCAACAGGGGTTCATATCTAGACTCTTTCTACCACCTAGATCCCAGCTCCCAATGACACCATGGCCTCCTAAAACAGTATTACTATCTAGCAACCAAGTGTTCAAAGTACAAGTCAGTAAAGGACATCTCAGATTCAAGAAATATTAAGGTACACTTTGTGTGATATTTTATCTAATGACCTATCATGCCATGTAGACAGGTGAACACTTACTTTAAAGAAACTTCGCTATGCATTGGAGCTATTGATTACCTGCTCAAATGCAACCTGGGTAACTAAAAGATGGGTTATTTCTGTTTCTTTTGGTTTGGATTTGCCCTTGTTTTTGAGACATGATTCTGTGATCCAGCCTAGGATGACCTCAAACTCTAAACTCTTTTGCTTCAGTTTTCTGGCAGCTTGGATTACAGGTATGCATCACCATACCTGGCCTGAGATACATTTTTTAAAATGTAATGTATAGTGTATTGATATTGACAGAAGATAGTCATACCTATGCTTATGTGACTAAGTACATATGGCATTTGGTGGGGGAGATAAGACTTCAACAATGACCAAGAAGACCAACCTCTGATCAACAGCATCACAAAGGTACAGGGAACACCACAGAGGGAATCAGGAGACTAGTGTCCAGCCTTTGCCCTCAGTTGATACACATGTGGCCTTGAACACATCCCTCCTTCCCCTCAGACTTAGATTCCCTATTAGGTTGGACTGCATGTTGTCTAAAAGTCTTTTCCAATTCAGAATGGCATTTTATCCTCAAGAAAATTTTCCTGGTGGAGAAAAACATCCTTCATTTACCCTTAGTCACAGCTATTATTGACAAACTGGGTGACGTGTACATCACGACCTCTTTTGTTTGTGGAAAATGGTATATAACCACTTGAACAAAACAGTAACTGAAACTTTTAAGGGTTCAGTTAAGCGTACTGCAAAGGCAGCCATCACGTACTGAGAGCTAACATGGCATGGGTGCTTCATGTACACCATGTAGTCGATCAACTGCTACATTTTTCTGGGGTTAGAAATAAATGGACATACTGTTTGTTAAGACTCATAATAAATCATTTTATATATAAGGAAAAATTGGGTTTCCTGCAGCATGCAGACAGGTGAAAATGTGCCAATGTCCTGAGCTGGCACTGGTCTTTCAGAGTCCTTGAAAGCTGATTGTCACTCTGTCATTTTAAGAGAGTCACTGAGCCCTCAGAACACTCCCCAACTGATTTCTATTATCTTTTCTCATAGTTACACCAAAGGGTGAATTAACTGACAACTATGAAGGCATTATTTACACGTGGAGCACACACAAACACTCACACACACACATACACACACACACAAAACCTGCTATTGATTTTGAAATGGTGTCTCCCTTGTTGAAAAACTGCTTAAGTTATCATGAAAATTCACTCACATTCAGGGAAAGGCTCCCCTCTTCAGCTACACCTTCCTGGATGCACACTCATGGGAACCCCCAGAGGCAGGTTTCCATAGTAACTAAAGCCCATTAAGTTGACAAGGAAGACTAACCACTTGCAGCTTCCCAAGACATGCTCCCCAGTGTCCTGCTTCCTCCAGCTACTTCCACCTCCTAACATTACGAGACCCTTTCCAATAGTGTCTGCAGTGGGGATCATGAATTCAACATTTAAGGCCATGGAGGAACATTTCATAGTCAGTCTGACGTCATCCAGTCCCACTTTCTGAATCTGAAGGAGTCTTGCTTCAAGCAAATTGTTTTGGGCATGGATGGGCATAAAGTAGAATTTCCTTGCTGTAGGACCATGTTAGCTTGAATACAACTAAGTCTCAGAAACAATTACAGACCTCTAAAGCTTCTGGCCACCAGAATCTTACACTGCTTATTTCTCCTATAGCAGCCACACCACCACCACCACCACCACTGCTACCACCAGCACTGCCACCACCAGCACCGCCACCAAAGGCCAGCCATAACACAACTAACACTGCTTGTGTTTCCACTGTTTGAGCTTGCGAGTATGCTCCTTTGACCAAATCAACTGTTTGAAAATTATTCTTTCAAAAATTTTAATTGGTATATAATAAATATCTGTATCTATGAGTTATGATGAACATTTTGATACACATACACAAAGTGTAATGATTAGATTAGAATAATTATCACAATTATAACTTCAAATGTTTACCATTTGTGGTAGGAATACTCACACTCCTACTAGATATTTTAAACTATACTATTAATTTTTTGTAAGCCATAATTACTTTGATGTCCTCTATAATATCAGAAGTTATTCTTTCTACTCACCTGACTCCTGATCCCATCAACCACCCTCTTTCCATCCCCTGCCCACACAACCTTCTCACCCTCTGGGAAACATTCAACCTCTATGAAGCAAATTCTTTTAGATTCTACACATGTATCTATGTGAAAAGCTATCTTTCTGTACCCTGCTTAATTCCTTTAACACAGAACCCTGTAGTTCTACAGATGTTGCTATGAATAACAAAATTTTATTGTTCTTACAAGCAAATAGCATTTCCTTGTTTATACACTTCACATTCCCTTCATCTTTCATCCACTAATCTAATTCTGTGCCATGGCTTTTATGAATCTCCCTTCAATAGACATGTGATTGCGGATGTCTCTTTAGCATGTCGGGCTTCACTTCCTTTGAACATATACTCATACAGATGCTCAATCACATGACAATTTATTCTGTTTTCCATTATGGTTGCCTAACTCACATTCTACCAACAATGTATGGGTTCTTCTTGCTTTCAAGTCTCTCTCTCTCTCTCTCTCTCTCTCTCTCTCTCTCTCTCTCTCTCTCTCTCTCTGTGTGTGTGTGTGTGTGTGTGTGTGTGTGTGTGTGTGTATCATGTGTGTGAGTACCTACAGAGACAAGAGGTCAAAGTCATCTGCCTCATTATTCTCCACCTCACTTTTTTGAGACAGAGTTGCTCACTGGGCAAATAGCTCATGATTCAGTTACACTAGGCCAATAAGTCCTAGAGATCTTTCTGTTACCCTGCCTCCAATGCTGAAATTACAGATGCTACTTCTGGCATCTGATAATTTATGGTATATTAAAGTAAAAGTAAAATTTTATAAGTAGTATTTATGACCTAAAACATTTCATGAAATTTTATGTGTAGTAGGGATCCAAACTCAGGTCCTCATGCATGCACAGCAAGTACTTCACTGACCAAGAATTCCCCCGAACCCCAGTACCAATGGATTTGCTCTATTGATAATAGTTATTCTGTCACAGGATAAAATGAGAGGTTGTTCTTAATATTGAAGTGAAATCCATTTACAGAAATCTTTGGTCTCCATTTTACCCTTGAGTGTTATACAGAGCATACCAGCTTTCTGATCAACATGGTGACTTTCTTTGATCTTTCCTAGAACTGTGAGGTATGTTATTGGTGAAGATCATGTCTGATTCATATTGAAATTTCCAAAGTCTAACACAATGCCAAACCTACAGTAAGTGCTAAATAAATGTTGATTATATTAATAGATGTAAGAGTGATATAAGAATAATAAGTACATATGTGACAAATTATGCTACATGAAAGCACAAGTAACATTAGTATGTGGTATTTATGGCTTACCCAGTTACACTGCTCTCTCATGATAATCCTTTAGAGGTCAAAAATACTTTGAAGTGAAAAAGGTAGTCTTTCTGCTGAGAAATCCCCCTAATATCTCTGACTGTGACTGAAATGTTGCATTCAAAAATGATAACACCATACTCCCAGGACTCATTTTTCTTTATAATATGGGTCACTGTCTCAAATTATCATTTTCTTGCCTGCAGAGAAAACTAGACTGTAAAGAAATGGAATTTAGGGCAAATCCATTTGGTCCAGATAGATAGATGCTAGAAGGTCGTTTGGTGACATTTTTTCATTACCTTTTTGTCATACATTTTCTGTGACCATGGAGAAAATTCTTTTTCTATACCAACACAATATCTCTCTGGTACTGTCTTTGTCAGATGTACCCGAAAAGCCACTGAATACTGCTCTGCAATAAATGAGCCTCCTAGAGCAGAGGAGAGCACTCCTCAAGCACAGGTAACTGTGACTCATTTCTCTCTGACTTTTGGTAAACACTAGGTCTGGAATGTTCAATAAGCAAGATCTTTCCTGCCCATGCACTTAAAATCGATGCAAGCTCCTCCAAAGCAAATGAGCAAGGTACACCACGTCTGTCCTTCAGATAATTCCCAGGTTCCTCTTGGAG
The DNA here is from genome assembly GCA_036184795.1 of Tokudaia tokunoshimensis. Classification (NCBI taxonomy): domain Eukaryota; kingdom Metazoa; phylum Chordata; class Mammalia; order Rodentia; family Muridae; genus Tokudaia; species Tokudaia tokunoshimensis. The sequence goes on from BTHU01000012.1 coordinate 37,708,699, forward strand.
AAAGTCTTTCATTTCTCTGTAATATTTCTACAAGTGGAAAATACTGTCATGGTCAACAAGTGAGTCCCTTCTTGCCAGGGATCAGTTCTGTCATATGTCTCTGAACCTTCATACTCACATATTAACTGTTTCACAAATTAAGCAAAGCCAAGTAATTTATATCTCATCCCCTGACCACTTGCACACTGACTTGCAGAATATCAACCTCCTGCCTGGGTCTTGAATACCCAGCATGCTTTGTCCCTTCATCCTCTGAAGCTTCATCTACTACTGCTTGGTTAATTTCTCTTCTTCTGTCAAGGCTTCATGTCAATTGGTTCCACAGCTGGGACTCTCCTTCTCTGACATTTTCAATGGCCAACTCTTCACATCTATCAAATATAAGATTGGATTCCACTTTTTGTTGTAGGTTGAATGAGTGTCTCCCAAAGAACTATGTATTAGTCTTGGACTCTAGAATGCCAATATCAAAGGACACTATGGACCATTCAGTGGTGTCTTAGTTTTATTTCCAATTGCTATGTCAAAATACTCTGAGGAAAGCAACTTGGGAAGAAAGAGTTTATTTTTACTTACTGCTCCAGGCCACACTCTAACATTGTGAGAAAGTTACAGCAACAGGGAATTAAGAAAATTGGGTCATGTTGTGTTCACAGTCAAAGGGGGAGAGTAATAGATATATGTGTGCTTGCATCTCAGCCTCTTCTCTCGACTCTTATACAATTCAAAATCTCCTGTGTAGAGAATGTGCCACCCACAGTGGACAATATAATCTCCCACAGACATTCCCACAAGCCAACCTGATCTCAGCAATCCATCACTGAGACTCTCTTCCCAGGTGATGATAGAGTATGTCAAGCTGACAATTAAAGTTACCCACAGCAGATGGTAAGACCTTATAGGAAACTTTTAGGTCATTGAGGACATGTCCTTGAAAGGTACTGTGAGATATCACAGCCTTTCTCTCTGCTGCTCCTTGACTTTTGAGGTTAAGCAATCTGCTCCCCACATTTGGTCCCACCATGATAAGCTAAAGACTCATTAAAAACCCAAAGAAAGAAAACTCCAGAATCTTAAACCCAAACTTCCAGAACCAGAAGCCAAAATGACCCTTTCTCACTTATTTGTCTCGGATATTTTACTGTGGTATCAAGAAACTGACCAATACGCCTTTCCAGCAGAGTCTTACCTGTACCTCATTGTTTTTTCTCACAGCATTGTGTCTGTTTGGATTTTTGCTTTATTCATTTGTTTCGTCAGTATTCATTTCAATAGGAATTATTTTCGGTTAGTAACTTGCTTGTTACTGTCCCATGAGAGTGTGAACCTGTTCTGCCCAGTGTTGTTCCATCTCCGACCCTGTACGTACAAACGGGTTAAAGAGCCACACTTCTCCATTCTCACTGTGGCTGGTCATTCCAGGTGCCTTCAGAGGAAACTCTTCATCTCACTTGCACTGTAATGCTAGTCTTTTCTGGATCTATCAGCCATGTGTGGCACTGCCGAATGTATCTGAACCTCGTGTTTCCAACCCTGTTCTCTTTGTAATACCGTGCACCATACCATCTATGGGCTTATTTTATGGATTTCCACTGAGACTGCAGAAGCAGACAAAATGATGCTACAAGGAGCTACACATCTGATGGATGTTTCAAATCATTATTTCTAGGCAAACACATTGCCTGCAACTCCCGGAGAAAGTCTTTCTCTAGGAGCTTGCCTCATGACTCAAGCAGTTGGGAGGTGCCACAGCAAATGGGATGCTCGTCAGTATATAGAACTCTCTTTCTCAATGTCTTTCTCTCTTTTTCCCACCCCTTTACCCCCCCCCCCGCTCTCTCCTTCCTCCTTTCCTTTTACTTTTACTTTTATTTATTTATTGTTTATTACATGTATATGTATGCATTCATGCATGCAGACTAGTGAATAGGTGTGCACATGTGTGCACGTGCATATGGAGACCAGTGATCAACACTCAGTTTCTTCTTCACTCACTTTCCACTTTTGTTTTGAAACATCCTCTCTCACTAAATCTGGGGCCCTCTGCCTCTGCTCTTCTGGCTATCATTGAGCCCCAAGAATCTTCACATCCACATAACTAGTCCTACAGGCACACAACACACCTGGCTCTTTGACATTGGTTCTTAGGATTGTAGTTGTGTCCTTAAGCTTGTGTGGCAAGCACTTTAATGACAGCCATTTTGCAAGCCCCAATCTGATGGCTTTTCTTCTCTACTGTTCTTCCTGTTTGTGAAAACCATCTACATAATGATTTCTACACATAACCAGGAATAAAATGGTAGGCATATTTTCTTTATCATGCTTGTGAGCTTTGCTTTACCTTTTTATCTTATTATGAATCTAACACCTATGAAGATTGTTGCCCCGGGTTCTCTTATGGAAAACAATATCTAAGGTCTAATCCAGCTCTGGTCATGTATACTGTCCCCTATTCTAAGTCTGGCCTGGAGAGTTCAAGAACCCTGCCATGGCTCCCATGGTTGTTAGTGCCATCCTCTGGGCAGCAATCTGAAGTGTGAATTGCTGTATTCTTATCTTTCATTGTTTTTCACTCCATGCCGCTGCTGTAGGAAGTGAGGAAGCAGTCATTGTGTAGCAGTGTCTCACATACAGGAATAATGAGGCCCCTTATGGACCCATATGTGGTGCTCTGAATAACTATAGATCCTAGGTCAGGCATCCCTTGCCCAAACTCTGAGCCACAGGAAGGCATGTGTCCACAGGTAAGTGCTTTCACTAGTAAGAGACCACAGTGATTATAGCTCTTATAGGACTCATATTTCAACCTGAAGAATGAAGGGGCTTTGTCGTTCCTAATGTCCATGCAGAGAGAAGGATATTTAAGGACTCTGAAATAACATGGCAGGAAATTGAGACTGAACGTACTGCATATAAAGTGATGGAAAAAATGCTCTCTTTCACTATCTCTTTTTCCCCCTGGGTCTGTGGTTCACAAACTGCAGAGCATAAATTGTGGAGCAAACCATGCTGGAATATCAATAAACCTACATCGACCCGAGACAGGAATTCAGCTTGCAGCAAGGGGACTTTTTTTTTCTAGACCTTGGTTGGCAGCCAGGTGGATGAAAGAAGAAACCAAAGAGCGTAACAGCTTTGCAGCAGCAGAGAAAGAAAGTTAGAATTCAGGAAATGTTCCCCGGGTGCCTCTCTGTAAATTCATGAGGAATGAGGTCTTCTGGAGGCTGAACAGCAGGGTTAATAAGGAAAACACAGGCACCACACCAGAGGCTATGAGCCCCAGGTCTGTGATCGACCTGAGTGGTGGAGATTTAACTGTGGGTTCCTTTAAAAATCCACTGATGTCCTAAAGTCCAGTGCCTCAGAATGTGACCTTCTTAGGAAGCAGAGTCTTTACAGAGGAAATGCTGTTAAATGAGGTTATTAGAGTGGGTCCTAACCCAGTGTGCCTGATAGCCTTATACAAAGGGGAAACCTGGATTCAGACCTGCATTGAGAAAAGGCAGAGTATTTGTGAGCCTGGACTAGTGTAGGCATGGTTATGGGGGAGGGGGCAGGCAGGGCCACAATGGTAGACCACAAACGTTTAAGTCAATGGAAAGCCACTCCTGGTGTTGACAGAAGTGTGACATGAAGCTGTATTTCACATTGTAGAGATTTTATAGGCAGAAATACTGACCTACGTGGGGGGGGGGACTAAGCATGTAGCTCAGTTGGTAGAATGCTTGCCTTGCATGCATGAGGTCCTGGGTTCTAGCCCCAGCATTGAATAAAAATGTGCAAGACCTGAGTTTGAGGGAGAGAGAGAGAACTTAGCTGATAGCAAGTAGCAGAAATAAGACTTAGGCCTCCTCTTAACTCAAGAAAGGCATTTTAGTGATTATCAGAGACATGACACACACTAAATCATTCCATCTTTGTAACCACTCACCAGAGTAGGTGTCAGCAGCATTAGTAATCACAAGTTGGTAACCACACTGAGGCCTGTGGAGTTCAGCCATTGCTCAGTCATACTGCTGGTCAGCAAGCCACTATCTCAGCTGTCATCTCTATTCTTTTCCTTCTGTCTTCCCTGTCACGCATATTTACAGAGCAGAGTCCTGCTTATCAAGCACATGTGACATGGAGCTTGCAGGGCAGAGTAGGGGAGAATTGCTGAAGATAAAAATATCATTTTACCTTTCCAGTTCTTAGTACGGCAAAGACTTTGTACTAACCTCAGAGATCCATAGCATTTGTCTTCAACAGATGCAGCAACACGAATCCAGACTCTTTCTCTGGCTTTAGTGTCTCAAGTTACACAGGTGCGGCATCTGAAGGAACATTTGGATCAGATACAAAGAATGCACTGGGGAACATCTCTCTTGAGTACTTCAGGAAAATCTGTTGTGAGAACAAATTCAAATAGACTCCCTTTAAAGAAGCTAATAGAGAGGCTGGAGAGAGGGATCTGTGGTTAAGAGCACTTGCAGCTCTTGGGGCAGTCCCTGGTTCCAGCACCACCAAGGCAGCTAACAACCGCCTGTAACTCTAGTTCCAGGGATCTTGCGCCCTCTTCTGTTTTTCTCAAGCATTACACTTATATGCTCTATGCTCACATACATACATAAATATTACATAATATGTAAATACATACATAAATATAAAATGTGAATTTGTGAACTGAGAAAAGTAAGACTTACCTGGAATCCCTTCCTAAATTTCCAAGAATTAGTGATCATAGAAGTTACAACTGGACAGGAGAGTTCCTCCTCTATGCAATCACCGGCTTTAATTCCAAGGTTCTACTCCAAGAATTTGGTGAACTTTGTGAAAATACTAAGCTAAAGTGATGACTTCTAAAACAGAAATAATGATAGAGTCCATGTAAGTCCATGCATCACCGCTATCAACCTGCAGGGCAAGGAATGTGCTCCATATTTGGTGTTGTTAGGCTGAGAGAAGGCAGGACGCTGAGCCACACTTACTCAAGCTGAACTGAGAAAAAGAAAAACCAGGATGATGATCAAGAAGCAGCTTGAGCAGAAGAAAGGCAGAACAGAGGAAACAAAGGGCAGTAACCTCAAGTCAAGGGAGTTCAGGGTGCAAATGGTTGAGAAAAGAGATGTTCTGGAAGACTGGCCTGGCAGTGATATCATTGCAAGTACTGAACTTGAAGCCAGGAAGACTAGAGACTGCGGTGGTCTCCACTGAATATGAGAACTAAGAGCTCTCTCTGAGAGGAGTCCTAGAAGGTTCCCTAAGGACTGATGTGCTCATGATGCAAGCACGACAGAAGTCCAATGTCCTTCATACACACCTACCACAGAGCACCTAAAGTTGGGTTGGGTTAACATTAGTCAGATACCAGCTACAGCTGCCACTGGGTGGAGAGCTAGTGACTGGCATATTTTGCTAGGTGGGAAAGGTGGGGGAAGGACATTCCAACGAGCAAGATAAGCATCAGAATCGATTTTCCAGGCCCAGAAGAAAAATGCTTCTTTTGTGAATGTTTTTTTTTTATGTTACCTGGGCTGTCAGAGAAACATAAGGCAAGAATTTCACAAGGGAGATGGGATCTGAAACTCCATCCTCACTCCTGAAATCCAGGAGACACACATTTGCATTTTATTATTCTCTATTGGCAGTCTTTCTTCTTACCTTCATCACACACCCTGACTCTGCTCAACACGCTCTGCGGAAGCTTTCTGCTCACAATGAGAAAGGGGGTGGGACGGGGATGGAGGGGCGGGGGTGGGGAATTACTTTGCAGACTGGGGATGGGAGTGGGATTTTTCGTAAAATGAAAAGACAGACATTTCCCAAGTTGGTCAGCAGGTTAGCCATCCAGTTTTCCCATTATATACTGAGTTTCTTTTCTGTACCAAGCACTGTGCCTAAAGGAGACACAAAGGTACCTCTATCTTTACTCCTCCTGGAGGGGCAACTCTGACAGTGATAGGTTGGTTCACAGACTGTAACAACTCCAAAGGAGAAAAGGAAGAGGCAAACTGCTTGCCAATGATGATCTCAGCCCAGGGTGACCCAAGAAAAGCAGCATGATTGTTAAGGTCAATGCTACCCATCACACTGTGCACGTAGAGAGCCTAGCTGGAGCAAGCATCCAGACTGATACTGCCTAGGTCATATATTAACTGTGCCCATGATCCTTCAGCCTCCTCTTATCCTTGGGACCTTCCAAATATACACTTCAGTCTGAACCACAAAACTCAGTGTCTTTTAGTGTATTGTGATAAAAGTTGAGCTTGTACCCACTCCCTCATGCTACAACACCTTTTGCTCCTAAGGAACCTAAATGAACACTTACTTAGCTCTCCCCATGCAGACTGAAGCTTTACTTCAGGGCCCACTATGCTAACCACATTAACATGCCTTTTGCTCAGGGGATGATCCACCTCTATGCCTCTCTAAGACATCTCTCCTTTTCTAAAACCTAACACTGCACTTCTTCAAAGGTCCATTCAGGAGAAAATGTAGAATTGGAGTTGTGAAAGATAAGGAATACTGTCCAAGCAGCTCCTGATGGGAATTGGAACACGTGCATAACTCTACCCTCTATGTAAGCAGTGATGAGCTTTCTTCTGTGGAAAACCACAGCTGTGAAGGGTTCTGTCACACTCCATCCTGACTTTCACACTGCCTCTTCCCTGATTCTACAAAAAGAAAAATGCAAGTGCTTCATAGGGGCTGAATGAAATTGGAAAGATTAATGCTGGAATGATTGACACTTCTCTGAGAACCACCTTCAATAATGCATGCCATTCATCAACCCTAAATATAGCTTTGAACCTTCTAACCCCTTTTGTAGCAGAAGCCCTCAAAGATGGACTTTCTACACACACCTGTAACTTTCAGGCAGTCATTGTACACTGAGGGTTCCGGATTGTGTGAAAGGTGGTATCTGATCACTGCTCACTAGAAAGATAAAATGTGATGGACTGCCACAGAGCTGCCTTGGATCCCCTGAATTTAATGAGGGTAAGGCATGGGGCTGAGGATTGCAGAGAACACTTTTTGGAACAATGACAGTTGGGGCAGTTCAGAGAAGAAGTAAGTTTCTAAATTGTGTTGTGTATATGTGAGAGAAAGATCTGAAATACACCAGGACGATGAAGCATTTTCTTTGGCTATTGCAAATGTTTTCAAATGTTAGCAACTTACTTTCAAATGCTTTAGGGAAAGATTATTTTGTGTTCTGCCTAAAACATGTCTTAATCTTTGAAATGGCATCAAAATTATTTTAATCAACTCTTACTTAAAAAATCAACCTTACTTTAAAAAGTAAGAGATAATTACACTCATCTTTTTGTTTTTGTTTTTGTTTTTTGGTTTGGTTTGGTTTAGTTTGGTTTGTTGGGGTTTTTTTTTTTTTGTTTTGGGGTTTTTTTTTTGCGTTTTTTAAAGACATGAAAGTAGCATGGAAGAAAGGCCTAGAAGGAATGGAAGTGAAAGTGTTAAAAGAAGGAAGAATGGGATGAATATAATCAAAATGCATGTGTGTGTGTGCGTGCGTGCGTACGTGCGAGCATGCGTGTGTGTGTGGTAAATTTTCATAGAATAAGTTATAATGCTTCTTTTATGAAAAGGTAAATGACATTATGCAGGTGGAAACTCATGTGCGGGGCAGACAGGGTTTCAGCAGTGAATCCAGTGCTCCTGTTGGTACATGAGAGTCAGGGACAACACAGAGACCTTCTCTCTTGGAAGTTCTGTATTGCCCATCCTCTCTTGCCCTGTGTATAACATACAAGGACTTCATTCCCATAACCTAGTCTTGCCAGATAGATGGGAAATGCTTGTGCCTGTGTTTGCCTCTCCAATAGCCATGTTGGATGGCTTCTTTTTGATTTTCAAGTTTCAACTTGAGTTTCATTGAATTTTTCCCATTGAGCATCATGACCCAATGGAGTTATTCCAAAAGAGTCTTTAGAAGATTTGAAGAAGCTATAACTGGGAGTTCAATGTTTAGCCAAGAGAAACATGTGTGAAAACATACAAAAAACTGAAATTTAGAAGTTCTGAAAGAAATATGTATAGAGTGACATGAGTATATTCTTAGAATTCCATAAATTAAAACTTGAAGCACTAGAAGCAATAATGTGAACGTGTAAAGCAGAGTACTGGCAATGGTAACTTAGAGGGATTTGCAGAATAGATATTCTGTGAGAAGTTTTTTGCAAACTGTGTCATCTGTTAGCTCTGGATTGTATCCAGAGGGGAAAAATGTGGTATGCCAGAAAACTTGTGACCTGCAGTTCATGCACCCATATGGACTCTTAACTCTTTGGAATCATAAGCCCAAATAACTAATATGCATATATTAGATAATCAGTCTTGGGGAAAAACCCTTCTGTTCATGATTTACTCCCAATGTTCAGTACTCTAAGTCTTTCCCCCAAGGCTTCATACTAGGAACTTAATGAATACGTATTAGACAGATGAAAGGATGGGTAGATGGATACATGGGTGGGTTGGTGTTTGGGTGAGTGGATGTATGTATGTATGTATGTATGTATGTATAAACAAATGAGTTGCTGTTGGGTAGATGGATGTGTAGATGGGTGAATGGATGGGTAAGTGGAGGGTGGATGGATAGGTTGATGGATGGGTAGGTAGAAGGGTGAGTGGAAGGATAGATGAAGAGTCAGTGACTGTTGGTTGGTTGGATGGATAGATGATTAAGTAAATGGTAGGGTGGTGAATAGATAGGTGACTAGATGGTTAGTTGCATATAGAGACTCTAATGCTATGCTAAAAATAAAGTTAGATGCTTCAGTGATATTGAGATGAACTAATGACAGCATATTCCTTTCCTTTTCTAATTTGAGTCATTAAAATCAGTCGTTCAACATGCTGATTATAGTAAAGTACATAAATATCCAGAAGACAAACATGGTAAATGTTTGATAGAATGTGAACTATTGCTTATTCTCTCCTTTCTCCCAAACCTTGCTTCTGCCGAGCAACCCAAGAGAAGACCACACAGCTAGTGGTGTCTCTGTGCATCTAGCCATTCACAATCAACTATGATCAAGGGAAGTTGACTTGCCATGAAGAATTGCCATTTCTAGAATCTTACAGCTATTGAGCTAATTTGCATTTCTCTTCAACATGAACTGATTTTTAAATGGGAGGAAAAATCAACTTCTGCTCTGCACTCTAATGGGAGGATAAAAGTTATACGACGATGAATTCCACTGATTAGAGCTCCTGCTCATTTTCCGCTGCTTGCTAGCCATTTGGTAGCATTTTAATTTAACTTTCCACATGCATATTCTCCATTAATATTTATGAAATGATTACTAGCTGCAGCTTAGTCCTTAAAAGCTGGATGTGAAGCATTCGGCAAAATACATTCACTAGTAGCTGAGAACAAATAATGTTCTAACAAGCTGTTAGGAGGCTTTCATGTCTTCATGCACTTTTCTCCCAAAAGCAAGGAAATTAAAAATTAGTATTGGCCTAATCATCTAGAAGAAATTCCAATAATTACACAAAACTTTGTATATTATGGGACTCTTTGGACAAAGTGTTATTACTGACTTTGAGTAGATCCATGGAATCTCCAATACCCAATAGAAAAATGCAAATAAATCCTTTTTCCTAAGACCCATGTTTGTAACATAATAACTGGAACATGTCATAATTCCATAGTTGAGAAATTCTTTTATTCACACATGCTTTTCATTTTGTCCTTATAACAAATCCATGAGATGGGTGTTATTATCATTCCTATTTTACAAATTAGGGCACTCGGGGTAAGAAAAATTAAGCAAAACCATGCCCTTAGTAAACACTCTCTGGATGTCAGACACAGACTTCTTGTGGCCTCCTCTGTGCCAAGTGCTTGCATCTGGGGCCTGTGCATTCCAACACAACCCTGTGGGAATCCATGATCACCATGGAAAAACATTCAAGGAAATGGACCATTGTCAAGAATGAGGGTCAATTCTGTCAAGACCAGAAGACAGTAAATATTTTAATACAAATACAAAGAATACCTCAGAAAACTTATAATAACTCATGGGGGCGAGTGGCAACAGAGTCACGTGATGGATCCTGGTAAATCAGACTCCAGAGACCAGCAACAGGGTGCATATCTGAGTACATTGCACAGTGTATACACTTATATGCAGTGTTTGAGCCAATCTGAAGCCCCTAAATCCTTGGCTATTTGTATCTTGCCACACCATCACCATGCCCCCAAAGAAAACCCTGCCTGATGAAGTAACTCAGAAAGAGCAGTAGGACATCGTCACCTCTTCAGACTTCCATGAAGATGAGGGAAGTAACCACTGCCCTGGCCCCAGTTCCTCTTTGCTATCTGACTGGGGTTCCAGGAGCCATTTTAGATCTAGTGCCACATACAGCAGATCAGGACTCTTCCAGGAGATCCAGGAGCCTATGGCATCTCACTCTCCATCTTACTTTTTCCTTCATAAGGCTGAATTTCATATCACCCACAACATACAGCATAAATCAAGGATTAACCCCAGGGACATCTAACAGATCCAGCATGGTGACATCCAGCAGCAGAACTTGCGACTACAGAACGATCAGGGAAGAAAGGGATGCTTGGGGAGAGCAGCATGAACCAGACTTAATAGGATTTCTGCTGGATTCAAGTACTATGATTTTTCTTTTTCTTTATAACCTACTATCATATTAGAGCTGCCCAAATAAGCATGGATGGATGTAGGGCCATCCACTGGAGCATTGGGCAACCTACCAAAAGCCATATTTTTTTAAGTAATGAGAAAATGACATTAAAATCATAGGCAGTGGTGCCCCATAGGAATACATGGATTGTACTTAATAAAGGCAAAGCAAGGATGACAGATAGGAATGCAGGAACAATGACAAGGACTTGAATTTGGTATATGGTGATGGTAACCTTGAGATGAAAACTAACCTCCCCAAATAATGGCAGAACTGATGGCTGAACCAAATTCTAGACTCAGCACACCATGCCCACTATTTTAGAGATAGGCTATTTAAAAACATCTCTGGATGGGCTGGTCAGATGTGTGGAAAGACAGTAGTAGACTGTGGAATGGAAGTTCTAGGCACAGCTCACTGGAATAAGGCACAGTGACAATGATCTGCATACACCTCAAAACCCTCCTAGAAAAAGGCTTGCTCTTGACAGTCAGAAGAAGCAAGCATGGTGTTCTTCTGCCTTTCTTCTCCCTCTCTGAAAAATGATACTACCACTGATAGCAACTCAAAATGTCCTCTCACTCTAAGATGTGCTGCCATGAATATATTTGAAGACCCTGGTGCAAGAGAATTCATCTGTGGTTGTAGAGGTATGGGGATTCAAGAGATATTGGGGCATCTGGGGACCATTCTAGGGAGCCTTGATCTTGTAATATTCTTCTTGTTTGTTCTATACATTCACTAAGGCAATAGGCAGGCTTCCTTCCAACACAGATGTCCTTTACACTCATGAGCATAGTTCTCTTGATTTCCAGGTTCTGATCCTTTTACTATGGTGGAAATTCTCATGCAAAGCACAACATGCCTTGATACACTGTCACTGAGCCATTATTTAAAGTTTTATGAAAGAACAGTACTTAAGCTAGCTTGTACAATATTGTAGATTAAAAGGAAACAGAACACTAATAGGCTTCAATGGTAGACAGAGTCCAGGGACAAAACAAACAAAGGGTTTGTCAGTCAAGTTTTCAAGCATGGTTGAGACAGCACTATTTGAGAAGAAACCTACTATCTTATATACATACACACACATATGAACATTGTTATGGTTTTAAGTGTGAAATGTCCCCTGTAGAGTTGTGTGCTTAAATACTTGTCTGAGCTTGGAGCAGGTGTTAAGGTGGAACCTAGCTAGAAGTGGGTCACTGAGTGCAAGCCTTGAGGTTTCTTAGTCTGGTCCCACTTCCTGTCCTCAGGCAGCTTCCTGACTGTAGATACATCTTGAGTAGCTGCTATACACTTCTGCTATCATGCCCTCCCTGCCGTGATAGACTATACGGACTGTCTACCATTGAACTGTAAGCCAAAACAAAGCCTTTTATCTTATGCTCTTCTTGTCACATATTTGATCATAATGGTGGAAAATAACTCATGCACATGTGTACACACACACACACTAACACACAAACACACACACACACATCACTAATTTTAAAAAGGACCTGGAACTTTCCCACACTAAACACTGTCATGTCCTCATAACTTTGTATCATAAAGAACAACATTTTTATCATGAGGATCAAAATTCAAGTTCTAAGGGATACCTCAGAGGTTGCTCACGATGCCCCGATGAGCAATGATTTCTGTCTCATTAGCTCTCACCGTCTCACCATCTGAGGACTTGCCTCCTATTACCTCGCATGATCTCATGATCATGGCTCTTTGGTTCAATTGTCCTTCCTTCCCATCTTTTCAGAACATGTTTCCATATATGTTATCTTCTTTCTAGCACAGTTCAAATGAAAATAGTCTCCAGAAGACAGAAGATCTTCAACAGAGTTCCTGCTATTCACAATCTGAAACTTAGGGCAATTTCTTTCACACCTTCTGAGCTTTGTGTATTTGTGCTGTAAACTGGAATATTCAGTTTGAGTACACAGTAAGTGTTCAACAACCATTCACTTCCATTCCTTCCCTTTGCACTTCATCCTCAAGAAGGCAGAGACCTTCATAGTGCTGCTCTGTTGTGATACCCAAGACTGTGGCAGCCCTTTAGCTGCTTACATTCAAAGCTCTTTCCAAAACACATGAAGCCACAATTTCTCTGGGATGACATTTCTGTGGATGTCCTGTTCATGCTCCTTTCTAGAAGAAGATACAATAATAGAATCTGGGACTCTTAAATGTTGATTATCAACAAGACAGGTTCTAGAACCAGAATGCAAGCCTCTTGGCACACCCATGAAGAGTTATCTCACCTAGGTTGGCCTCTGTCTCTGCCTGTGAGGAATTATCTTGATGAGGTTAGTGGAGGTGCAAAGACCTACCCTAAAAGCTATAGGACTATTATTACCTGGGCTTATTTGGGGCTCCACAAAAAAAGGATGATGTCTAAGCACCAGCTATCATCATACCCCAATTTCTGACAGAGGATGCAACATGACCAAATACCTTATACTCCTTCTGCCATAACCACTTCACCAGTGTGACAGCAGCCCTTCCAACAATAAGCTGATACCAAACTCTCCTCCTCCAACTTTGCTTATTTAGTCACAGCTGTAGGGGAAGTAGCTAATATAGAATTCTATCCATGAGCAATTTCACATTAAAATATAATACTTTATGGGAAGCAAGAGTTTAATGAGTTTTGTTATATTGTATATGTTTGTTTGTTTGTTTTTAATCTCAGTATTTCCACATGCCTGTAATTTCTCTGGACTCACTAAAGCAAAGCTATGGTTCCCTGGCACTCATTTTGAACCTTGTAGGCGAAAGATGAGTTTATTAATTTAATAGGTTAAAATAGTCACAGTAGGGAGGGCAGAACTAGTTTTCTCTTTCTACATTTTGAAGCAGAGGCCTGGAATGCTAATGCTTTGGGAGGGGCATTTATCAACAAGGCAGCATGAAAGGGAATTAGCTGAAGAACTCCCTTTACAGCTCTCAGCCCTGTGCACCCCACAAACACAGAGCAGTGTGCTTTCATCTTAAAGGGAACTCAGTCCAGACCCACTAACGACAAGACCAAAATTGTTGGCACACTGCTAATTGGAAAATGTGTATAGCTAGAGAGATGGCTCGGAGGTTAAGAGAAGATGTGTATATTTCTTCTTTTCTCGACTGTATCTTTATATTCCTCCAAGCCTACTTCACCATAAACCCTTGTGGTAGTATCTCCCTGATGTCTGTAGCTAGATTACATGCTGCTGCTGTCATCCAGAAGACCCTGAGCTGGGCACTTCCACAAGGGTGTATTGAACATAGCTGTCCACCACTTCCTACATGTCCTTGTCACTGAAGCTCCTAAGCATAGGGGCCACTAATTTTATCTCTGAGACCTTAGAACCTAGCATGCATCTGGCTATGTGCACAATCAACAAATACCTGTTAGACAAAATAATAAATAAACGAGTCAGCAGACAGATCCAGGAACTAAAAGACTTACTTAATGAAGCGTTTGGGGGGAAGACTCCAGGCAGCATTTAGAGAACCAGTGAAAGCATATGAGTCACTGGTTAGGAGACTGAACTGTGCATTCTATGGGGAGAGAGAAATCATTTGGGTCATTTAAGAATTGTAAGCTAATCATGTTTCCACGAGCAGCTTGTAGAGTGTGCAACCTGACATTTCAAATAGTCTGCTATATTGTCTCATAATAATCCCCACACCATACAGTCCCATGAGAACTACATACCATGCAGTACAGTGAGAATCCCACACAATGCAGCGGGGCCCTGAGAATCCTACAATGGAGGAGTCCAGTGAGAATCCTATACCTTACAGTCCTGTGAAAATTCCATATCATACAGTCCCATGATAAGCCCACGCTGTACAGTCCTGTGAGAATCCTACATCGTGCAGTTCTGTGAAAATGCCACACTGTACAGTCCTGTCAGACTCCCATGTCATGCAGCCCTGCGATAGTTTTTCACAAGATAAAGCTTTTACTCTGAAAGACTTTAGACAGAGAGATAGGTGAACTATTGGAAACACTATGCAGATGGCAGCCATCTTGGTTGCTGACTGACCTCACCAAGATGAAGGCGACCCACATGGCTGCTCTCAACCACCCATAACTCCAGTTCCAGGGGATGTGACAACCTCTTCTGATTTCTGTAGGCAATGAACACATGTGGTTCATTGACATGTACTCAGACAAAACACTAATACACACAAAATAAAAAATGTCCTTTAAAAAACAAAGAAAATGGAGGAATGTCCTCTTTCTCTTTGTAACACTTAATGCTGTCAACTTGACAGTCTAGAAGTCTCCTTTGAGACAAAGCACTGGGTACAGCTGTGAGGAAGTTTCCAGAGGAAGTTAACTGAGGGAAGAGGACCCAACCTAACTGTGGTGACAGCATTCCAGGGGCTGGTGTTGTGGATTAAATACAAGACAGGAATAAGCGGAACACCAGCATTCCTCTCTCTCCACTTCCCGACTACAAGTGCAATGTGACCAGGACCCTCACACTGCTGTATGCACATCTCTTCCACTGTGATGGATCATACCCCAAAACTGTGTGACAAAATGAACCCTTAGTTCCTCAAGTTGCTTTTGCCAAGTGTTTCATCATAGTAATGAGAAAAGTAACTAATACACTGTGAGAGACCAAGGATGTTTGGGAATAACCCTGTGAGGGGAGACAGTAACCCTCCTGATTGGGCCATGTTTGCATAATGTAAAGCTAAGTTAATGAAGATACAAGCTAGAATGGTTATAAGGCTGGTGAGGAAAGACTAAGAACCCAGATGGAAGCGTCCACAGCCACACAAGTTCCCAGGATACTGCTGTTTTCCCCCGTGCTTAACACTAAGCCACTGAGGGCAGCACCACTGAGGCACTCAATATCTGTCACAGCAGGCAGCTCTGTAGCTATAGTTACTGTGAAGGAATAGCCAGGCAACTGCAGATATCCTGCTGGTGGACCAGGTAGATATTGGACTCTGAGACCATGCAAAAGCAGCAGCAGCGACAGAGAAGGGCTCCTTGAAGGACTTACAGGTTTTCATATGTCCCCTCATAAAAACAAATTAGCCAAGGCTATTTCCATAAATGTATTCAGAACATGTTGGGTGGAAATAAGCAAAGAGGGATTGGCACAGACACTCCAGGACAAGTGGAAAAAAATCGATGCTAGGGTGGGACCCAGGTAACTTAATTTTTAAAGTCAGCATACACTTATTTAACATCCAAGATAAATGAGCCTTCTTTTTATATATTTAGCACAGGTTTAGGCTTTTCGTTTTATTTTGCAGTGCGCTAGAGATATAAGAACTAATGATTTGTGGAGTCCAGAATGGATGTAGGATTAAACAAGAAAAAAATCTCTACTTCAGATGTAGTAGTAGGGGCTGAGGAGATGGTTCAGGCAGTAAAGTACATGTGAGGCATGCATGAGGACCTGAGTTCAGACCCTCTGACCCCACATAAAAATCTAGTTATGGCAGCTCATATCTGTAACTACAGCAGGGAGAGCAGAGATGACCCTGAAGTTCATTGGTGAGCTGATCTAGATGAATCAATACACTTCATGTTCAGTGCGGTAGACTGTCTCAAAAAATAAAAGTGGGGAGCAATCAAGGAAAGATACCCAGCTTGAACTCTGACTTCCACATGCACATGTTCATACACACCCACACTAACAAGTACGGGTAGCATGCATATAACCTCCAAAGAGACAGATCTAAGGTCTGACAACTTCCCCAATTCCCTTATCTATGAGTCATGAGATAGGTATAATAAAAGTAATTTTAATAAACATGAGTTTAAAAGAATAAAATAAATGGTCATGAAAGATTTTTTAAATCATTTGGCAGCTTAAATGATGAGTGTTAAAGGTAGTTTATTCCACTGGTTGCTCATATAAAGAACATGGATGACAGTGTGACAGGATGATTCATAAAGATATAAGTAAAATACATTTCATAGCTTAAGTAGTAATAATAGCGGTCATAATAAGATCTAGACTGTCTACTACACAGTAATTGCTTCATTCTTGACATCAATCATATGACATGGATACTGTGGCTTTCTCCATTTCACAGATGAGCCACTCGGTCTGGTCACTGACATGTGCGTAGTAACAGCATAAGGCAGAAGAAGGAAGCTCTGAAGACAGAGACAGATGATGTCACTCTTCAGTGAATACACTTTTATATTAGAGTCCTGTGTGCTTAAATTCACCTATGTGACTTTGTTGAGGTTATAATAGAATGAGGACATTTTTTCCTTTTTGTCCCTCCAAGTCCTCCCTTGTATCCTTTCCTGGTCTCCTTCAAATCCACAGCCTCTTTTTTCACTAGTTATTATTGCATGCATATATGTGTGTATAGGTGTGTATATATGTATACTTATGTGTATGTTTTAGGGCATGTGTGTGTGCATGATTATATGTATGTAAATATATATGCACATATATGTTTAGGATATTTATTCATTCCACAATTTATGTATATATGTATATGGTGTATGTATGTATGTTTTCAGGGTTGATCCTTTGGTACTAGATAACCATTTGGTGTGCTCTTCCCTGAGGAAGACCACATCTCCTGTTCCCATCATTACTCAATTGCCTATAGTTCTATGTGTAGGCTTGAGCACAATTATTTTCAATAAATGTGGAGTTATACATGTTAATCTGGGTATAACCAAAGTTTAAGATTTATTTTTATTATTTTTCAGTGTATGTGCATACATGAGTGTAAGTGCACAAGAATGCAGGTACCCATGGAGGCTAGCAGAAGGTGTCAGATCCCCTGAAACTGGAGTTACAGGTGGTTGTGAGCTACAAGATATGGGTAGGGTGAACTGATCTTGGGTTATCTGCAAGAGCAGTGCATGCTTTTCACCATTGAGCCGTCTCTCCTGCCCCATAAACAAAGTTTTTAATATAGTAATTTGTTAGGACATCTGAAGCAAGATGGCAGGCCACAAGCCAATCCTATGTGATGTGACACATGAAAAAAAAAATCAGGGTGAAAACAAACTTCTCCACAAAGGGAAGAAGAGAAAAAGAGCATTCAAAATGGCAACAGAGGCCACAGGACACATGGAAGCACAGAGGACTAGAAAGCTATGCAGCAAAACTGAGGAAGTAGCCTGCAGCTCCATGTTAGAATAGAAGATGACAAAGCCTCATTGCATAGTTAGCCAGTTATCCTCAAAGTTAAGAATGGCAGTAACAAAGGCTGGCAAAGATCCAGAGGGAAAGGGGCCTTCACACTACTGATGGAGGTAAAAATAAGTTTAGCTACTTTGAAATCAGTATAGGATCTCCCAAAAGAGACTGAACTATAACAACCACATAGTGCAGATATAGAACTCCTATGGCTGTCAGCATGCCACGATGACTGACATCGTGTACCCTTGTTATTGTGAGTTTGCTCATATTAAACAAGATATTAAATCTGCCTGGCATATATGCATAACTGGGTTTTATTCAGCCATAAAGAAGAATGAAATCCTGTCATTTTCAGGCAAATGGATAGAACTGGAAATGATTATGTTAAGCAAAATAAGCCAGGCTCAAAAAGGTAGATACAGCATGCTCTCTCTAGATTTAAGTATGTGTGTATACGTGTATGAGAGAGAAGTGATCATAAAAATAGAGAGGTGAACTCAGGAAAAGGGGACTATTGGAATGATGCTAAAAGGGAGCAGCAAAGGGTAGAGAATGAGTGTTAGCCAAGGACATAGCCTAATGACATCCAAGGTTTTGTACACTTATTTGAAAATTTTAAGTGGAAATAGCAAATCAGAAAAATACTTTCATCATTCACATTATGCTCATATACATTCACACCTAAATCTATAGCAAGGTGCATAAGTTCATCTGCCTTTCCATTTTAGTTTATATCTACAGTTTTATAATATCTCACTATGCTATAATTTCCCCATCTTTAGTTGCCATGATATGTATTGTTACTTATGCATTAATGTATTATAACTCGACACATGTATGCAGAGTGTAGCAATCAAGTCAAGGCAACTAGCATTTCTAACTCCTCAAATATTACCTTTTCCATTTGCCGTGGCCTTCAAACCCTTATCTCATTATTTTGAAATGTATAATTAATTCCCATAGATTAGGATAAAAAAATACTCAACTTTCATCATCAGAGCGTCTAGATTCCCTTCTCTAGTCACCTCTATGACAGTCCTTCATGCTCCCAATCTTTGAAGCATTTTGTTTCAAATTCAAAACTTAATACAATTCTATCTACCTTTTTATATGTCCCACTTGAAAAGATAAAGTAATTAAATACAGGAGAAAAAAAAACAGCCATGGAGATAAGTGTGAGTAAAAGTTTCCTTGAAAGTCACACAGACTGAGATGGTCAGTGAGGAGTTATAACTGTGATTGTCCAGGTAGACAGTGACAGACACCTGAGGCTCAACAGTACAATGAGTTGTCTCTGGGAGAAAGATGAGCCTGGTAAAAGGAGGATCCACTCCAGCTAGAAAAAGGAGGTGGAGATACAGAATCATTGAAAAGATAAAAGGTAACATGAAACACTCAGTAAAATTTCCCATCTGTTGGAGGAACTTCACTCATATAGGCGAGTCTCTAGGATCATCCAAATCTAGTTACTCATCACTCAAATAAGCAGCTGCCTGAACCATTATTTCCAGGAAAGACCTATCTCTCCCCAGGCAAGACTGCTGCCCATCTGTGGCCATGTGTTAGCCTACATCCCAGTGCCATCTTGGCCCTTAGCCTCCTTTTAGCTCTCTCCCCTACCCTCCTCTAGAATAATGTCACCTCAATCCCTTCTGCTTTATGCCTTGCCCTGTAATTATCACCTCACTCTGCTACATTTTCTGAGGCACAGAAAAGACTCCCCATCTTCTTTCTTCTATCTGTACAGCCATGATGAGGACAGATAAGGATAGTTAGACAATTAGAGTGTCCATCAATCTAAGTATGATCATGGTGTACTTAAGTAAATAGTAAAAACTTGTCCATGGGTACTAGAGTGATGGCCCAGTCTGTAGATTCCTTTCTAGACAAGTATGAGGACCTGAATTTGGATCCCCAGCACTTATGTCAAAAGCATAGCATAGTGGTGTGTGTCTCTAATGCCAACACTTGGGAAGATCCAACAGAGGAAGATCCATGGACCTCATTGACAAACCAGCATAACTTAACCAGTGAGCTCCAGGTTCAGAGAGAGAACCTGTCTCAGAAAACAAGGTGGGCATCAATAGATGGAGACACTGATGTTGATCTCTGCTGTATGCCTGTTTGCACTTTACCAGATGCCATTCGGAGAAAGGATGAGCAGTGGGGAAGAGGGAGGTGTAGGGAAAATGAAGGCAGGGCCCATGATGATAGTAGCTTTGCTGGTGTACATTTAGCAAACAATATTATCATTAGATTGCACGCTGTCACTGTGGCCTCCACAGCAATGTGACCTCACTGTACGTGTTCCTGGATCACTAAAATGAGAGCCCAAGTGACTTGTCCATGTGCCAACTGGCAAAGAAAGGATGGAAGCTTGATTTGGATGAGGTCAGCTGAGCTCCAAATCCAAGCTTTCCTCTATGCCAGGATGCTTCTCATGCAAGAGCTCAGTGCCAGGACGCTTCTCATGCAAGACGTGATGGCTACACGTCATCTTCCCCTAATGGTTCAGCTTTGACTGATAACATTAATGAAGAAGGACTAGTAAAAACATTCACACACACACACACACACACACACACACACACACACACTGTTAACTTATTACTTCACTTTCTGATACTAGAGTTCTAAAACTCATTTCATAGAAAGAAAAAATGAATGTAATAACCAAGAAAATCTCTAAGAATAGCTAAAACAATAGCCAATATATTAAGTAAAGGAAGACCAAATTCCTAACTGTTAATAGGAAAACCCTAGATTTAATATTTAGAAGTTACTTAATGATGTGCTCCTACTACTGCATGTTCATGGGTGCTACAGATAACAGAGAATAGGAGAACTGTTGTTCATATCACTTCCACCAATTTATTGGAAATAGACATTAATGGAATAAGCTAGACTCAAAGGACAAATATACCATTTTTCTTTTCCCATATGTAATCTACGGCTTATACATGTAATATGCTATATATGTTATAAACATTATATATGGCCTGGGAATAAAAAGAAAGACTATTTGTGAAGGAAGGTATTAGTGTGATTGGGGAACTGGAGAGAAGAAGGGTCTGAGATGAGTATGTCCAAAGAACATGGCATATGTGAATGAAAATGTTATTATAGAAACCCACCAGCTTGCACAATGACTACATACTAATAACTATTTTGAGATTTGACACAGAGTGTCCTGGTCATCTTCAATTGTAAACTTAGGCAGCCTAGAGTCATTTGAGAAGAGTCTTCATTGGAGAATTGCCTGGATCAGATTGGCCTATGGTCATGTCTATGGACTGTCTTGACTGACCTGTGGTCTTGTCTATGGAAGGACTGTCCTTATTGGGAGTTGATATAGGAGGCCCAGGCCTTGGGGGGCAGCCCTACAGCAAGTGAACCAGCAAGCAGCCTTCTTCCATGGTTTCTGCTTTCAAGTACCTGCTTGAGTTCTTACCAACTTCCCTCAATGGTAGACTATAAGCTGAAATAGATCATCTCCTCTCCTAAGTTACTTTTGGTCAGAGTGTTTTATCACAGCAACAAAAAGGAAACTAGAGCACAGAGTTGAAGTATGTGGTTTGTCTGTGATCATAAAGACAAAACAAAAATCTAAGTGACATTCTGGCCTCTCTCTCTGAAAAGGGAACCGGAAACCAAGCTCCTTTTGGCCCTAGTTCACTTCTACAACAAGCCGGGATTGAAGCTACATAGAAGTAAACATCTTGACTATAATGCATCTCTGTCACCCACCCACTCACACTGTAGGTGGAGGTTTAGCTGATTTGAGTTGTATACTGTTTCCCTGACTTAAGAAATACTATTGTGATTAGAAAGATAGGTCAAACATGGAGAGCACAATCTTTTGTGTTCTGCTTCCTAGCAAGGTTCCACACTAGGCTGCAGCAGCCTAGTGGTGAAAAGAAATAAAAAAAGAAAGAAGAATAGGTCAAATGGTAAAATACTAGTCATGCAATCATAAATACCTGAGTTTAATCACTAACATCCAAGCAACCTAGCCTAGACTAACTGGCAGATTCCAATTCTTGTTTGAGTCTCAAAAGAGATGGGAGTTTATGAGGAAGCTCATCTGAGATACACACACACACACACACACAGAGAGAGAGAGAGAGAGAAAGAGAGAGAGAGAAGATGGATTTAAATAGGATAGGTGAGGAGTGTGTGTTGGGGCAACTGTAAATAGTTTTTATTCTCAGAATACTTTGTCATAGACAAAAGAGTAGAACTATGAAGAAGATGGGTATGTGTGCATGTTTGTTTATGTGTACATGTGAGTTATTCATGTTGCTATGTTAATGATTTACCTTTCTAAGTTCCCCTTTTCCTCTGTTGTACTCCTGTTAAAATAATGTTATTTTCTGAACTAGCATTTCTACTCTCTTTGTCTATTCCTGTGAATAAGTAAAACCCCTCTTCTCTGAGAGATGGGCGACAGTGTCTGGACTCTCATAACTTATTAGTTGGGAAGGATCATTTTTTCTTTTCATCAATTGATCATGGTTCACAAAGCCAGGAGCTTTTATATGTGAAGAATAATATTGAAGAAACAACCAGGAAAGTCATGTTAGCATTCTGAGAGAATCCCAGCTTCCTACCCCCTGTCAAAAATACTGGCAGAATCATTCTGGTACACAAGCATCAGAAAACAAGTTAATATTTTTATTTCAATTGCTTGAGAGCACACAGTGAACTAGCAGATTTGCTTGACTTAATATAAAAGGTCTTTATATTTCTTAAGGGGGGGGGTGAGAATATGAAGACTTTGATTGGCTGGAACTTTCTAGAGCCTGGCTTAGTGTCTAGTATGTGGAGCTAATCAGAAGACTCTCCTTTCTACAAGTTGGCTTCAAAATAGTGAGCTAATAAAGGACATGCGTGTAGAGCTATGTATCCCTTCACAGGCTGATTAACTCCACATGAAACACTGATGAGGCAGAGTGATCCATGCCTGGAGGGAGTGCAGCAGCCTCCGCCATCTTTGCTTCGGCGACAGAATGGACAGGAACTCCAGGTACACAGAGATATCCCAAGTATAACATCGCTCGGGACACAGCCAGCTAGGGTTTCACCTGTGTCCAAGAGCGGGGCAGCTCT
Organism: Tokudaia tokunoshimensis; assembly: GCA_036184795.1. Taxonomy (NCBI): domain Eukaryota; kingdom Metazoa; phylum Chordata; class Mammalia; order Rodentia; family Muridae; genus Tokudaia; species Tokudaia tokunoshimensis. The sequence goes on from BTHU01000012.1 coordinate 37,731,591, forward strand.
GTGGTCGTCTGGGTGCCAGCTTTGCTGTGGGACATCTGCCCTGCAGAGTGACCCGCGCCTGAAGGGAGTGCAGCAGCCTCCACCATCTTTGCTCCAGCCACAGAGCAGACAGGGACTCCAGGTTCAGAGATATCCCAAGTATAACATCTTTTGGGACACAGCCAGCTATGGTGCTGCCTGCACCCAAGAGCTGGGCAGCTCTGTGGTGATCTGTGCGCCAGCTCTGCTGTGGAACATTTGCCCTGCAGAGTGATCAGTGCCTGGAGGGAACGCCGCAGCCTCTGCCATCTTTGCTCTGGTGATAGACCAGACAGGGACTCCAGCACACCATCTCCAAGTGGCGCAGGGAGCCAGCCATTTACCCAGCTGCATGGAGGAGTCAGGTAGCACAGGAGAGACCTGCATTACAGAGCAGAGGAGCTGTCTTCTGCCACTGGGTACCATATACAAGGGATACACGGAGGTACCTAACCACTCAGGAATGCAGAGAGGCACAGTGGTACAAGAGGACCACCCCTGCTGCGAAAAGGAAACAACCTGAAACCCTGAGGACACAAGAGCCTAGGGACAGACTGGGACAGGAGTCTTCTGATTACCACCTGCACCCAGAGTTGATCCGGGCCACAGAGGTACATACCTAAATACAACTATAAGAGAGTGGGTCTTACAGAAGTACTTATATATCAGTGTACACAGAGAGAACAGGTCTCCCAGGAGCACAGAGAAACCACAGTCAGAAACAGCAACACCAGCTAACATCAGAGATAACCAGATGGCAAAAGGCAAATGCAAGAACACCACCAATACAAACCGAGGCAACATGGCTCCATTGGAACCAAGTTCTCCAACAACAGCAAGTCCTGGATACCCCAACACACCAGAAAAGCAAGAACTGGATTTAAAAGCACTGCTCATGATGCTGATGGAGGGCTTCAAGAAAGACATAAATAACTCCCTTAAAGAAATACAGGAGACCACAAGTAAACTGGGAGAAGCCCTTGAAGAACTAAGGGAAAACACAGCAAAACAGGTGAAGGAATTGAACAAAGCCATCCAAGATCTAAAGATGGAGGTAGAAACAATAAAGAAAGCACAAAGGGAAACAACTCTGGACATAGAAAACCTAGGAAAGAAGTCAGGAGTCAAGGATCCAAGCACCAACAACAGAATATAAGAGATAAAAGAGAGAATCTCAGATGCAGAAGATACCAGAGAAAGCATTGATAAAACAGTCAAAGAAAATGAAAAATGCAAAAAAAACTCCTGACCTAAAACATCCAGGAAATCCAGGACAAAATGAGAAGACCAAACCTAAGGATTATAGGTATAGAAGAGAGTGAAGATTTCCAACTTAAGGGGCCAGTAAATGTCTTCAACAAAATTATAGAAGAAAACTTCCCTAACCTAAAGAAAGAGATGCCCACGAACATACAGGAAGCCTACAGAACTCCAAATAGATTTGACCAGAAAAGAAATTCCTCCCGTCACATAATAATCAAAACACCAAATGTACTAAACAAATAAAAAATATTAAAAGCAGTAAGGGAAAAAGGTCAAGTAACATATAAAAGTAGACCTATCAGAATTACACCAGACTTCTCACCAGAGACTATGAAAGCCAGAAGAGCCTGGGCAGATGTCATACAGACCCTAAGAGAACACAAATGCCAACCCAGACTGCTAATTCCAGCAAATCTCTCAATTACCATAGATGGAGAAACCAAGGTATTTCATGACAAAAACAAATTTATACAGTATCTTTCCACAAATCCAGCCCTTCAAAGGATAATGAATGGAAAACACCAACAAAGGGAGAGAAACTATACACTAGAAAAAGCAAGAAATTAATCCTATTCCAACAAACCCAAAAAAAAGATAACCACACAAACATACAAATTATATCAAAAATAGCAGGAAGTAACAATCACTTTTCCTTAATATCTCTTAATATCAATGAGCTCAATTCCCCAATAAAAAGACATAGACTAACAGACTGGATATGTAAACAAGACCCAACATTTTGCTGCTTACAGGAAACGCATCTCAGTGTCAAAGACAAAACACTACCTCAGAGTAATGGGCTGGAAAACAGTTTTCCAAGCAAATGATCCCAGGAAACAAGCTGGAGTAGCCATTCTAATATCTGATAAAATTGACTTTCAACCAAAAGTCATCAAAAAAGACATGGAAAGACACTTTATACACATCAAAGGAAAAATCTACCAGGAAACACTCTCAATTCTGAACATCTATGCTCCAAATACAAGGGCACCATCATTCGTAAAAGAAACCTTACTAAAGCTGAAAGCACACATCGCACCCCACACAATAAATGTGGGTGACTTCAACACCCCACTCTCCTTAATGGACAGATCAAGGAAACACAAACTAAACAGAGACACAGTAAAACTAACAGAAGTTTTGGACCAAATGGATTTAATAGATATCTATAGAACATTTCATCCTAAATCAAAAGACTATACCTTCTTCTCAGCACCTCATGGTACCTTCTCCAAAACTGACCATATAATTGGTCACAAAACAGACCTCAACAGATACAAAAAATCGAACTAATTCCATGCCTCCTATCAAATCACTAAGGAGTAAGGGTGGTCTTCAACAGCAACAAAAACAACAGAAAGCCCACATACACATGGAAGCTGAATAATGCTCTACTCAGTGATACCTTGGTCAAGGAAGAAATAAGGAAAGAAATCAAAATCTTTTTTAGAGTTTAAAAAAATGAAGGCACAACATACCCTAATTTATGTGACATTAAAAGCAGTGCTACGAGGAAAACTCAGAGCTCTGAGTGCCTCCAAAAAGATTCTGGAGAGAGCATACACTAGCAGCTTAACAGCACACCTGAAAGCTTAAGAACAGAAAGAAGCTAATACACACAAGAGGAGCAGAAGGCAGGAAATCATCAAACTCAGGGCTCAAATTAACCAAGTAGAAACAAAAAGAACTATTCAAAGAATCAACAAAACCAGGAGTTGGTTCTTTGAGAAAATCAACAAGATAGATAAACCTTTAGCCAGACTAACCAGAGGGCACAGAGACAGTATCTAAATTAACAAAATCAGAAATGAAAAGGGAGAAATAACAGAAACTGAGGAAATTCAAAAAATTATCAGATCCTACTACAAAAGCCTATACTCAACACAACTGGAAAATCTGGAGGAAATGGACAATTTCCTAGACAGATACCAACTACCAAAGATTAATCAGGATCAGATAGACTTTCTAAATGGTCCCATAACCTCTGAAGAAATAGAAGTGGTCATTGAAAGTCTTCCAACCAAAAAAAAATCACAAGACCCGATGATTTTAGTGCAGAATTCTATCAGACCTTCAAAGAAGACCTAACACCAGTATTCTTCAAACCATTCCACAAAATAGAAACAGAAGGAACACTACCCAACTCATTCTATGAAGCCACAATTTCGCTGATACCAAAACCACACAAAGATCCAACAAAGAAAGAGAACTTGAGACCAATTTCCCTTATGAATATAGATGCAAAAATATTCAATAAAATTCTTGCCAACCGAATCCAGGAACACATCAAAATGATCATTCACCATGATCAAGTCGGCTTCATCCCAGGGATGCAGGGATGGTTCAATATAAGGAAATCAATCAATGTAATCCACTGCATAAACAAACTCAAAGAAAAAAACCACATGGTCATCTCATTAGATGCTGAGAAAGCATTTGACAAAATTCAGCATCCTTTCATGTTAAAGGTCTTAGAAAGATCAGGAATTCGAGGCCCATACCTAAACATAGTAAAAGCAATATACGGCAAGCCAGTAGCCAACATCAAACTAAATGGAGAGAAACTTGAAGCAATCCCACTAAAATCAGGGACTAGACAAGGCTGCCCTCTCTCTCCATATCTTTTCAATATAGTACTTGAAGTTCTAGCGAGAGCAATTAGACAACAAAAAGAGGTCAAAGGGATACAAATTGGAAAGGAAGAAGTCAAACTATCACTATTTGCAGATGATATGATAGTATACTTAAGCGACTCAAAAAACTCCACCAGAGAACTCCTACAGCTGATAAACAACTTCAGCAAAGTGGCCGGATATAAAATTAACTCAAGCAAATCAGTAGCCTTCCTATACTCAAAAGATAAAGAGGCTGAGAAAGAAATTAGGGAAATGACACCCTTCACAATAGCCACAAACAATATAAAGTATCTTGGTGTGACTCTAACCAAAGAAGTGAAAGATCTGTGTGACAAGAACTTCAAGTCTCTGAAGAAAGAAATCAAAGAAGATCTCAGAAGATGGAAAGATCTTCCATGCTCATGGATTGACAGGATTAATATAGTAAAAATGACTATCCTGCCAAAAGCAATATACAGATTCAATGCAATCCCGATCAAAATCCCAACTCCATTCTTCAGAGTTAGAAAGAGCAATTATCAAATTCATCTGGAATAACAAAAAACCCAGGATTGCTAAAACTATTCTCAACAGTAAAAGGACTTCTGGGGGAATCAGTATCCCCGACCTCAAGCAGTACTACAGAGCTACAGTCTTAAAAACTGCATGGTATTGGTACAGTGACAGGCAGGTACATCAATGGAACAGAATTGATGACCCAGAAATGAACCCACACACTTATAGTCACTTGATCTTTGACAAGGGAGCTACAACCACCCAGTGGAAAAAAGATAGCCTTTTCAATCGATGGTGCTGGTTCAACTGGAGGTCAGCATGTAGAAGAATGCAAATCGATCCATTCCTATCTCCTTGTAGGAAGTTAAAGTGGATCAAGGACCTCCACATAAAACCAGAAACACTGAAACTAATAGAAAAGAACCTGGGTAAGTGCCTTGAGCACATGGGCACAGGGGAAAATTTCCTGAACAGAACACCAATAGCTTATGTTCTAAGATCAAGAATTGACAAATGGGAACTCATAAAATTACAAAGTTTCTGTAAGTCAAAGGACACTGTCAAAAGGACAAAACAGCAACCAACTAATTGGGAAAAGATCTTTACCAACCCTACATCCGACAGAGGGCTAATATCCAAGATATACAAAGAACTCAAGAAGGTAGATTCCAGAGAGCCAAATAACCCTATTAAAAATGGGGTACAGAGCTAAACAAAGAATTTTCACCTGAGGAATATCGAATGGCTGAGAAACACCTAAAGAAATGTTCAACATCCTTAGTCATCAGGGAAATGCAAATCAAAACGACCCTGAGATTTCACCTCATACCAGTCAGAATGGCTAAGATCAACAACTCAGGAGACAGCTGGTGCTGGCGAAGATGTGGAGAAAGAGGAAAACTCCTCCACTGCTAGTGGGATTGCAAGCTGGTAAAACCATTCTGGAAATCAGTTTGGCGGTTTCTCAGAAAACTCGGCATAATATTACCAGAGGACCCAGCTATACCACTATTGGGCATATACCCAGAGGACTCTCCAACATGCAATAAGGACACATGCTCCACTATGTTCATAGCAGCCTTATTTACAATAGCCAGAAGCTGGAAAGAACCCAGATGTCCCTCAATGGAGGAATGGATACAGAAAATGTGGTATATTTACACTATGGAATACTACTCAGCTATTAAAAACAATGAATTCATGAAGTTCTTAGGCAAGTGGGTGGAACTGGAGAATGTCATCCTGAGTGAGATGACCCATTCACAAAAAAAATCACACATGATATGCACTCACTGATAAGCGGATATTAGCCCAGAAGCTTGGAATACCCAAGGAACAATTCACATATCAAAGGATATCAAGAAGAAGGAAGGAGAGGCACCTGGTCCTGGAAGGGCTCAATGTGGCAGTGTAGGGGAATACCAGGACAGGGAGGTGGGAGTGTGTTGGTTGGGGAGCAGGGGGAGGGAAGAGGGCATATGAGACTTTTGGGGAGGGGGGAAAACAGTAAGAGGGAAATCATTTGAAATGTAAATAAAGAATATACCTAATAAAAAATTAAAAAAAAAAAGAAACACTGATGACTGAGCTGTTAGCCCTTCAGAGGCTACAGGGCACAGCACAGAACTGCCCTTGAGCTAGCATCCCACAGCCAAGGGATCTCCATCAAGGGCAGACTACCATTCCTCCCACACTGAAGGGTTCCTGCACCCTGGTGATTTGTGGCCAGCATCCATACACTGTGTGGACGGTCACAATTTCAATTGTTCTGATCCTGTCTCTAGTTCTGGATTGGTTTGATTTGTATTTGGTATCCCAGATCCCCAGAAGACCCACTCAGTTCTCAGACTGTTCGGAATGAAGAGGGAAGTCTTCACACCAGAAATGTCCCCTAACTGAGAGTCCCCGTAGCCCTACATTGTTCATAGTTTTTCCATTCCTGTCTGTTGCTGCTTACCTTGACCTTCTTGCGACACTGCTGTGGCTCTCTCCTCCTGGAATGTGTTTCCTGCTGTGATTCTTATCTTCCCAGTTTGTTGCTTGGCACTGACTAGCGCAGAACTTCCTCACATCTCAAAGCTTAGATCTCACTGAATCTAGCCTCCCCGCATGCTTGACACAGATGATTCTGGTGTCTTCTTCTGAGCATACCTTGTTCCCAGTTCATTCAGTTTTTCTTCCTGGGATTAGAGAAGTTTAAACATCCAGTACTGAGGGAGAGAAACTATTAGGGTGTGGGATCTCACAGAGGACCACAGGATGGTTCCTGAATAATGTTATACCCACTTTGGACACTTCATTTCCATTATTTTTAGTGTCGATTTCTTGTTTTGATTTTATTTATTGATGTTTATCTATTGATTTTTGAGACATGGTCTTCTGTAGCCCAGGCTGACCTAGAACTCACTCAGTAGCCAAGGATGATCTTGAATACCTGATTCTCCTACCTCTACCTCTCTGGTGCTGGGATTTCAAGTCTATACTACCATATCTGGTTTGTGTGATTGGGGGATCAAAGCCAGGGGTTTTTGCATACAAGACAAGTACTCCAACTGAGCTATGCCATCCCCATTTCTTGTTTTCAAATCTGTAGTGTATATGCTGTTCTTGTAATCTAATTGACTGTGTTTTGAGGCCAACATGGTTTAACAAGACACACTTCTAACATTGGGGGCTCAAAAGTCACATATTACATGTTAATGTCATTATCTTCATTCTGCACTATAAAGTTAAGTTCATTATATTGTTGAGCATCATGTGCTGTTTGAGCTTGTTTCCTTCCAAACCTTGCTTTCCTGGGGCACTCTTCCTCTTTCACTCTCTAACAAGGAGGAAGGAGCCTAGAAAACAGTTAAGGTTATTAAGAAAGCTGTGCCCTTGAGATCCGCTGGAAGGCAAAGCATTTCCAAGCAAGGTTGTTATTGTCTGTTCTCATGATATAAAATGTCTGGGATGAGATCACAAGGTTCATCCACGGAGCAAAGGCTCAGCTGGAAACTCCAGCTAACTCCCTCAGCTTCCCCAGGTAATTTCTGCTGGGTGACACGATGGTGTTGTCTATCTGATGCTTGTTTATTCTCCTTCCTGGGAGCCTCAACCAAGAGGCTGCTTTACCCCACCAGAGACTCAGTCTGTATCTCTGGCTGGCTACTTCCCCTGGGCTTCCTTGGGAGATTTTTGCAGGATTTCTGTAAGCCCCTATATGATGCTGTAACCTATTGTTTCCTCTCTTACTTGGTTACCTCCAGTTGTCTCTGCTTGATGTCATAAGTGCTGAGTTGATGAAAAGTAGCCATCTATCTTCACCTTCTCTCTATCCGCAACTCAATTTTATTTTCCTACTTTTGCTTGCAGTATATTTAATAAGCTCACACGTTCAAAACAAAAGCATGGCTATCATAGAGCATTCTCTGAAGCATACAGACTGTGTACCTGATTCCTGAGACTCAGTGTCTCCATTGGCAATATGATAGGGTCTGGAATTCTGGCAGGACTCCACATAAGAATGTGCACTGTCAATTGCTTAGTAAACTGTATAAAACATCTGCCAAAATGTTAGCCCTTTGGATCTTTATCCACATTCCCTGAAACTGTCTAGAGGCCGCTGGAGCCTCTTATTCTTAGATTCAAGGTGTCTTATTAATTGAGTCTTAAGTGCAAAGAAGGAAGGCTTCTGGTCAGGGAAAGAGATTTGGGCTCAATCCTTACCAACACACCTGCCTCTCTAAGTGTCCAGCCATAGGTGAATTAACATGATGTAAAAAGTAGGATTTCTGATCTTTTTTAACGGAATAGTAGAGTGACCCAAATTAGACCAGAAATGTAAAACTGCTTTGTAAGATATTACGGGTAGTAGAGACATTAGTTAACTTGCTTTCTGGAGCTCAGCCCTCCATCACAAATAAGGGAACTACTCACTGACTCTTAGAGCTCTTGCTTGGACAGTGATGTCCATCAGTCTCACTCACCATTTGTGAACTGAAGCATGGGATGGGGCTAAGAGTAAGTTCTGAGAGCGCAGGGAGGGGTCCCCCACAAGAAGCAGGTACGCAGAAGCTGGTCTGCAATCTGCTGTGTCAGCATTTGAAAGTGTCCTCTTGGATGTCATTATTCTTAAATACCTTAGCCAGACCATAAGGGGTTTAGTATCCCACATCGCTCTATTGCTTCTCTTCCCTCCACTCCCTCCTCAATATCAATATAGCTTTTCCTCTTGTCTCATTCAAAGCTCTTTGATTTTTAGCTATCATTGATACACAAATTCATGGCACCCAGTGTGCATATCAAAATAGTTCTTCTGAAAAAGAAATGCTATTGCCCATTGTTGAGATAGAAATGTTTTCTCTGGAGCTGGAGAGATAATCCAGCAGATAAGAGCACTGGCTGCTCTTGCAGAGGACCCAGGTTCAGTTCCCAATACCAACACGGCAGCTAATAACTATCCATAACTCCAGTTACAGAAGATTTGGCCCTGTCTTCTGAAGAGCCTTTGATGGCACCAAGAATTTGTGTGGTGCGCTTCTATACATCTAGACAAACAAAATATTCATATACATAAATTGAAAAATAAACCTTATAAAATATTTTCTCTGGCCAACTTGCAAGAAATCCTATGTAGTAGAGAGGGAAAAGCAGAATCTTGAATGATGAAAATGAAAATTTTGCATCAAAATCAACAGCAATTCCAAATACTAGAATAGATATTAAAAGAAGTTTCAGCTTTGGAAGGGCAGAGAAGTGCCAAGTGAGAACATTCTAGAAGGTAGACTTTGGTTCAGGCTTGCTTGTATTCATCTACTGTTCAGCTATGCCTATAGCTCAAAGAAAGTTCTACTCATGATCTGATGAACAGACAGCTAAAGCAAGAGCAGCGACAAACCACTGGAGAGGAAGGATGTAAGAGGCATTGTCTTCATTTTGATTTTGAAATGAATAGCAGAAAAGAGAACCTTTCCATCGGGTTACTGGTTTATACAATTTTTTTTATGAAGTGTTCAGACAATAAGAAAAAGTCACCTAACCCTGTTCTTAAGAGTTACTTTGTTTATGCATATATGTATGTCAGGGGTGGGGTATGTGCAGGTACATTTGGAGTTCAGAAGAGGGCGCTAGACCCTCGGCAGCTGGAATTATGGATCATGGTGAGCTATGTACCATCTGACATGGGTGCTGCAAACTGAACTCAAGTCCTTTGATTTCTTTTGTTTGGTTGGTTGGTGTAGTGTGATTTGTATTGTGTGTGAGAGTGTGTGTGTATGTGTGTGTGTGTGTGTGTGTGTGTGTGTGTGAGAGAGAGAGAGAGAGAGAGAGAGAGAGAACTTTAAACAAACTAGAGTAATCTAAAAAGAGGAAACCACAGAACAGAAAATGCTTTCATAAGATTGGCCAGTAGGCAAGCCTGTAAGGCATTTTCTTAATTAGTTATTATGTAGAAAGACCCAGCTCACTGTGGGCAGTGCAAGCCCTGGACAGGTGGCTTTGGCTGCTATAACAGAGCATGCTGAGCAAGCCATGAGGAGCAAGCTAGAAAGCAGCACCCCTCTATTGGCCCTGCTTCAGTTCCTGCTTTCAGGCTCCTGCTTTAAGTTCCTGGCTTGACTTCTTTCAGTGATGATCATGATCTGACTGTTGTAAGATGAAATGAATTCTTCCTTCCCCAAGATGCTTTCTATCATGGTGTTTTATTCACAACAATAGAAACCCAAACTAAGACAAACAGTATTACCCCTTAACTGCAGAGCCATCTCTGCACCCAATTAACGCTAGTTCTTAAAAGGCAGGAGTTACAGTCCCATCTGTGTACTTTGCTGTTGTTGCCTGTTTCCAGAGTTTTACCAAGAAACATTGCTCAGACCAAAGCTAGGGCACTTCCTTTGCACTTTCTTCTAGACCAGCAGTTCTCAATCTGTGTATCGTCACATACCAGATATCCTGCATATCAGACATTTACATTACATCTCATAACAGCAGCAAAATTACAGTTATAAAGTAGCAATGAAAATAATTTTATGGTTGGGGTCACCATAACATGAGAAACTGTATTAAAGGGTCATAGCATCAGGAGGGTTGAGAACCACTGCTCTAGAGATTTGTGTTTCATGCTTTTAACCATTTTGCATGTATGTTTTTTTGTAAAGAGTGAAATACAGTACCAATTGCATTCTTTTGAATGTAGAGAGTCAGTTTCTAAACACCTTGAAGAGAATCTTCCCCTCCTCCACTCCACCCTACCCCCATTGTATGTTCTTGCCACCTTTCTCAAAAAGCAACCAACTAAGTAAATACTTGTGTTTGTTTCTAAACTTCCTGCCCTGTTCCTTTGGTTGATGTGTCTGTTTTGTCACCAGAGCTGTGCTGCTTTCGTTACAGTGGGACTGTAGTGACATTTAGAAGTCAGGAGTGTGATGTCTCCCGCTTTGCTTGCTTTTCTCACAATTGCTTTGGCCATCCAGGATCTCTGTGCAATTAACAAACTTCTGTGCAGCAAACAAATATAGAGTAAAGTGAATCCTTAGCCTGGAAGAAAATGTTTGCTAGCCACACCCTTGGCAAGGAGTTAACCCACCCAAATATATAAGAAGCTCAAACAATACAAAATGCAAAACACAAACAGCCATCTACCACCCAGGTGGTAGCTTAAACGTGGAACCCCAGCTACATGGGAAGCAAGTACAAGAGAACCAGGACTTCAAGGATGACCTCAGTTACATAGTAGGTTCAAGAGACTTGGGTGTTGTGGATGGCCCTGGTGCTTTTGTATTTTGATGTTAATTCCACTTCCCCAGGAGGGGCTGTCTGGAACAAGAAATGAGTCACATACTCAGGTGACTGCTTGTGAACCATCCCCTAATGAATAAAGGCATCAATCACTGGTTGAGTAGGCGGGACTTCTGGGTTAGACAGAGGAAGAGAGGAAGCAGGAGAGAGTTAGGGGGTTTTGGACAGGAATAGCAAGAGGGCAAGATGTAGCTACTAGTGTATCCCAGCTTATATGGCAAAAAAATCTGCTAGGATTTGCCACCAGAGGATTTATATTTAATATGACTTACAATATTAGGATTCTAGTTGTTGCACCCAGTGATTGAGTTACCATTGTCTCTGAACTAAGTCTGTGTGGCATTTTTCCTTCATGTGGTGACTCGACTAGGTTCCAGAGAGAAAGGTATGCGGCAAAGCGTGGGTTTGTCAGATGTGCTCCACAAATGCCATGGGGGTTTTAAAGCATGAGACTAGCGTGGTAAGGAGCTGCCAGTGGGAACTTATCAAGCTGGGTGGAGAGATTTTGGAGCTCTGAGTCAAGAGAGTCTCCACAAGATAAGAACTGACTAGCAAGACCCCCCTGGAGCTGAGAGTAGCTGGGAGAAGTGAGGGACCTTGGAGCTCTTTTTAATATTTCCCATAATACCTGGGCCATTTGAAACTTCAAACAAGAAAAAAGCACGCCAAATAGATTGAATCAATATTTTTTCAAGTAAAGGGATTATTATAGCTAAAATGCAGGTGAAAATGTGCTCAGCATCCCCAGTGTCATGAGAGACACACCGATTAAAATCACTATGAGATCATCAGCACTGGAGAGGCTATTATCGAAAAGATAGATGATGGCCAGTGCGGGGACTATGGAAAAGAGGGATCTTTGCATGCTGCTGATGGAAAGGTAGATCAGTAAACCCATTTTTGAACATAGTATTCATTAAAAAGATGCCTAAATACCAAAAACACAAGTAGTATGTGGTCCAGGGACTCAACTTCTGGGTAGAAGGGGGGTGGGGTGACAGACAGATAGATGATAGACATAATAGATTAGATAGATATATGATAGATAGATAGATAGATAGATAGATAGATAGATAGATAGATAGATAGTAGATAGATATTCAAACATGTCAAACAGTTATTTACATTTCCATGTTCATGCCAATACAATTAACAAAAGCTGACATTTGGATGCAAACTTTGTGTCCATCAGGAGAAGAATGGATAAAAAAAATAATGTAACATAATACAAAATGGAATTATGCAGTCTTTAAAACAAGGGAGAAACCATGTCATTCACAATATGAGTAGAACTTGGAGACATTCTGCTAAGTGAAAGAAGTCAGGTGCAGAAAGACATTCTGAGATCTTATATATGGACTGTAAAAAAGTAGTGGTGGTAATAATAATAATAATAATAATAATAATAATAATACCACCACACAGGGACACTGGGTAGAAAAAGGAAACTAGAGACAAGAGTGAAACTGGAGAGGTGAGGAAGGGGGAGAAAAGGACGAAGTCTCAGTGACACCGGAAAAGTAAACTCTAGAATGCTACCACACTGCACGATGACCACAGCTGGTAAAACTGCTTAGTATATTTCCAAATTTCTAGTAAATACAAGATATTGCTAACATAATAAAGATGTTAATTAGTTTCAGTCTTTTATGATATGCATAAGTAAGCATCACATTTTACCCTCAAATGTATACACATGTATAATCAGTGAATATTCCTAAAAAGTAGATTATTTTTTTAAAAAAGGCAAATGCATTCAAATATGCACTAGGTAAATGAAAAAACAATCACTCACCCGAGGAAACAGACTAAAGGTTTCCTAAAATACTATTGTAACAGTAAGTTTTATGAGGATCTAGTACAATACATTTTAATACTTGAAATATGAATTCTAGCAGTCAAATTAGATAGCTATTTGATTGTACATACTAAAATCAAATATGGCCCCAAACTACAAGCTTGTATTCTCACTCTTCAGAGTGTACAGAAGAAATGCAAGTAGTTCCCCACTGAGAGAGCTGGCTGGGCAGGCATATCCAAGGCAGGTTTGTTGGTATGTGTCAAATGCTGAAAACAGCTGCAATCACTGTCTGCAAAGTAATGAGCATGTAGACAGTATCACCAAATAATGGCAACCCGGAAAGATAGCCATCCATCAATGCATACATGATGTGGATAAATCTAGAAAATTGGATTTTTAAAAGAAGGGGCTAGGCTCAAAAAGTATATGCTGCAATTATATACAGCCCAAAAGTAGGAAAATCTAGGGTGGGGAGATGGTTCAATGGACAAAGCACTTGTGAAACAAGTAAGATGACCATAGTTCTGGTCTCAAGTAAACTTGGACATGATAGTGTTAGCATTTGCAGAGAGTTGGGAAGTGAGGACTGGAGAGTTCCTGAAAACATATGGGCAGGTCTGGGGTATAGAGCTGTGATCAACAATGAGACCCTATTTCAAATAAGGTAGAAAATGAGGACTGATAAAGGAGCCCGCTCTCTCTCGCTCTCTCTCTCTCTCTCTCTCTCTCTCTCTCTCTCTCTCTCTCTCTCTCTTTCTCTCTCTCTCTCATACACACACACACACATGTATGTACACATGCACATATCATATTGTGGTACATGAATATCCTCATACACACAGACACAAGAAAAGTCTAATTGAAGTTGATAGAAATCAAAATGAGGTTATTCTGTGATAAAATATGATAAAATAACAGAAAAGATTCATGGGTCCTAAAAAAATATTTTCTATCTTGTTCTTTGTGATAACTTTAAACATCCATAAATTTTAACAGGTTGACAAATATAAGTGATCTTATACAACTCACAGACCACTTGAAGCTGAAGAAGAAGGAGGACCAAAGTGTGGATACTTTGATCTTTCTTAGAAGGTGGATCAAAATACCCATGGTTCACAGCCAACCAAAGGACTGAGCATAGGGTCTCCAGTGGAGTAGCTAGAGAAAGGACCCAAGGAACTGAAGAGGTTTGCAGTCCCATAGGAGGAACAACAATATGTACCAACCAGTGCCCCCAGAGCTCCCAGGGACTAAACCACCAACCAAAGAGTACCCATGGAGGGACCCATGACTCCAGCTACATATGTAGCAGAGGATAGCCTTTTCAGACATCAATGAGAGAAGAGGTCGTTGGTCCTATGAAGGTTAGATGCCCCAGTGTAGGGGAAAACCAGGTCAGGAAAGTGTGTGTGTGGGGGGGGGCGGTGACAAGCAGAGGGAGGGGGGATGGGATAGGGGGTATTTGGAGAGGTAACTAGGAAAGGGGATACCATTTGAAATGTAAATAAAGCAAATATCTAATAAAAATCTAAAAAAAAATGTACTTAATGAATGTGTGCTATGCACCAATTCAAAAATTAAAATGTTTTTCTTACGAGGTTGGAAGCAATAACAACTCGCCAAAAAAAAAAAATAAGTTTTCACATTTCTAACATGATCTTGGATTTAGGAAGCTTAAAATGAAAGCCCTCGTTATCGCAGGGCTTTGTTCAATGATTGGTGAGATCAAGGGAAAAGGAGAATTGGATCTTGACCACAAACAAGCAATGCATGCTGGGCATTTTGAAGGGTTGTTCTAGAACCCTGAAGAGCAGTGTATACACTGGAGCCCCGGCATGGAGAATTTCATGATTAGTCTCTTCAGAGCATGCTAACAGATTTCCAGGAAATGGGAATCATTTTTTTTAAATGTGAGTTTGCCTAACAGGCTCAATTCAGTGAGTAATTTACATAATTAATGTTTTACTCTGGAAATACACAGAGAAACTGGTGCTCTGTTCTTTCTGAAAATGGGATCCAGTGGGTTCCAAAGGAAGCCAGAAAAATCTGGCCTGAGTGTGCATATCAATATCTAGTCCCAGATGCAAGGGCAGGGGATTAGCAAATACTCATCTTTCCTGTAAGCGGCAGCAGTATTGTTTGTAGAGATGCAGACCTGGCTTCCCTTGTTACCCTCCTTCACACCTTCTTCAATTGTGCCCAGAGAGAATGCCTGTGGGACATAGACTAGTGATTAAAAATGTCTTATTCATCATTGTGAATGTCAGCCTTTCAGCTGAAACCAAGGAGCCCTGAATACACAGGGGAAAGACAACACTGACATGCTCAGCTGGTATCAGGCTATTATGTCAATTCATTATTGTGGCACCTTGACCTCTGGGTGATGACTAACAGTACAGCTTTGGGATACTTATCTGGTGGGAACAAACTAGATATTATTAAACGCTGCTTTAAATCTCTATGAAATATCTCACTCCTTTTGATGGCCACAGAAGAAGAGCAGGATGGAACACTTGGGCAAGCCACAGAGACAGGTGATACCTTACATATACAGTGTCATCAATTTAGTGACGTCAGAGTGCCTGACTCTAGTTTGGCCCTGTTCTATCACTGGTTGTACTGGTGGGGCCTCTTGCAACAACCTGTATCAGGAAGGAAGGATTGACCATTTCCACTGCTTCTCTGAGTTAACGATATTATGGATCCTAATCTCAAAACTATAAAACCCTGATAAGAATCTAGAGTTCATAGGAGAATATGTAACTGATGATAGGAAACTTACTTAGCTTAGCAAATGACAGAAGTCTGTACACTGATTACTTCTGTTGATGTATCTCTATTCCATCAGGATTTGGGATTTGGTCATTAAAAGAAAAAAATATTCTATCTCCTGAATGTCAAAATCATGATCAGGACTGACCAGCTACAGAAACCAGTTCCTGTAGATGGCATACATTAATTGGCAGTAAGAATGAATAAACATGCATATATTAAGGAAAGAGCTGCAAGTTCACTACCATAGATCTGGCCCTGCCATGTTTGTGCTAGGGAACAGGGGTAGCCGGAAGGATAGATTGAGATCCCTCTCTGAAATGCTGCAGAGGATAGCAGTTCTATCTGAGAGGGGGACCTAGAAGAGAGTCAGTTTGGGGTAATGCAATATGAGTTTGTGCTTAGATGTGTTGAGTTTCAGAAGCCCAGAAAACAAGACACTCAAATACAAAGCAACCCTCCTCAAATGAGATCTTCAGAGTCCTGGACAACAGGAATCCTGCAACAATATTCACCCAAGAAAAGACAGGAAAAGAAAAAAAATCAAAGGTAGATTAAAATCAAGCAAGACCTGAAGTGGCCATAGACAATTCTCAGGATAGAGTAGATTTTTAACACTGTAACAAATTTATTTTATAGTGTAAAAATGTACTGAAGAAAGTGAGTGGATGCACGTGTCCCCTGGACCTGCCTGGAGGCATGGAGGAGGTCTACAGTCTGAAAGTCCAGATTTCCATTAGACTAACAACTTCTGAATTCTCCAGCCATTTATTCTTTGCAAAGTGTTCCCCTGTCTCAGGTCTTGCTGAGGCACTTGAAAACACCGCCACCTCCTTTACAGTGAGACTAAGCTGAGACTAAATACAGCACTCCTCTTTGTCCAGAACCTACCACACCCCGCCTCCAGTTGTCACTGAGTGACAGCTGGTAGTATCCCCTTCACCTAGTTGACACACATTATTTCACTGATCAACAGAGCAACCAGGAAGATTATCTCCATTACCTCTGTTTTCAAACAATGCAAAGGAATTTGTACATGGTCAAATCCCTTCCATCATTCTGGTATTAAATAATTAACTGGAGTCTAAATCTGTCCTGAATCTCTATATCTTCCATGCATTTTCTTATAGTAAGGATCTGTCGAGAATAAGTTTCTTCAAGACAGATTGATCTTCCTGGTTTCAAGTTTAGTTGTCTCTGCCTAGCTGTGGGGCTTTGCAAAGGCTGTGGAGCTTCTCTGAATCTGGACTTTCTCTTCTGTGAACAGGGACAGTAAGGCATCTTCCACCTCATGTACATAAAATCTCTACAAAGATGAACAAAGATGCTGAAATTTGGTAGGATGTCTTGTCATGCTAGCATTCCCCAGAGGATGCTATTTCTTCAGAAGTGATTATCGCTCTCACAGAAATGAGATCACTGCAGTGTGAGACAAACACAATAATTATTTTCTTATTCAATCATATTTGTCTTTAAAATATGTAAAACTTTAGTACAAGAAAAATTTAACAGGATAAGGGAGGGAAAGATGGAGAGATAAAAGGCAGAAGAGAGTAGGAAGAAAGAAAGGAAGGAGGGAAGGAAGGGAGAGAGGAAGGGAGGGAGAAATGAAGGAAGGGAAGAGGAAGAAAGGAAGGGGGAAGGAAGGAAGGAGGAAGGAAGAAAGGAGGAAGGAAGGGAGAAAGGAGGGAAGGACAGGATGAAGGAAGGAAGGAAGGAAGGAAGGAAGGAAGGAAGGAAGGAAGGAAGGAAGGAAGGAAGGAAATCAAAGCTAGATTAAAATGAAACAAGACCTAATGGGCTGTTGTGTTTTGAAGAATGTCCCCCAAAGCCTTGAATGCTTGAATAGTATAACTATTTGGGAAGGGTTAAGAGGTGTGGCCTTATTGGAGGAGATACATAGTGACAAATTTTGGTAATTCAGGAATTTTGCTTTCTTTTCTTCTTGTTTTTAATTTTGGTTTCATTTAAAAACACAAAAATATTATAAGACTGTGCTTTTATTTTAATCCCAGGTATAGGAAAGTGGGGCTGCTTCAGACTGTCTGCAGCGGCTGACTGAGATTTGCCTCCTGCTCTAGCAGAGACATGGTTGTACAAGCTGCTGATAGCTTCTGCAATTGTGTGACATTTGGAATTCTGGGAACTTTTCAGACGGTATACAAATACTAGAAACCCAATATGTAGTGCGGGGTGGTTGTTGGTCATTTAGGGAGGTTGGTTGCAGTTTGTTAGTAGCTGTGGTCAAAGAAGAAGCAAAAGGAGAGAAATTACATTCAGAGATTTTCCTAATTCCTCTTTCCCCTCTATCCTTGTTTCTCTCCTAATATTAAGGAGTAAAGCCAGGGATAAAGGGTAGCACAGAGATGTATCTCTGGGGGTGGGCTTTGAGCTTTCAAAAGCTCACTCCAGGTTCTGTCTCTCTCTCTCTCTCTCTCTCTCTCTCTCTCTCTCTCTCTCTCTCTCTCTCTCTCTCTCTTTCACTTTCGGATCATGTGAGCTCTCAGCTCCTGCTCCAGTACCATACCTGTCTGCCTGCCATCATGCTCCCCACTGTGGTGATCATGGATTGAAATTATAAGCAAACCCCCAATTAAAAATTTGCTTTGGTCATAGTGATTTCTCACAGCAATAGAAAAGTAACTAAGACATGTCCATAGACCATTACATTCATGAGAGGAAGTCTAGTATATTTATAACACTGGAGGTGAAAATTCAACTTGGAATTTCCTGTAGTCAATGTAGGGGGGAAGTAATTCAAGAATCCCAAGTACAAAAGAGCTGTGGGGAAGCCCAA
This sequence comes from Tokudaia tokunoshimensis, assembly GCA_036184795.1. NCBI lineage: Eukaryota > Metazoa > Chordata > Mammalia > Rodentia > Muridae > Tokudaia > Tokudaia tokunoshimensis. The sequence continues at coordinate 37,750,150 of BTHU01000012.1, forward strand.
GTCTTTAAGAAGAGTTAGAGGAGAGTGTTTCTGTGCTCTCAGCCCAGTGACAATAACAGCACACTGGTGACTCTCCCATTGTGATCAACAGTTGACATCTCTTTAGAAGTCATGGCCCAGAAGACTCAACAGAAATCATCCAAGGTGGGTCAACAGCATCTGCAATGAGCATGTTTTCATTTCCTCCAAATCTAGACCCCTTTGCCCAAAAGAAGCCATTCTCTCATTTCTCTGTTTGCTTGGTTTAGGGTTTGAATGCTTGGTTTAGGGTTTGAATGCTAAGAACTACCAATGTTGTGATGTTATTCTAACAGGCTGTTAGTTGAGTAGGATGTGCAATGCCAGGATTCTCAGACCCATCTGTCCTATCAGCAGTTTTCTTAAAAGAACATAGGAAGTGTAGATTACTAAAACCTCAAACATTTCATTGTTCTGAGTTCTCCCAAGCTCTGGACCCTGCAGAACAGTCAGGTTGCCACATTCTTATTGTGATGCCTACAAGCCCACAACCCATCTTGGTCTGACACCTAGAATGTCTAGAAATTCTTCACAGGTCAAGCAGCCTAAAATGGAAGCCCATGTCTTCATTTCTACCAATCCAAACCATATTTTTTTTAGGACTCGGCTCAGGCTGAGACATGTGGGGCTTGCCCTACCCCCAGTTGGTCCTTCCCAGATCTCTCCTCAGCTCTGCCGTTATCCACAGGCATAGTCCCCAAGGACCCCAAAAATTTACCTGCCCATCGCTCCAATTAGTCACAATTTACCAAGTCCTGGGAAACTTTACATAGTGGAAGCTGAAGATGTTGCTTTTAAAAAACAAATCATAAAACAATATGTTTCCTGTATTTCCTATGTGGACATGACAGCTCCCCATCTAACTCCCTAGACATTTCAATTACTTATCACACTTTGCTTGGATTGTATCCTTTCACAAACACAATTAACTACCTACTTAAACCAGGACATTCTTGAGACAAAAGCCACACAATGTGCATGCAAATGATCTTCAAGCATCTGATAAAAGACTAAATCTGCAAAAGACCTCTTTGGGGAGCAGAGCAGTGGGAGAGGGGTGATATTCTCAAGGAGTTCCTTACAGAGTAGATGAGCTGAGTCCATAACACAAGCATAATTATAGTTTAGATCTGGGAGTACAACGGTCATTTAAGCTAAGAGGCCACTGTATCAAAGAAAAGGCTGTCAATGACAATTTTAGTAAATAAATTACTTAAAGCGAGCATTGTCTTAAAAAAAGACATGAACCAGCCATGAAAAAGACTAATGGTAAATATTGACAATTATCATAATTCTTAGTACTGAACAACCCAGCAGCCAAATTGCTAAAAAAGACAAAATGCTCTGTAGGGAGTACGAAATCAAACACACTGATTTACAGAGAACGGAACAACTTGCTGTCCACTGTTCTGAATTCTAGTAGTACTTGAGCAAGAACTGTGCTACATGGAGAAGAACAGAGCAAAAATAATCATTTCAAATTATACAAATGACAAGTTCAAGGCCACAGTGTTTCTCTCTCTGGAGAAAGTAAATTTCCATGAGACAATGAATAAATAACAAACTGATGAGGATATGGAGTAGTGGGATCATGCATATGTACTTAAATAGACCAAGTATGTGCCTATCAATTACATCCTTGGAATAGTCAATAATATCAACTTGATAGGATCTAGAATCACTCAGGAGACAAGCTTCTGGGCATACTTGTAAGGAAGGATCTTGCTTAGGTTAACTGAGATGGCAGAGCTAACTTAACTGGATGGCAGCTTTCTGTGGGACAAAGTCCTGGACTGAATGGCAAGGAGAGAGTGAGCTGAGTCCCACTCATCCCTCTCAGCTTCCAGACTATAGCTATGAGTAGCCAGCTGCTTTGAGCTTCTGCTTCTTTGATTTGCTGCCATAGTAGAATGTGCCCTGGAACTGCAAGCTGAAATAAACTCTTTATCCCTTGCATTGCTTTGGTCAGAGTATTTCATCACAGAAACATGTAAAGAAACTAAGACAAACTTGGATACATTTACTCAAGAGAAATGCAATTTATGTGCTCAAAACATTAGCAGTAACTTGATTTGTAATTGCCAACAATGTCAAAAGACCAAAATGGTTGTAAACGGAATACAGCACACAACAAAAAGAAAACCAGCATGTCCATGATATGAAATACAGCACATAACAAAAAGAATGTCTGTAAAAAAACCAAACCTTTTAAATGGTTACATACCGTATAATCACATTCATCCAACACTCTTAAAGTAGCAAGAATTTAAGAAATAAAGAGAAAATAATTGGTTGGCAGAGAGGCATCCTTTGTTACAGGACATTTTAACTTGTTTCTAGTTGTCATGTGGCTCAATCCTTACTACATACTTTTAATCCCTCTGGCTGCAACACAGACATGCCCTTAGTACTCACCTTTAATTCCTGTGAAGATAAAGTTAGTTTGTAGAGGGAAGCATCAGTGTTCAAAAGTGATGTCTAATTGAGTGACAGAAAAGTGATAAATCAGAGAAAGATTTGACAGAACATGATATGCCCAACTCTCAGAAGAAGAGAAAAAAAGCAAAGCTACTTAAGAAGAAGAGTACAATACAAAAATACAATAGATTTCATGAAGAGCAGGAAAACAGAGTTGAGAGGGAGAGTAGAACAACACAGAAAGGGAAAAGGAAGTTTTACTGAGAGAGTTTTACAGAGCCTGCCAAGTCCTACCGTGTGAAAGGGATGGTGTGGTACAGTTCCTGCTCCTGGAGCTAAGCTAGCAACACTTGGACCTCTACAAGTGTTGATGGTTGTTAGGCATGCGACTTGTTTGTATAATAATGTATATATTTTCATGTTCCCTCTTTAGAGAATGCTCTCACTGTTAAGGTTAATGACTCCACAATAATTAGAAATAGCACAGGAGGTGAAAATGTGTAGATCAGGAAGGTGGTGAATGCTGTGGCCTTCAAGACAATCCTTACAGCTGTAGGAAAGAACTCTGAAAACATGAGTTCAAAATATATGATTTCTAAACTATGCAACTTATAAGGATGCAGTATGAATTATATGAGTCACTTCATGGACCTGAAAGAACAGAGGCAGCTGCATTAATGAGTCAGTAAAAAGAAAAGAAGAGTTAAAAAGCAAGACTCATGGTTCAAATGGAGTACCAAGAAGTGAGAGAATGGTGATCTCAGAACCAACTTCCACCCAACTAAGCTTATTATCTGTACTTGCAAAAGGCAGGCAGATCTGAGTTCATTTGCTATGTTTTTTTTTAATTTTCTATATTCTTTATTTACATTCCAAATGATTTCCCCTTTCCCAGTTCTCCCTCCCCGAAAGTCCCATAAGTCCTCTTCCCTCCCCCTGTTCCCAATTTGACTAAGAATTTCATGAATTCATTGTTTTTAATTGCTGAGTAGTATTCCATTGTGTAAATATACATGGAAAATATCTCTGATAAAATTGAAGAAACAGAAAAACACGTTAAGATTGACTATTTCATGGAAAAATTATACAGATAAAATGGTAGGCATAAAAATATTCCTAAGTTGATTGAAAGTGGAATCATAAACATTTTCTGATAAAATTGAAAATCTACAAGGAAAATATTTCTGATAAAACTCAAGAAATATATAGAAAAACACATTAAAACTATTTCATGAAAAATTATACAGATAAGATGGTAGGCATAAAAAATTCCTAAATTGATTGAAAGTAGAAGTAAAAACATTTTCTGATAAAATTGAAGATTTACATGCAAATATCTCTGATAAAATTGAAGAAATTTATACAGATAAATTGGTAGGAATTAAAATATTCCTAAGTTGATTGAAAGTAGAATTATAAACATTTTCTGATAAAATTGAAGATTTACATGGAAAATATTTCTGAAAAAGTTGAAAAAAATATATAGAAAAATATTAAAATTGAAGATTATCATGGAAAATTATACAGATAAAATGGTAGGCATAAAAATATTTCTAAGTTGATTGAAAGTGAAATTATAAACATTTTCTGGACTCCGCCATCTTTGCTTCAGCACCAGGGCAGCTGGGACAGCCAGGCTCAGAGACAGACAGGCATAATATCGCTTGGGTCTCAGGCAGCTTGTGTGTAACCTGCTCCAAGAGCTGGGCAGATCTACAGTAACCAGCACGCCAGCTCTGCTGTGGGACTTCTGCCTTGCAGAGGGACCACCCCCCCCCCCCGCACTGGGCGGGAGCCTACCAGCTTCCCTTCCGCGACCTCTGTTCCGTATTGACTGCACTGAGGAGACAGGTGCCCAGGTTCTCCCCAATATAACATCGCTTGGGACATGGCCTATTGGGGCTTCCATCTGCTCCCAAGAACGGGACAGCGCTGTGGTCATCTGGGCGCCAACTCTGCTGTGGGCCATCCCCCCTGCAGGATGACCTGCGCCGCTGAGAGAGTGGAGAGTGCATTCCGCCATCTTTGCTCCAGCACCAGGGCAGTTGAGACCACCAGGCTCAGAGACAGACAGGCATAATATCGCTTGGATCTCAGGCAGCTTGTGTGTACCCTGCTCCCAAGAGCTGGGCAGGTCTGCAGTGCTCGACATGCCAGCCCTGCTGTAGGACTTCTGCCCTGCAGAGGGACGCCCCCTACCCCCCCTCTGGGAGAGATCACACATCCCTGCACAGGGTGGGAGCCTACCAGCCTCCCTTTGGCGATCTCTACTCCGGGAATCCACTACGCTGAGCCTTTGGATGTGCAGGGACTCCCCAATATAACATCACTTGGGGCAAGGCACATCAGGGCTCCAAAGTCACTCAGGAGCAGGGAAGGCCCCAGAAATAGGTGCCACGGGAATCCTAGTAATCCAGGGGGGCCAGAAATAACTTTGCAGGCTCACAGGAGGTCCAACCAACAGCCAGTGACAGCAGGACCAACTAACACCAGAGGTAACCAGATGGCAAAAGGCAAATGTAGGAATGTTACTAACAGAAATCAAAGTAATATGGCACCATCTGAACCCAACTCTCCAACAGCAGCAAGTCTTGGATACCCCACCACACCCGATAGACAAGATCTGGATTTAAACTCACTTCTCATGATGCTATTAGAGGATCACAAGAAGGACACAAATAAATCTAATAAAGAATTACAGGAGACCATGAATCAACGGTTAGAAGCCCTTACAAAGGAAACAGAAAAATCGCTTAGAGAAATGCAGGAGAACATGGATCAACAGATGGAGGCCCAGAAGGAGACAACACAAAAATCGCTTAAAGAAATGAATCAACGGGTAGATGCACTTTCAAAGGAATCACAAAAATTGCATAAAGAAATGCAGAAGAATATGAGTCAACAGACGGATGCCCATAGGGAGGCAACACAAAAATTGCTTAAAGAAATGAATCAACGGATAGATGCCCTTACAAAGGAAACATGAGAACTGCTTAAAGAAATGCAGGAAACGATGGATCAACAGATGGAATCCCATGAGGAGGAAACACAAAAATCACTTAGAGAAATACAGGAGAACTTGGGTCAACAGGCAGAAATCCTGAAAGAGGAAATACAAAAATACCTTAAAGAAATACAGGAAAATACAAACAAACAAGTGAAGGATCTCAGCAAATCCATCCAGGATCTAAAAAAGGAAGTAGAAACAACTAAGAAATCACAAAGGGAGACAACTTTGGAGATAGAAAACCTTGGGAAGAAATCAGGAGTCATAGATGCAAACATCAACAATAGAATACAAGAGATGGAAGAAAGAATCTCAGGTGCTGAAGATACCATAGAAAGCATCGACTCAACAGTCAAAGAAAATGCAAAATGCAAAATACGTGTAACCCAAAACATCCAGGAAATCCAGGACACAATGAGAAGACCAAACCTAAGGATTATAGGTATAGATGAGAGTGAAGATTTGCAACTTAAAGGGCCAGTAAACATCTTCAACAAAATTATGGAGGAAAACTCCCCTAACCTAAAGAAAGAGATGCCGATGAATGTACAAGAAGCCTACAGAACTCCAAACAGACTGGACCAGAACAGAAATACCTCCCGTCACATAATAATCAAAACACCAAATGTACTAACCAAAGAAAGAATATTAAAAGCAGTAAGAGAAAAGGGCCAAGTAACATACAAAGGAAGACCTATCCGAATCACATCAGACTTCTCACCAGAGCCAGAAGATCCTGGGCAGATCTCATGCAGACACTAAGAGAGCTCTAATGCCAGCCTAGAATATTATACCCAGTAAAACTCTCAATCACCATAGATGGAGAGACCAAGATATTCCATGATAAAACCAAATGTTCACAATATCTTTCCACAAATCCAGCCCTGCAAAAGATAATAGGTGGAAACCACCAATACAGGGAGAGAAACAACACCCTGGAAAAAATGAGATAGTAACCTTCTTGCTTCAAACCCAAAAATAGATAACCACTCAAACATAAAGATAGCGTCAAGAATGGCAGATGGCAATAATCACTATGCCTTAATCTCTCTTAATATCAATGGTATCAATTCCCCAATAAAAAGATATAGAAAAACAGACTGGATACGTAAACAGGACCCAGCATTTTGCTGCATGCAGGAAACGCACCTCAGTGTCAAAGACAAACACTACCTCAGAGTAAAAGGCTAGAAAACAATTTTACAAGCAAATGGTCCCAAGAAACGAGGTGGAGTAGCCATCCTAATATCAGATAAAATTGATTTTCAACCTAAAGTCATCAAAAAAGACACAGAAGGACACTACATAGTGATCAAGGGAAAAATCCACTAACAAGAACTCTCAATTCTGAATATCTATGCTCCAAATGCGAGGGCACCCTCATTCGTAAAAGAAACTTTACTAAAGCTCAAAGCACACATCGCACCTCACACAATAATAGTGGGTGACTTCAACACCCCGCTCTCTGAAATGAATTGTTCAGGAAAGCAGAAACTAAACAGGGACACAGTGAATCTAATTGAAGCCTTGGACCAAATGGAACTAACAGATATATATAGAACATTTCATCCTAGAGCTAAAGAATACACCTTCTTCTCAGCACCTCATGGTACCTTCTCCAAAATCGACCATATAATTGGTCACAAATCAGACCTCAACAGATACAAGAAGATAGAACTAATCCCATGCCTCCTATCAGGGTGATCTGGAATAAGGGTGATCTTCAATGGCAACAAAAACAACAGAAAACCCACATACACATGGAGGCTGAACAATGCTCTACTCAATGATAACTTGGTCAAGGTGGAAATAAAGAAAGAAATCAAAGACTTTTTGAAAGTTAATGAAAATGAAGGCACAACATACCCCAATTTATGGGACACAATGAAAGCAGTGCTAAGAGGAAAATTCATAGCCCTGAGTGCCGCCAAAAAGAAACGGGAGACAGCATGCACTAACAGCTTAATGGCACACCTAAAAGCCCTGGAACAAAAAGAAGCAAATACACCAAAGAGGAGTAGAAGGCAGGAAATCATCAAACTCAGGGCTGAAATCAATCAAGTAGAAACAAATAAAACCATACAAAGAATCAACAAAACGAGGGGTTGGTTCTTTGAGAAAATCAACAAGATAGATAAGCCCTTAGCCAGACTAACCAGAGAGCACAAAGACAGTATCCAAATTAATAAAATCAGAAACAAAAAGGGAGAGATAACAACAGAAACTGAGGAAATTCAAAAACTCATCAGATACTACTACAAAAGGCTGTATTCAACACAACTAGAAAATCTCGAGGAAATGGACAATTTCCTTGACAGATACCAAATACCAAAATTAAATCAGGATCAAATAGACCATCTAAACCATCCTATAACCCCTGAAGAAATAGAAGTCGTCATTGGAAGTCTTCCAACCAAAAAAAGCACAGGTAGAGATGGTTTTAGTGCAGAATTCTATCAGACCTTCAAAGAAGACCTAACACCTAACTTGTTCTATGAAGCCACAATTACGCTAATACCAAAAGCACACAAAGATCCGACAAAGAAAGAGAATCTCAGGCCAATCTCTCTTATGAATATCGATGCAAAAATACTCAATAAAATTCTTGCCAACTGAATCCAAGAACACATCAAAACGATCATTCACCACGATCAAGTAGGCTTCATCCCAGGGATGCAGGGATGGTTCAAAATAAGGAAGTCCATCAATGTAATCTACTACATAAACAATCTCAAAGAAAAAAAACCACATGGTCATTTCATTAGATGCGGAGAAAGCATTTGACAAAATTCAGCATCCTTTCATGTTAAAGGTCTTGGAAAGATCAGGAATTCGAGGCCCATATTTAAACATAGTAAAAGCAACTTACAGCAAACTGGTAGCCAACATCAATCTAAATGGAGAGAAACTTGAAGCAATCCCACTAAAATCAGGGACTAGACAAGGCTGCCCTCTCTCCATATCTTTTCAATATAATACTTGAAGTTCTAGCTAGAGCAATTAGACAACAAAAAGAGGTCAAAGGGATACAAATTGGAAAGGAAGAGTCAAACTATCACTATTTGTAGATGATATGATAGTATACTTAAGCGACCCAAAGAACTCCACCCGAGAACTCCTACAGCTGATAAACAACTTCAGCAAAGTGGCCAGATATAAAATCAACTCAAGCAAGTCAGTAGCTTTCCTATACTCAAAGGATAAGCAGGCTGAGAAAGAAGTAAGAGAAATGATACCCTTCAAAATAGCCACAAACCATATAAAGTATCTTAGCGTGACTCTAACCAAACAAGTGAAAGATCTGTATGACAAGAACTTCAAGTCTCTGAAGAAAGAAATTGAAGAAGACCTCAGAAGATGGAAGAATCTGCCATGCTCATGGATTGGCAGGATTAATATAGTAAAAATGACCATCTTGCCAAAAGCAATATACAGATTCAATGCAATCCCCATCAAAATCCCAACTCAATTCTTCATAGAGTTAGAAAGAGCAATTCAAAAATTCATCTGGAATAACAGAAAACCCAGGATAGCTAAAACTATTTTCAAGAGTAAAAGAACCTCTGCGGGAATCAGTATCCCGGACCTCAAGCTGTACTACAGAGCAATAGTGTTAAAAACCGCATGGTATTGGTACAGTGACAGGCATTAGATCAATGGAACAGAATTGAAGACCCAGAAATGAATCCACACTCCTATGGTCACTTGATCTTTGACAAAGGAGCTAAAACCATCCAGTGGAAAAAAGATAGCCTTTTCAACAAATGGTGCTGGCTCAACTGGAGGTCAACATGCAGAAGAATGCAAATTGACCCATTCTTATCTCCTTGCACTAAGCTCAATTCCAAGTGGATCAAGGACCTCCACATAAAACCAGACACACTGAAACTAATAGAAAGGAAACTAGGGAAGAACCTTGAACATATGGGCACAGGGGAGAATTTCCTGAATAGAACTCCAATAGCTTATGCTCTAAGATCAAGAATTGACAAATGGGACCTCATTAAATTACAAAGTTTTTGCAAGGCAAAAGACACTGTCAAAAAGACAAAGCTGCAACCAACTAACTGGGAAATGATCTTTACCAACCCTACATCCGACAGAGGGCTAATATCCAATATATACAAAGAACTCAAGAAGTTAAACTCCAGAGAGGCAAGTAACCCTATTAAAAAATGGAGTACAGAGCTAAACAAAGAGTTCTCACCTGAAGAATATCTAATGGCTGAGAAGCACCTAAAGAGATGTTCATCATCCTTAGTCATTAGGGAAATGCAAATCAAAACAACCCTGAGATTCCATCTCACACCAGTCAGAATGGATAAGATCAAACACACAGGAGACAGCAGTTGTTAGCGAGGATGTGGAGAAAGAGGAACACTCCTCCACTGCTGGTGGAATTGCAAGCTGGTACAACCACTCTGGAAAGCAGTCTGGCAGTTCCTCAGAAAACTGAGCATGACACTCCTGGAGGATCTGGCTATACCACTCCTGGGCATATACCCAGAGGCTTTACCTGCATGCAATAAGGACACATGTTCCACTATGTTCATAGCAGTCTTATTTATAATAGCCAGAAGCTGGAAAGAACCCAGATGTCCTTCAACGGAGGAATGGATTCAGAAGATTTTGTATATTTACACAATGGAATACTACTCTGCAATTAAAAACAATGAATTCACGAAATTCCTAGGCAAATGGTCAGAACTTGAAAATATCATCCTTAGTGAGGTAACCCAATCACAAAAGAACACACATGGTATGCAGTCACTGATAAGGGGATATTAACCCAGAATCTCGGAATACCCTAGACACAATTCGCATATCAATAGATTTCCAAGAAGCTGGAAGGAGAGACCCCTGGTCCTGGAAAGACTGGATGTAGGGGAATGCCAAGACAGAGAAGCGAGAGGGGCTTGAATGGGGAACAGAGGGAGGGTAGGGGGCTTATGGGACTTTCAGGGAGGGAGGAAATGGGAAAGGGGAAATGATTTTGAATGTAAATAAAAAAAAACTTAGAAAATAAAATAAAAAAATAAACATTTTCTGATAAAATTGAAGATTTACATGGAAAATATCTCTGATAAAATTGAAGAAATATATAAAAACACATTAAGATTGAGTATTTCATGGAAAAATTATACAGATCGGTATAATTGTCCATGATAATCTTCAATTTTAATGTTTTTATATATTTTTCTTCAATTTTATCAGAAATATTTGCCATGTAAATCTTCAATTTTATCAGACAATGTCTATAATTTTACTTTCAATCAACTTAGGAACATTTTTATACCTTCCATTTTATCTGTATAATTTTCCATGCAATAGTCAGTTTTAACATGTTTTCCTATATATTTCTTGAATTTTTTCAGAAATACTTTTCCTGTAGATCTTCAATTTTATCAGAAAATGTTTATAATTCCACTTTCAAAAAAAACTTAGGAATATTTTTATGCCTACCATTTGCTATGTTTTAAAAAAAACGCACTTGCTGTCTTTTCTAAGAATCAAGGGACTAAAGTCATAAAATGCTGATTCATGGGATAATCCAAAAGGAACTTGGGGTACTGATTGAATTGATATGTAGATTTTAAAAACTGGGCTTCGGTCTACAATAGCTGAGCTATCTACACAGCTGTTTGGAAAGCCAACTCAAGAAGAACACAGAGCTGTTAGCTTGTACCCACAATTGACTTTGAGTCATTTCTTTTGACATTTCTTCAAGACTGTTGACCAAGCTGAAGCTGGTTTTTGATTAGAGCCAATTTTCTTTTCCTGATTTTCAAGACAGGGTTTCTCTCTGTGTAGTCCTGCTGTCTGGAACTCACTCTGTAGACCAGGCTGGCCTGGAACTCAGAAATCCACCTGCCTCTGCCTCCCTAGTGCTGGGATCAAAGGCATGCGCCACCACTGCCTAGTGATAAGAGCCAAACAAATTGAAGAGAGAGCAAGCTATACACATGTAAAGACAGAACAAGCAAAAGAATGAGAAGGAGCCAGAAGATTAGAACAGATTGCCAAGGGTAGAATGAGGCCAAGCAGAGTCATTTAGGAGAGGCTAAGAGAGAGAAGCCAGATTGAATCACTGAGTTTAGAGAGGACTTAGAGCCAGAACAGCTGAGTCGAATCAGCCAGTCAGAGCTCAGAAAGAATTAGAAAGGGACGAAGCCTAGGTTATCAGACTGAGGCAATAAACCTCCAAGACAACAGCTACTTCAGAAGAATAAAAGTTGCTTTTACAGTACTTGGAAGGTGGAAGAACATAAGGAAGTCTCTGGTGATGCAATGTTCCTCTCTTGACTATATAAATGATATCAACACTCTGGTTGTGACATTTTATTTTCATTGTTGGAAACTGAGTAAAGAAACATGGAATCTTGTGGTTACTTTTATTATGTCTTAAAATTGCATTTCATTCTATCACTTTAATCAAAAAATGAAATTAATATTTATAATACTGAATCCTTAAAATGTAACAACTGTTCTGAAAAATACATGGGTAAGTTTTTTGTTTGTTTTGTTTTGTTTTGCTTTGCTTTGTTTTAATTTCAGCATAGATGTCAGACCCAGCAACTCAATCAGTTATTTTTTTAATGAAACATACCCCATACAAATATGTGGAGTGACTTTATTTATAGCTTCTAAAAAAACTAAAACAACACAAATGGCCCTTACTGGAGAATGGGTGGACAAGGTGTGTCCTGTCCTCCCATGGAATTGTCCTCAACAATAAGAAAGAACTAGTAACTCATGAACCAACAAGGATGAGTGCCAAGTGCATCTGGCCCTGTAAAAGAAGCAATACTCAAGCCATTACCCACTGTATAATTTCATTTAAATGGCATCCCTTAAAAAAATGCAGAAATAAATTGACAGTTGACAGGAGCTGTGAGTTGGGGTAAGATATGGACCACACTGAAAATACCCTGGAGCATTTTAGAATGGTGGGAATGTTCTGTATCTTGACCACAATAATAGCTAAGGTACCATATGCAATGTTTTCAGAATCCATAAAGCTGTCAAGTGAAGAAAATAGAAATTTATAAATTGTGTTTCAATAAACAGCTTTTTAAAGGGGAAAGAGGTCTCATATAGCATAGCTAATAATGAATTCACTATATATCCAAGCCCCGGAGAACCTGGAATATCTAATCCTCTGGCCTCCAACTCCAAAAAGCTAACATTACAAGTGTCCTCTGGACCTATGCAGTGCTGGGTTGACATTAAATAACTAAGAGAATCACCAATTCTCTATTGTGATAAACTATAACCCTGAAATCTAAAGGGGCCATCATACACACCTTCTTTTGCTCAGTAACTGTACCATCCTGTGTCAGGTATATAAACCACTGCCCTGGGAACTCTGGGGGCGGGAAGAGTCTGGTTGGTTGATATTGTTGTTTCTTCCTATGGGGTTGCAAACCCCTTCAGCTCCTTCAGTCCTTTCTCTAACTCCTCTATTGGGGACCCCACACTCAGCCCAATGGTTGGCTGCGAAGATCCTCCTCTGTATTTGTAAGGCTCTGGCAGAGCCTCTCAGGAGACAGCCAGATCAGGCTCCTTTCAGCAAGCATTTCTTGGCATCCACAATAGTGTTGGGATTTGGTGACTGTTTATGGGATGTTTAGGCCCAGATAGGACAGTCTCTGGATGGCCTTTCCTTCAGTTTCTGCTCCACACTTTATCTCCATTTTTGCTCCTGAGAGTATTTTGTTCCCCTTCTCAGAGGAAGCGAAGCACCTACACTTTGGTCTTCCTTCTTCTTGAGCTTCATAGTAGTCTGTGAATTGTATCTTAGGTATTCAGAGCTTTTGGGCTAACAGCCACTTATCAGTGAGTGCATATCATGTGTGTTCTTTTGTGATTTGGTTATCTCACTCAGGGTGATACTTCCTAGTTCCATCCATTTGCCTAAGAATTTCATGAATTCATCATTTTTAATAGCTGAATAGTACTCCATTGTGTAAATATACCACATTTTCTGTATCCACTCCTTTGTTGAAGGATATCTGGATTCTTTCCAGCTTCTGGCTATTATAAATAAGGCTGCTATGAACATCGTGGAGCATGTGTTCTTATTACATGTTGGAGCATCTTCTGGGTATATGCCCAAGAGTGGTATAGCTGGGTCCTCAGGTATTGAACTATTTCCAATTTTCTGAGGAATTGCCAAACTGATTTCCAGAGTGGTTCCAGACCCCCCCCCAGAGCTTCTAGGGACTAAGCCATCAACCAAAGGGTACACATGACTCCAGCTGCATTTGTAGCAGAGGATTGCCTTGTCAGGCATCAATGGGAGGAGAGATCCTTGGTCCTATGAAGGCTCGATAGATGCCTCAGCATAGGGGAATTGAGGGCGGGGAGGTGGAAGTGGGGTAGATGAAAGAACACCCTCATAGAAGCAGGGGGAAAGAGGATGGGATAGGGGCTTTCTGGGAGGGGGGGAAAAGGAAAGGGGATAATGTTTGAAATGTAAATAAAGGATATATCCAATTTAAAAAATAAGCCACTGCCTTTCCACTTCCTGACTTACATCATGACAAACTTATACCAAGTGAAAATAGATCAGTTAGGTGCAGGGAAGAATGTCCAGCATGAAGAGGTTGAATGAGTATCACTGGCAATGGATCATGGTTGAAATTCAATGCCTTTGCATCATATCATCATAAATTAGGTACCATTAGTATGCAGCATTGCTAATTCTGAGCTGGAGGATAAGAATTGCAGATTGCCAATTCAGAGAGCAATGGGTGAGTTCACAGTGATATGTGTATTAGGTTCTAAAAACAAAAAATGCTGATTCGGACTCCTGATAAAGGCTTCTTCCTGTGTAGACAGAAAATGCCTATAGTCATGAGAGCTGGGCTCAAATCTGCCCATGGATATATAGCTTATAGATGATACCCAGTTTCCTATCTAATTGCTGCCTGGTGAGATGTATCTCTCAGGAAGCCAGAGCTCTACACTGAAGTAATAAAATCACAGATATGAAACACTGAAACAAAGGCCTGTCCTGCCTATCACCACATCCTGGCCTTCTCTGGAGCCCCAGGAGGGGTCCCTGATGGAGCTTCCACACACAAAACTAGAGCTCACTAACAATGAGACCAGTTCAAGTAGCCTGTGATGTCAATATGGCCTCTGTAAGAGTGTCATCCCCATCCCCACTCAACTCAGTGCATATTTACAGAGGGACCAGTGCCATCAGCTGTGAGATCCCATTGAAGCCACAGTGTACTCACCCTCCCTTTTCCTCAAGTGGTGTGTAATGATTCTGAGCTTATTTTCCACACCAGGACCAATAAAATCCATACCTTCTAGACACACCAATTGAATACCTCCTTCACCTGCCCCACCCAGAGTAGGTGTTCTTGGTGCCTGTGACTGCCACTGCTACCTTCTCAGGGGACAAGATCAACCTTCTTTAGCTTATTACCACTACTCCAACCACAGTGCCTGAAATGTAGCAGAATTTTAGTATATATTTTCAAGGGAATGAAGAAAATGAGGAGAAAAGAAATATGGGAGGAATCACTCTTGGCTGTGATAAAGGTTAGCATAGTTAAGATCAATTCAAGGGACCATGGTGGACTGACACTCTCCAGGAACACCGAACACTGGGAAATAATCCACAGCACAACTGAGAAATACTGCTACTTTCAAGAGTATTCTTTTTTTGGAGACCTGGGACAGGGAAGGCTCCTGGGAGTCTATGGGTATGACCCTAGCTGAGACACCAACACTGGGGGGGCTATGGAGACTAAAGTGGCCACCTCCTATAGCCAGGTGGGACTTTCAGTTGAGGAAGAGGAACATCAACCCACCCACAAAATCTTCAACTTAAAGTGTACCCTGCCTACAAGATGCACAGGGATAAAAATGGAGCAGAGATTGAGGGAACAGCCAACCAGTGACTGGCCCAACTTGAGACCCATCCCATGGGAGAGAGTTAACCCCTGACACTATTAATGATACTTTGCTATGCTTGCAGACAGGAGCCTAGCATAACTGTCTCCCCAGAGGCTTCATCCAGCTGTGGATGCAAACAGATGCAGAGACCCATATCAGGTGGAGCTCAGGGAGTGTGGAAGAGTGGGGGATAGGATTGAGTGAGCCAGAGGAGTCAAGGACACCACAAGAAGACCTACTAAGTCAACTAACCTTGGCATAAGGGGCCTCACAGAAAGTGAACCATCAAACAAAGAACATATGGGACTGGACCTAGGACTCCCCACACATTTGTATCAGATGTGAATCTTGGTCTTTATAATGGGTTCCCTAACAATTGGAGCAGGGGTTGTCTCTGACTCTGTTCCCTGACATTGGATTCCCTTCCCCTAGCTGGACTGACTGGTCAGGCCTCAGTGGGAAAGGATGCACATAGTCCTGCTACAACTTGATGCCCCAGAGTAGGTGGGTACCCAAGGGGGTCTTCCCCTTCTCTGAGAAGAGGAGGGGTAATGGGAAAGGGATTTGTGAGCATGAGACTGGGAGGAGAGGGGGCCAAAACTTGGATGTAAAGTTAATAAATACATAAATTAATGGGGGGAGAGTATTCTTTCATTTGTTTAGTAAATATTTACTGGGGGACTTTCTGCAACAGGCAAAATTTACATTATAGTCATTAAACCTTCCTGCCCAAATAACAAGCCTGGAAATATCCATTCACATAAGGAGGAAACAGGCTCAGAGAAGTTGAATGAGATAGGCAATGGCACACAGCTAGCACATTCAGAACCAGAGTTTAAATCCCTGCCCCTCTGACTCCAAACCTGTACTGACTGCCCTGAATTGATCTTCTTATCCACACTGCCTTTGTTTTCTCCCTTCCCCCATCCCTTCCACTTTCTGCTTCTTTAAAAACTAATCTGAGGGCATAATATATTCAAACACAGAGGAGAACAAAGGCCCCTTCTTGGAAGGCTAAGGCATGGCATCTTAATTGAAACAAGATAATCCAAACATTTGCTTCACTCAACGTTTACAAATTCCATTTCATTGACTTATATTTTCACAACTGACTGTCATGTCAAAGTTATTTTATTTTCACAGAAGTTAGTAAAATACAAAGAGGGAAAGTTTTAGAACAAAGTGGCTTACAACACAGTTCAACCCTCTCTTCTTGATGTTGTAAGATTTGGGATGTTTCTAAGACACAATGCTCAGGCCATTTGACACCATTCCCCATGAGATGCTGGTCCCTGGGCTGGACCTCTCAGATGTCCTGGATTTCTGGGAACCAAAAACCCATTCCTTTGTCCAGTCCTGACATCATCTCCTAGAAGGACCCTTCTTGCAAGATCAGAAAGAAACACCAGCAGGGACTGTCTCCACCATCCAGCCACAGCACCAGAATAGGGGCTGAGAACACCCACTATCAAAGCTAGATTTTTCTCCCATAGATATGATTCCAATTCTTAGTAAATACAGCACTTCAGGGCCCTTTCTACATAGAACAAAGGCAGCATTTTGAAAGGGGGAAAAAACACAGGGCTATAGTATGCACCTCCACCTCCTCCTCTGATCTTAGGATGATAGGGAAGAAGCCAAGACCTCTGGAATCAATGGAGTGGGCTTCTGCCACAAGCTCACCCTTAAACTGAAAATTCCTGTAGTTGAGATTTGTTATTCAAAAACTGAGTATCACTACCTCTACACCTTGCACTTTATGGGTTTGACTATGACTCTTGTGACTTCATACATACACAACCATCTGAAAGACTGCTTGGAGCTTGTCTTAGTTAGGGTTTTACTGTTGTGAACAGATACCATGACCATAGTAATTCTTAAAAAGAACATTTAATTGGAGCTGGCTTACATGTTCAGAGGTTCAGTCAATTATCATCAAGGCAGGAACATGGCAGCATCCAGGTAGGTAGGGTGCAAGAGGAGCTGAGAGTTTTACATCTTCATCTAGAAGCTACTAGCAGAATACTAACTTCCAGGCAACTAGAATGAGAGTCTTATAACCCACACCCACAGTGACACACCTATTCCAACAGGGCCACACCTCCTAATCCTGCCATTCCCTGGGCCGAGCATATACAAACCATCACAGAAAACTGGGAAGGCTGTTCCTAAATCATTGTCTGCAGGTGTGCTCATAGCAAACAGAACCCTCTGAGTCTTCTCCATCTCTTCTAGCTAGAGAATATGCAGTCTCACACCTGCCCTCCCAAGGGAGGCTGTTCAAGCCACTCTCAGCACAGCCACACACCAATCCCAAAACACTCATTAACTCCCGCTCACCAAGAACAGGAATACAACAACCAGACTCCAGACATAAGAGTATAGACACTATATTCTTTACTCTTCTGTGACTGTGAAAAAAAAATACCCTGACTTAGGCAGAATAGGGGTTTCTTTTGGTTTGCAGTTCCAGAGAGGATACAGCTGCACATGATTGGGAAGGCGTGGTAGCAGGAGCGTGAGACTAGCCTGGCAATCAGGAAGCATATTGAATACAGGAAAGAGAGGGGGAGAGAGGGAGAGGAGAGCGGAGGGGAAGGAAGGAGAGGAGGAGGAGGAGGAGGAGGAGGAGGAGGAGGAGGAGGAGGAGGAGGAGGAAGAGGAAGAGGAAAAGGAAGAGGAAGAGGAAAAGGAAGAGGAAGAGGAAGGTTAAATAGAACCAGTGACACACTGACACACTTCTTTCAGAAAAATTCCACCTCCTAAAGGTTCTATAATGTTCCCAAACAGCACAACCTGCTGGAGACCAAACGTTCAAACACAAGCCTGTGGAGAACATTGCATAATCAAAACACAGCAGATACCTTTGGGAGGAGATTTTTCTGCCACTGAAATATTATCCAAGTTTAGGTGCAGTGTGGCAGCTACAGAAAGCTGCTTGATTTTATATTGCTTCTACACCAGCATTTTTCAAAGTTGAGCAGTATATGCAGCTCACATAGAGGAAAAGAACTCTGTGGACACTCATATATTTCCACTCACCCTAACCTGAGAGGCATTTCACTGTCAGTTTGAACCCTGGTTCTAATGTGGCCAATGACACCAATGTGAACCCATATGTCGAGATCTTGTGGAAGGAGTTTTTAAAGACAATCATTATTTCAGAAATATCCTGTTAAATATTTTTAACTTACCATCAATACAAAGAACTTTTCAAAAAGTTTTCAAAAAATTCTTATAACGTTCACCTATAAGAGTCTGGGGTCTCTTCAGCTCTCACGTAGGTTGTCTAATCCCAAGTAATCAACCTTGGACGCATGTACATATGAGCAACACTAAATGGACTTAATAGGTTGTAAATACCTGTAAATATACAGACAGGCACACTGTGTGTGTGTGTGTGTGTGTGTGTGTGTGTGTGTGTGTAAAACAAAGCAATAATAATTAAAGAAAGCAAAGTCATGAATTTGGGAGAGGGCCAAGGAAAGGGTTGTAGGGAAAAGGGGGAGGCAAGGGAAATGCAGAGTCCATGTATGAAGTTCTTAAAAATAATGAAAATTTGAAGTTCCTTGAGAGCAGTATATCCCAGTGTGAAAAAATGTCAGACCAGTGCTTAACCAGTTTGATCATTTCTATATCTCTAATACTTCAGATATTACTTGACATGTGCAAAGCATACAAGAAATACTGATAACTGAATAAACAGAGTATTTGATAGAAAGTTGAGGGTAGCTAGCATTGGGCGTGATGTTGATAGAAGCCCCAAGGACCATGAGTGTTTAGGTGGCATGGCTCTGCACTTTGCTGAGTCATTTAAGAGTCCTTATTGTGTATTTACCTCCCTCAATGATTATCTCCTAATGTTTTCCTATGGTTTTCATTAACAGAAAGAAGAAGGCACCAGATCTTAGAAATAGGACCAAGACATTGTCAAGAAAAGGTTTAAAAGAGATGGCGATGGAAACACACTAAAAGTCTTCTTTCTGTAACGGTGGTTCTTTGGTCATCCTGTATAGCTGGGAAAGGCTGGAACACACTATACATAAGATCAGACAAAAAGACATTTGGTGGACCAGAACAATGGTCTATGAGAAGCAAATCAAATTTCTGTGAAGATTGATTGACTGGCAAATGGATAAATCAAAGCTAGGGGCCTGTTTGATTGAAGTGTCTCATTGACAATGGTACAAAGGGAAGGAGTGATTTGGGCCCATATTTTAAGGAAACAAATCCCTTAAACGTAACTGCCATGTTCTAGTGTCAATGGTCTCACAGTAATGAATTCAGCAAAAACAGGCTTTGGTCTCCAGAGGCATGCCTGAGATTTCTATGAAGCAAAGACTGTTCATTCTTGAAATGTAAATATAGAACTTTTCACTTTACTCTTTATAAATATCATTTGGCCCCCAAAGCTAATCTGTCTATTACAAGGAAAGTTTGCCCCAGGCTAAAAGCCAGAGTCATACAACTGAGAACACACCCAACAAATAGGCACTGCTTCCTACTTATGTAAACATTGCTTTCTTCCAACCTTTGAAAATCTTCAGAATGGGCATGTGTCCATGTGTTTCAAGAGGGCTGTCAACAGGAATAAAGACATGGTTATTTTTAAATGACAGAAATGCAAGAAATTCTCTCCTTTTTGTAAAGCAACTTGTGTTAATATTTGAATTCAAACTAAGAAGTCTCAAAGAAATACTCTTTGCAAGTTGGTAGTTTTCAGAGAAATCCAAGACTCTTGCCCGTGTTTCCAGACTCAGTCTTTAGAGAAAGCTCAAGAAGTGAGCCATTCACACAGTTTAACTGGGAGTCCCCAGGAATCTCCCATCATCCCAGCGTAGCCCACCTAGAGACAGTCATGTCTTATGTCTGGGTCTCAACTTCTCCACCTGTTGGAAGATGATAACCAAAGGGCCTCCTCCATCAGTTCTTGGAGAGTTCTTGGTAACATAAGTTAGAACTCAAACACCTCCCTTAACCCTGAAAATGTGTCTAATTTCCAAAATAAACAAGTCTCTCTCCTTCCAAAATACACACTTTCTTTGGAAAAATAAATTTCTCCTGTGAAAGTATGAAAGCCATTCTCTTTTATAGACCATTTTACTGTGATGGCATTAAGTGTTTCCACCTGGACCTAGCATGGACTTGGCCACTGAATCAAGACACAATTATCAACGCTCCAAGTTTAGCCAGAGTATGTGTTTGAAAGACATGAGGAGCTGAGCTATGTACTTAATGGCTGACTCTCCATCTCCAGAGACCCCCAAAAGGAAAAAAGAAAAGCACCTCTTTATTGGCAGTAAGTCCTCTTGAAGGTCACACACTTTCAAGGACAAATATTTCCAAGCCCACAGTTAGAAACATTCGACAGCACCACCCTCCCTCTTCATGCTCCACAAGTGCTCCTGGGTCCCTTGCCTAAAATATCTCATCCCTCTCATTAGAACCCCTCATTTGGTTGTTGCCTTTGTTTAGGACTCTACTCCCTATTTTTTAATTAATATATTTGCCTCTATTTCTATCCATTCTATAGCCTCATCCATGGAGTCAGTGTGTAATTATCACTTTTCATTACTAAGTCAAAATGCCTATGCAAGTCAACTTAAACAGAAGAAAGGTTCATTTTGCTCATTTTCACAGCTCCATTGCTGTCAGGCCATGAAGTGTGGCAGCAAGCATGTGATAGCACAGGGTAGCATGGGGTCGTTTGTGGTAGCATAAGGTAGTGAGTGGTAGGATGTAGCAAGAGGTGCCCAACCTCAATCTTGCAAGACAGCATTGTCTTCGCTAGAGTTCAAGTTTAAGGAGCACACAATCAAGTTACAGAACAAGCCACTAAATAAATCTCAAAATGTTTTAGTGAGTTTATGATTCTATGTCAGGCTGTATTCGCAGCTGACCTTGGCACTGCTCCAACTGAGGGCTATGGGAAGGCTGCTGGTCAGCTAAAACAAAGCATCTCACTTCAAAGCAGCTAGGAAGCAAACAGAGAAAAAGCAAAAGGCCAGAGCAAGACACACTCTTGAAGAGGCCCAGTGACCTACTTCCTCCCATTAGGCCACTCCTCCCAAGAGCTATGACTTGACCAGTCGATATCAATGTTACCATGATCCAATGGCCTCAAGATGTTGTCATTGGCATTTCTTCAGCATCTGACCCATGGCTGCATCATGATTCCAGGGAGCATCCATGTCCCATTAAATGCCAGAAAAAGCAAAAGCAAGGATCAATGAGCATCAAATGGTCTATTAAAGAGAAAAGAACAGACTGAGCACATGATGAGAGTATGTGCTTCACTCTGCTAGGAAAAGATGTGTTTTGTACTAAAGCAAGCAGAAATGATGAAACCCTGGTACACCATTCTCTGAGATACACCCTGGGTACCTCACATGTTGGGGTAGCTCACATGTGAGGTGAGGGTCATTACCTGATGAAGGGTCAGAGTTACCCATTATTTTATTTTGTATATTGTGATCTGCATTTAGAAAATATTATGGCATGAAAGCATGAGATGCAGGCACAAAGGAAATATCTGTGAGATGACATTTGACCCTCCTGAGGTTCTAAAGGTAAGTGTGAGAGTGAAGATGATAGAAGGAGTGTTGGCATGCTAGAGCCCTGGGTAGCTAGTACAATGCTGGTCCTTGATGCCTATCCTTTCATTTAAATCTAAGACCTGCCTTGAAAACAAGCACTAATTCTCACCCTCCCATTCTTAGGAGAGCACAGCTCAAAGGACACATGGATTAGCTAGAGTTCCATGGCTCGTGAGAAACCTGATATAAGGTAAAACTGAACAACATCTCCCCAAGCCTCCTTCTGCAAATGGATTCACATTAGGATCAGTTAATCACAAATATTTTAAAACTCATGAGGAGATGTATGTTGAAAGCTTCTAAATAAGTTGTAACACGATACTAACTGAATATTCTAGAACCATGAACTCAAGCGCCAGCCCTCCACCAGCAAGCCCCTGAACAAATACCCTACCCTCAACTGAATCCTGCTTTCCTCGTGTCCATCTGTGATGACAACAGGTTCTCTACACTCTCACACTGCTTGAATAAACATAGGCTGAACCAACTTGAGGTCATATTTTTGTGACGTGTCAAATGCTGCAGACATTTGAAGAGAGAATGTGGATCCATGGTATGTCTTAAAGGAAGCTGGGGCTTCTGGGGGAAGAAAAAGGAATGTGACTCTGGGCTTGAAGAGACCTGTTTTGTCAATACTCCCATCTTTCAGGGAGCCACAATGGTGTACAGAGGAAGCTGAGTCATGGCTTGCTCCCCAAGATCCCACAGTTCTGAAGCAACCAGCTGAGTCTCTTCTATGAGAAATAGAAAGCCAAATCCTGTAGCCTTCATGACTCCTCCTAAACCCTAACCCTTGTGGTTAACTAAGGTTCCCCCAAAAGGACATGTGACTCCCTTTTGAGACTTGGTGACAGAAACAACTATAGTAGTGAATCTTCTCCTCAGGTCCAGCATCCACCTCTTAAGAGTCCACTGTAGATAGAGAGATGCTCGGTGGTTAAGAACACTGACTCCTCTTCCAAAGGACCTGATTTCAATTCCCAGTACCCACATGGTAACTCACAACCATCTGTAACTCCAGTCCTAGAGGATCTGACACCTTCCTCTGTGGGTACTACACAAACATGGTGCAGCCATACAGGCAAGCAAAACATCCATATGTATAAACAAATAAAAGCTAGAATGGTTCTGGCACACTCATTTAATCCCAGCACTTAGAAGACAGAGGCAGGTGGATCTCTGTGAGTTCGAGGCCAGTCTGGTCGACAGAGTGAGTTCCAGGACAGCCAGGAATATATAGAGAAACTCTGGCTTGACAAACCAAAATAAAATAAAATAAAAATTGCATAGTAGGGAGTCAGAGAGCAAGAGGCCCAAATCCATGAACCTAACAGATGAGTTCTCTCTTCTACTGGATCCTCTTGCACCTGTCAAAAACTTGAGGCCCTAATGAGAATGAGGATACCATAGCAGTGGTAGAGAGCTGACTCCAAGATAACTGGAAAAGACACTCTGCCAGTCACTGTGAAAAACCATGAATCTTTGTCAGCTTTAAATACCAGAAGTCTTTTCTTGGTTCTGGACCATGCAGCCAGTGACTCAAAGCCTAGAGCCCAGGCACCAATCAAAGGGATGTGTGCCCCTGCACCCATAGCCTCTCATCCAGCGGCCTCATCTCCAGGCTTAAGGAGCAGGGAGGCAAGGATCAAGTAAGATTATGGTTTATTTAGATGTCAACAGGAACAGGCATCAAGTGTTTCCTGGAGCCCTCACCTTTGTCTAAATAGGAGCAAGTAGACAGAATATACAGCTGTGGACTCAGGTGCAAACATCACAGGCTCTTGTGCAAGGCAGTATAGACTCTTGGGCTTCTGTTCATTCTAATGTTCTAAGAAGATGATCTAGACCAAAGCCTCAACAACATCCCCTCATTCTACCCTTTGTAAATGCCAAACTGTATGCTCCTGCAAATATCCTTCCATGCTCCTGTGTGCAAAACTAATGAAACTCATGTGAGGTACACACACACACACACACACACAGATATGAAGGTAGAAAAGTGTCTAGTAGAAAGTAGTAGAAGTAGAAAAAGGAAGTGGGAGGGAACAAAGGAAGGTAGATAATATGATCAAAATACATTTTATATATGTACAAAAACATCATAAATGAAACCCATTACTATGCATTATTAACATATGCTAATAAAGCATGAAATATAGTAGTCACCTTTAGTGATTAAGTAGGACTTTAGCATTACCTGAATATAATTTTTGCTTGATATTGATGGCTTTCCATGAGCTTTACCTCTAAAAGCAAACGTGATGTATGTTTTTCATGGAGAGATATTAAAAAAAAATAAAAAGCCAAATGGGAGAGTGGTAGATGTGATCACATTTCATAATACAAATGTCTGAACTTTTCAAAACTGGTATGTTAAAAATTGATGCAGTGGATAGAAACATATCTATTAAGTTCTCAACCAGAGAGCCAAATGAACACAACTCTTGATATCACGCACCCTCAGAAGCGGGAGGAGATCAGCCTTGATGTGAGCTGACATAAATTATAATACAAAAGGTCGGACGCTGCTAGTGCCAAACCTGGAGAGCATCTGTCTCCGGTGTTAGGGCACAGTGGAGTCCTGCAGGCAAGAACAGACGCCAGCCTTCTGGGAGAGTGTTAGAGTCCAGTTTAGCAAGCATAATCTCCAAAGTCAATTGGTAAGCAGTGTTCTAGCCTATTGGAGGCATAATTTCTGTAGAAGTCCCTTAAGGGGCACTGGTGGCCCTCTAGTTAAAGGTTCTCTTCTACCTTCTTGCCTCCTGAACTAAGGACCACAGAAAACTCCAGCCACGTGTGTATCTATTGAGTGATCATTGCAATGCCTGCCTGCCTGAAAGTCCCATAAACCAGCTACTCATCTACCCTGGTGGGATACGTTGAGTCATGTTCCCACAAAATGAGATGAAAAGGTGAAGTCTTAACACTCAATACAATGGAATGTGGTCTTGTTTGGAAATAGGGTTTCATCAGATTGACCAAGTTATATGAGGTTCTTAATGTGAGCCCTAAGCCTAAAATCACTGGCTTCTTTATATACAGGAGAAGTTTGTACACAGATACAGAGAGGCATGAAAGACAAATCAGGAATCTTTGGCAACCTACTAGAAGCTCCAATGAGCACAAAAGGATCCTTCCCAGAATCCTCAAGAAACAAGACCTTATCCAAACCAATCTTGCATACACAGACTCAGAGACAGTAGACTCTCTTCATACTTTACTCTAAGCTACCTACTTTGCAGTGGTCTGCTATGGCAGCCCTAGTGAATGTACACTTGGAACTTTTGTTTATTTCAGTTCATTGAACTCAGTATCATGGGTAGCAACAGAGACATAAACAGTTAGGATAGTCATGAGAAGCATGGTAGCATGTCCCTGTTCTGTAGAAAACAACCCATTATCAGGGAGAAGGTTCCAATAACCGATGTTAGAAGGACTGATGACTAAGCTACAATTTCCTCATAAGGGAAAACTCATAAAGGAATGGAAATCTGTCTGGTGTGAGGTTCACAGGAGCACAGATGCAGCTTTGGCTATGAATGGCACAGCAGAAAGATCTGATAGGGGAGGTAAATGATGATGGTGGTGGTGGTGGTGGTGGTGGTGGTGGTGGTGGTGGTGGTGGTGGTGGTGATGTAGACTATCTGAAAAACTAAAGTCAGAGCTGGAGAGATGTATCATCAGTTAAGAATACTTGCTAGGTTTTTTCATTTGTTTGTTTTGTTTTGTGTTTTTACAGAGGACAAGAGTTCAATTCCCAGCACCCACATGGGCAGCTCACAATTGCCTATAACTCCGACTCCAGGGAATCTAATGTTTCTTCTGGTCTCTAGTCTCTACATGTCCTACACAGACACACATAAATAAAAATAAAGTAATTTAAAAAAATATAAAAGGCAAGAAAATATATTCCAAGCTGAAAAAAAAATGTTAAGTAGCTTGAGAGTTAGAAAACAGGAACCTTATCCAGAAAGCCCACTGTGACACCTCCTCTCTCCTTGTCCCCATAAATCACTTGGTTCCCCAGACTAATAAAATACAGGAACACCTGCAGGATACTCTATTGATTCCTTCCCACCAGAACCAAAGCAGATTTCCAAGGAAAGAAAACAGCTCTGAAAAAGCATCTGAGTGCCTACAGGATGCCAGAATCTGTTGGATCCACTGCAGTATAGTCTTTAGTCCTTCAAATACCTCCAACAAGTAGGCCCCTTCCTCATTGTATAGAGTAGAAAAGAGACTTGCTCAGAGGGCAGTTGGCAAGCCAAGCTTGAACCCCTAAAGAAGCAGAGAAATCTATTTGAATCCAGAACAACCATAAGCCCAAGCCAAGACTCCCTGGGACCCCCACACTGACCCATAACTCATGTACGAATGCCAAGAAGTTTCTGTTCTGCAAATGACTGTGAAGTGAGAAAGTCACTTGACATCTGAAAACCCAGTGGGACAAGTCAATCTAAATAAAGTAGAGTCATGAAGCTAAATTATAAAGTGTGGCAATTATCAGGAATTATACGGATTTTATGTAGCCAAGCTTGAATTCTTCCTGCAAAATTTTAACCACTTGGTAGATATGTTTCACGGATTCTTCTCAGTTCCAAGAGGAAGTCTTGCAAGACTCAGAAGGTCTTGTTTAAGTCTACATCTACCACGTCACACAAAGGCAATAATGACGTTCATCCAGAGAGCTTTGAACATGGATATGAGCATTGTTAAATATTTACACAAACACATTGATTACCTACATTTGTAAGCCTACGGAAGCACCAGTCTGTTCTGTAACACAATGCTGGGGGAGATAAAGTTCTTCACAAGTAATCAGTCGTATTCAACGCTCATTAGACTAACACTCAAATCCCTCTTTAGTTTGTTTGCAAAGATGATTCACATCTGTACTGTACCCATCTGTGGGTGTGTTCAGAGAGAGGAACACTTTGGGCTAAAAATCCAGAGGCAGTGTGGGGGGGGGAGGGCCTTCAGCATTTATGGGTTTGTAAACAAACTCCACAGTTGCAACAATAAAAACAAGAGAGGCAGAAGCCATGAAATTCGTTTCTACAGATGTGCTCAGCTTCTATTTGAGAGTGTTGCTCACACTACAAGTCTTTGCACCTTATAGAACCCTTGAATAGCAACTGTTGCAACTAATATTAAGCAAGATGTGTGTGCCTGTGTGCATGTGCACTTCTGTGCACATGTACATGTGCGTGTGTATATATGTATATATGTGAGTTTGTATGCATGGCTGTGTGTGTGTGTCTGTGTGTGTGTGTGTATACACAAAGAAGCCAGAAGTCTTTCTCAACTACTTCTTAATCTTTTAAGACTGGGTCTTTTAACAAAAGCTAAAGCTTACCAGTTCAGTTAGACTGTCTGGCCAGTGGCACCCCCAGGGGTCCTTCTATCTCTGCCTCTCTAGTGTTAGAATTCCAAGCACACAACACTGCGTAGATGCTGATGACCAAAGTCCAGGTCCTCGGGCTCAGGCAGCAAGCACATTACTGACTGATCCATCTTCCCAGCTGTCTTCTCAACCTTTAATCCTCAGCTTTACTTTGGATTCTGATGACAAAACGTATTGGAAGTCATCGGGCTCCCATTTGGTGACTGGTAGGGCTGTCACTAATGAGCACACACAACATTCAGCCTGAATTTCCAAGTTTTCATGGCATAGAAATGTGTTATTTGCTTGCTTGCCGATGTCAATCTAGAGATGCTACAATTCACAAGCCACCCCTGTCAGTGAGTAGACAGAAGAAAATGGAGAAATGTACAACTGGGGGTGAGTTTGATAGAGTGCAGTAGGTGGTGTGAGTCCATCAATGCCCCATTTTGCTTATTTCAAAGCACTGCAGAAAACAACTTGTGTCGCCTTCCCCTCCCCTCCTTCTGAAAACATCTTAATAATGAAAAATAGAGCCCCAAAATGTTAATGAAAATCCTAATGTCAAATGCTAATGTTATCCAGAAACACAAGTGCAGGGTGGCTCATGCTCTGTAGAGGCAGGATATGTGGATATTGCTAAAGAAAAAGTAAGTGTGTGTGTGTGTGTGTGTGTGTGTGTTTAAGGAGAAGAGCAGATCAAGTATCCAATATGAATGGGGAAAGGTGAATTTAAGTGATAAGGTTGTCTGATTTTGACAGTGAATGATAGAAATCTCTGGTACCAAACGCATTCTGCAAGTCAACGGCTTGGTTCTAAAACAGATTGTCCTAGAAATGATGACTTGGCACAGGCTTTGAGAATAAAGCAAGCCTTGAGCCAGATAACACACTGGCAACTGTCTATGCTGGACTCTAGATCAGAAGGTAGAGTTGCCCCACCAGAGAGCGAAGAGTTTGGGTGATCCTTCTGAAGGCAATGAGAAAGGTATGCTATGGGATGAGAGTTAAGGCAAAGGGCAACTCCTACTGAGAATTCTGAGTCCACAGCAGCAGCTAATAGTCCCAGAAGCTCAAGAGTCGTCATGTGGACCATGAAGAACACCCCACTGTGGAGTGTGCAGGGAAAGTGTCTATTATACTTACTACATGCCATTGTCCAGTGTGATGAGCTGAAGGCTATGATGTAAAGCTCAGTAGGATCATGAAGATGATTACCAGAGAATGCGGTCCCTTTAGAGACTTTTATCCTCCTTGAGACACAGAATCTAGAGATTTGGGGATGGAAACAAAAATTCTAGAAAATGGGTATCGAGGGTTTATGGGAACTCAAGACATCCCCAACCCTACATGTTAATTTCCAGACTTCTGTATTCATCCAACTAGAGATGCTATATTAACTAACAGCTCCAGAGATAGGGTGCAGGACATCACTCTGGAGGACAGTGCTCCTAAACAAGAGGTCATCTCTAAGCTGGTACCCTGGATATACCTATATGGAACCATTTCACCTTGCAATTAGGCTGGTGGTTTCTGAGAAGTATGTGTAGGCTGAGAGATCAGATACCATGACAGTAAGGTCAAATACTGAATTCTCTTTGACATGAAGTGTGGTCTTAAAGTCAGTTACATTAAATTCTATGTTAGTAGATCAGATTTGCCTATGATTTTAAGTTAACTCTAAATGCTAAGAACTTGTGGGTAAAAGAAAGGCAGCCCCATATCTCAAATAGATATGAATTTTACACAAAATTAATTGCGAATCCCATCCAGGAAGGAAGAAATCCAATATTGAGATAGCTTTCTTCTGTTCCTAACTGTTTCAGGTCTTTTATCATGAAGACCTTTTTCTAAGACATTTTTGTGTCTATTAAGAAAGAGCGTGTGATTTATATCCTTAAATCTACTTAATCAATCTATATCTGTATTGAATTGCATATATTGAACCATATCCTATATCCACAAAATGAACATAACTTGTTTATGACATATAACCCTCTCAGTGTGGTCAGAGAAATTGGACTTGTCTATTTTTCACATACGAGTGTGTGTGCCTGTGTGTGCTTCTGCTTGCATGCTCATACATACCCCAACATGACTGAAGATGTCAAGGGAGATCAGAGGATGACTTATAAGAGTTGGCTTTAACCTTTTACTATGTGGGCCTAAATCTTGTGGCCTCTGGGAATCACCTTTGTTTGTGTCCTCTGTTATATCCAAGACCTTCCACTGGGACCTCAGAAATACCCCACTAGCACCCAAACCCTCAGTGAGACATGGCCAATAGAGGGAACAGCAACCCTAGTGATGACTTACAGAAATCAGAGTCTCTACCCCTGTCTATGTGGGAGGCCAAAATCAAAAGGGCCTCAGAAAGAATGAGTAACAGCCATCCTGAGTATCAGGCAACACACCATTCGCAAACAGTAAACCAGATGAGTGCCAGGCAAAGCACCATTCACAAAGAGCAAACCAGAGTCTGAATGGTTCATACCTTTTCTCCAGACCTCCATTTTAAAATTTGATTGTCACTGGAATAGTTTCAGGAAATGGAACCTTTAAAAGGTATTTGGGCCATGAGGTTTTGCCTCATAAATATATTAACATTGTGACAACAGGAATGAATTCACTCCTCTCATGCTAATTTGCTTGCTTTCTCCCTCTCCCTCTCCCTCTCCCTCTCCCTCTCCCTCTCCCTCTCCCTCTCCCTCTCCCTACCCCTCTCCCTCCCCCTCCCTCTTCCTGTCTCTCCTTTTTTCCTGTGCCCTCCTTATTCCCCTCTCCTGCTGTACCTTTCTCCCTATCCCTATCTCTCTCCCTCACCACATGACACCCTGTATTAACTACATCTTGAGAAAGAACATAAGTCCTAGCAAAGACACCAGCATTTGATCTTGGTGATCCCAACCTCCATAGCTGTGAATCAATAAATTCCTGTCCCTGGTCCATCTAAGACAAAGACTATGAATGCAGCTTGAGCCAGGCACACGTGTGAAGGAGTGGGTGGTACTCAGGGCTCTGTGACTGACAGCCTGTCTGACTTCACCTCTACAGGCAAAGCTCATCAATGACCTGCTTCTCTCCAGATTTCTGCGGATCATCAGTATCAACACTCCCTACCCACAGTCACCCATGTACCAGTCTTATCAGTCATTTGGGGCTCTCTTTCCCATCAGTCTTCTCATGCAAGTAGGTACCAAACCCTTCTGATTATTGTGACTACATATTTTCCAGACCATTCTTGGCCTCCCTTCTGCCTATCATTGCCATAACTGGGTATCACCAGAACCACAGGGAAGAAAGCAGGAAGGTCAATTTCACAATAGGAAAAATGGGGAAAGGTTTGTTGGAAGCCAAAACCAACAGATGCCGGCAGCACTAATAATAGTCAAGGTACCAAGCTTGTAAATGTTACTTTTCTCATAAATTATAGAACATTAAAGCTTATCCCTAACATAATGTCACTCGCATACTAATACATGACACAAAGTTGGAGAAGTAAGAGGGGATAAGTGTGAGTAGCTAGAAATGGCATCTGGGCATGGTACTGAGCCAGTACTCACGCAGCCCAGATCCTTCACCTTTGTATTGGGTACTGGGTATGGAAGGAGCTGGATACCTGCACATCAAAGCTCTGTGTCACCTCAAAGCAAGAAAAAAAAATCCCCAAAGCAGGTCAAGCTCTGTAGCCAACAAGATCTTACATAATCTAGAAGAGTTTTAGAAGTGAAATCTTATTCCATTCACTCAAACGTGTGTACACACTCATGTGCATGCCTGTATGGTGTGTGTGTGTGTGTGTGTGTGTGTGTGTGTGTGTGTGTGTAGGATACTGTGTTGAAAGTATGCCTGTAGAGGTCAAGAGACAACCCCAGGTATCATTCCTCAGGTACCTCACACTTTGTGTTTGAGACAGATTCTCTTGTCAGTCTGAACTTTATACCAGGTGGGTTAGCCTAGCCATCCAGTGAATTCTAGAGCTCTGTCTGCCTCCTAACTCTCCAATGGCAAGATACAAGTGAAGGTCACCATGTTTCCCTTTTTTAATGGCTCCTGGGAATCGAATTCGGGTCCTCATAACCATGAGGCAAATGTTTTACTGAATGAAGCATCCTTCCAGCCTTACCATTCCATCCTGAGAGGCTGCCCGTTGACTTCACTCTCATCTTTGTTGACATACAAATCTGAAAAAGACCTTTCATTCCACATTGTGACAATCCAAGTGTGTCACTCCTCCCCACACTCCCCCTACACAGAATAAAGACTCCTTGCAAACCCTCACCTCAGCCTTGGTGAAATTTTTACATTTCTATCTGGGAGTGTGCCATGGTTTTGATGAGAAAACAATTAATTTGCTGGTACTGCAACTGCTGCTGTTTCGAAGTGTTTCTGTTTAATGTTGGGGGCTGTCTCAGGAGTATCTGTTTCAACATACACCGCTTCTCTGTGAGATGGGATGCACATTTGTGGAGATGGGACTGTCTGCCAGATTGTGTGGAGAAAATACTCAATTGAGTTCCACCTGGCCAGAAATCCAACTGCCTTGGTCTCATGGACACAAGGTCAGTTCCAGGACTGGCCCTGGAAACCACTGGTCAAGAGTCTCTCTGCCAGAAGAGATCCCAGACAAGAAATAGTAAGTGTAGAAGAGTGGACAAATTGATATCACTTGAAATAAATATTGATTTTTTAATACATTTTTCTTCCTGGAACAGTGACAATGAAAAATTTGGGGAAATGGCAAGTGATATTCAGCTTCTCATTGGGAGTCGTCCACTTCAAGTTGTGTGAGGAGTAAATACAGACACAAAAATGTGTTTCTCTTCTCTAAAATAGAACTTAAAATGGTGAGGAGATACATTACCACCGTCCTCTACTTCATATTCAGATTGCCAATACAGTGCCTGAAAGATGCTGGCCATCTATTAGTGGCAACTGTACCGTGGCCTTAATATGCATTGGAAACAGTATATGACTCAGACCTACAACATTAATAAGTCCTGCTGAATGTTTTCTAATTAGGAGAGGACTAGCAGGGTTCTCCAGAGGGGCAGAACCAACGAAGTGAACATATATCATGAAAAGGGATTAAAGGGTTTGATCTGTTGGCTTGCACAGTAGGGGCTGAATAGTCCAGCAGTTGCCACCTGTACACTTCAGAGGGTGAGAATCTATTCACTACTCAGTCTACAAAGCTAGGTGCCTCCATATTGCAATCCAGTACTGACACTCTGGAAGATTCCAGAAGAGCTGCTGATCTAGCTTGCACATCAGAAGGCACATTAGAGTCGTTGTGATGTAAATGAAGGGTGACCATAACACAAGACAGATACAATCAGCAAGAAGCAAAGACAGGTAGGCAAAAGTACTGCTCTTCTGGTAGATCTCTTCGCATCTGGGCTGCTACTAGGTGATGCCACCCACTCTGAAGAGGTTCTTCTCCCCTGAGCTACTGCTTCCTGGAAATGCCCTCGCAGACCTGTGTCTCCTGGTTGACTTTGGGTCAAGTTGACAGCCAAGATCACCCATCACACAGGCAGAGCAGAACCTGGGTCCCAGCTCCTCATCAGCAGGAATGCACAACTTAGCATGTTCTGACCTCACCTGCTCAGCCAAGGCAGAACTTTGTTACAAAAAAAGCGTGTGGGGGATATCTTTTTCATGGTTCAATATCTTGTGTATCTAGGCATGGATCC